>OX465296.1:228564536-229036142 GCA_949987735.1 Leucophora obtusa
ACGATTATATTCTGATGACTTAATTTGATTAAAATCTCCAAAATTTCTAAAATTTTTGTTATTGTTTATGAAAAAATATATAAAAAAAAGTGTTTGTAAGACCTAAAATATAAAAAAGCGGGATATTCGTTTAAAAAGCGGGATAAAAATCCAAGGCGGGATCATCCTCTAAAATCCTGGTTAGGTTAAACATACAATATATATAAAGTGTTATATTATTGTAGATTCCCTACGGGAAATTTTAACAAACTGTCACCGAGCTGGCCCCTTTATATGAAATAGACTGGTCACTTTTACGTGGCGTTGTCATAGGAGGGGGAAATTGACCCCTTGTGACATGTCCTATGACAACGCCACGTAAAAGTGACCAGTCTATTTCATATAAAGGGGCCAGCTCGGTGACAGTTTGTTAAAATTTCCCGTAGGGTTGTTGTGCTGCATCGCGCTATCACAAGGTTTCTTCCTTGGGATACTATCCCTGTAAGAAAAGCTTAAAATATTTCAGATATTTAAATCAATTGAATCTTTGATTGAAATTTAAATATATGTAATACATACTCGTATATAAAACAATTGATTTTTTGCGTGCCCTAGTGTACACGCAGATATACAGGCAGAGATTAGTGCACACCCAGACGTATGAGCAATAAATATATATAAAAATAAGTATTGTTCATACGACTTGGTGTCCCACCGAGTTTAATCAGTGGGTTTCTATACCACTCTTCCTCTGTTAACCTTTACTCTTTATTTTTGTTCGTGAAGTCGGGAAAGAAAACAAAACATGTTGGTAAACATTGTAAAAAAAATGAGAGATTGAGTGTTTTTTTTACACATTTCCCTATATAATAAGCATTGAGGTTGAGTGAGTTTTTTCAGATTTTTAAGAGTATTTAAGAGATTCCAATGTTGCTTCAACATGGAAAAAATTAACGTGCCAACAAACATTTGTCAATAGTGTCAATTTTGGGTTTTTTTTTAAACTAATATTGATAGTTAATATAGTTTTATTTTTTAAAATATAGTTTATTTTAACAAAAATAATATATATTTAAATTAACAAGAACGGTGAAAATGAATTATATATTATTTGTATAATAAAATAAATTATTTACAAAATTTTCAAATAATATTAACAAAAATTATTAAAAACATAAGTTGAATTATATATTATTTGTATAATAAAATAAATTATTTACAAAATTTTCAAATAATATTAACAAAAATTATTAAAAACAGTAGTTAAAAAAAGTTTACTACATTCATTAAAAACCCCCTAAATGGAAAATCAAACTTGACAACACTGATCAAATTAGTTTTTTTCAAAAGCAAAAAACGAAAAAATGTTTCTCAAAATGCTCTTCCGACTCATTTTTTCTCTTAACAACATTATCAACATGTTTTCTTAGCCTTTGCCAAGTTCGCCACACAACAACAAAATTTGGTGAGGACAGTAGTCTCTCTATAGGTTTATACTTGTTGGTTTAATACTACCCAGTCAGAAAAATTAGAACGGGATGGCAAGGCACTTTAACAGGTGGTAGAAGTACTGACAAAAAGTAGTTTCCCATTTCCAAAATAATAACATTATTAGTAGGGCAAGGAATTCCATGCAAATGCATGTTTTTTCTCGATAGTCCAAAATGCATGTTTTTTCTCGATAGTCCAAAATAATATGGACTTAATATTTATCCGAATCATCAAATTTAGAACAAAATGGCATCGATTTGTAGTTGCATATTTTTGCATATTCTGTCAAAAATGCATGTTTTTGCATATTTTGACTTTAAATGCATATTTGGTGCCTTTTTGATGCATATTTTGTGCTTTTTGATGCATATTTGTGCATAGTTTTCATTTTTAGGGGCATTTTTCATTTTGTAAAAAAATATAAAAATTAATACGTTTTCATATTTTGATTGAATCAAAATAAACATTGAGTGCGTTTACCAGACGCACTCGCATGATTAATTTCAATTTGAATCACGCTCGCTAAATACTCACGAAATACAAAATTTTCTTATTTTCATTTTTATGCAAACTTTCTTTATTGGGTTTAAGTTTTATTTATTTATAAACTTAAGTAATTAAGAGAATTAAAATTAGTTGAACTATAACAAAATTTAGTTAAAAATTTAATTTTATAAAATTTTTAAATAATTTAAAAAAATTCACTGTTAAGGTGCGTTTACAATGATAGGGTCTCCAATCTGTAGCAAATTTAGTTTTTTTCTCTTTCTTACTAATACATTTTTATATTTTGCTATCTCTTTTTATTCCACTCCAAGGTCAAAGTACAAAAATGTATTAGTAAGAAAGAGAAAAGAACTAAATTTGCTAGATTGGAGTACTCCATCATTGTAAACGCAAAACTGTTCAAAATACAGAGTAGTTACTTCAAAAATTGATGAAACTTCAATACTTACATTATATTTTCGTATAGTATTTCTACCACCGCAATTTATTTTCATATTTAATTTTTTTTTTTTAATACCTTTTATATAGTTTATTAAAAAAATTTCGGTTTATTTTGTTTATTTAAAAAAAAATTGTTTTTAATTTGTTGACAATTAGAGATGTGAACAAATTAGTGATGTGTTTTTTAGGTATATTTATCATGTTAAACACTTAACAGAGCAATGTTAGCTCTAGAGTGCAGCAAAGCTGTACTCCAGAGTCAAACTGGTTTTACTCTGGAGTGGAATAAAAAGAAATAGTAAAATACAAAAATGTGTTAATATGAAAGAGAAAAAAAATAAATTTGCTACAGATTGGAGTACTCCATCATTGTAAACGCACCTTAAATCTTTAAATGGCATTTCAAATTTTTGTGGAGGAACAAAATGTTGTCAACGTTTTCTCCAAGAAGTCGATTTCTTCTTTCTCCACGAATTCTGACTGAACTGACTGGAATACACATTTAGGTAGTTCACAAGGGCGTGCTATCAATTGTATCGTTGTATCGTCCTAACAAAAAACAGAGTTGTTAAAATTTTTATTTGACTTTAACACCGATTTCCTATTGGGTTTTCTCTCTGTTGGCATACTGCAACATAGGACACTAAACATACGTAAAAATGTTGTACTATTCTCAAACGTCGCATTTTTTCAATTTAAATTTTAACAACTCTGTTTTTTGTTAGGACGATACAACAAATAACACACTCCTTGTGAACAACCTTTATGTTCATTTGTTTGGCATCAAGAGATTAAATTGATTTAAGATTCTGTAATATGTGTTTTTATTTATACAACCAATAAAGTTTGTCAGTAGAATCTATTAAAAATGACAGTTAAAAAAATATCGTGATTTTCACCTGTTGAAAAATAACCAAAAAAATTGTAAAAATAATTAACAAATTCGTAAAAATAATTGGCAAATTTTAACTAAAAAATTTTTTAAAACTACTAATAAAATTGTTGAGAACTACCGTCTTGTTTTTATTATAAAAACACATTTTAATAAGGAAAACAAATTTTTTCTTTCGATTAGAAAAATACGTGTAATTACCCCATCCTACTTAAATTTCAAAACCAAATCCAAACTGTTCTCTAGTTGTTACATTTTTATGAATTGGAGATTCAATACAATTTTCTGATTTTACGGTTTTGGTAGTTATTTATAATGTTAAAAATAACTGCTTTAAAAAACTATTACGAAATACAGTACTTTTCGTTAGTTGCTTTTCTAAATAACTGTCATAATGTTTATTTTGTAGTTTTTTCATATAGAAAACTACTGTAATTACAGTTAAAAACAACTACTGATTACTTTACAAACAACTGTCATATAGTAACTGTCAAACTTTTTGAGTGTGCGAATTTTAAAATTTCAATATGTTGTTAATAAACCTTTTGGTAAAATTTGTATGTAGTTTTATGCAAGTTTAGTAATTTACAAATTTGTTCTGTTATTTTTTCTATTTAGAGTAAAACTTTATTTTGCAATATAACAGCATTTTGTAATCAAAATCTGTGTTACCAAAAATTTATATCATTGAAAGAAATATTTATATGTATATATTTTTTATTTGTTTTGTTTAAATCGTATAAACAACATTGTTGTTTTAGATTAATGCTTGTTTTTGCATACTGTTATTAAGAATTTTCTAGATCATGCAAAGTTTTTCGTATAGTAGATATATAAATGACCATTAAACATTGTTAAAACTCAAACATTTTAATATGTTCTCTTCTAGTACATCTAGATAAAAAATAGTCATTAACAAGCAATTTACATTTTGTAAATCTTTAGTTTCTTTTTTAAAATCACTTTGAAGGAACTGACTAAAAGCGCAGTTAAATATATTAAGTGAAGCCGAATTAAGGAAAAGAGGGATTTCATAAAAGTGGACTGAAGTAACCAAAATATTTAAAAAAGTTACCAAATAAGAAAAAATAACCAAAATTTAAAGATTTTTAGTTTTTATTTAAATATATTAAAATATTTATTATTTGAATTTAATTATTAACAAAATTTGTACAATATTTTAACTCTAAAAAAACAAAAAAAAAATAAAATTCTTTTACATATTACTTAAGTACCTACTACGGTGGGTCCCATACTGTAGATTTAACTTTAACTTAAATATTAAACAAAAGAAAATGTCAACAAATTGTATACGAAACAACAACAAATTTTTTGGTTAACTATTAGTTAACTCTAAAACCTTCAGAATGAGACCCACCGTTAATAACTAAAAATATTAAATTCAATTTCATTTCAAATAGAGATCAACAAATTAGTTTCAGGTAAAATTCATCATAAAATTCAAGGTTAAAACATCTCTTTGGCAGACCACACATAGTGGGAATGCTTTTGGTTTTTGCACAATTCTTTTGATTGTATTATATTATTAGTTTTAAAATCAAGGTTATTTCGAAATAAATAAGCTGTGAAAATTTTCTTTCGGCAGCAGCTGAACTATGTGGCAATGTCAGTGAATTTTGAACAAAATAAATTAGTTATTCAAAACATTTTTCAACCATTCCATTTTAATATTTGGATTCTTCATCCCAAAATTCAACTATATCCATGTCACTGTTTAATTCTGTAATGTTCGAAAATCTTAATAATTTCCATTGGGTTAAACCTTTTTCTTCATTACCGCTTGTTAAGTTTGGTAAAGATGACAATAAAGGCTCCAAAGTTATTTCTAAATTATTTAAAACTTGATTTGCTGTTATTATGGCAAGATGTTTTAAATCTTTTCATATTTCATATTTATTTATTTAAGTCTATGGATACAAAAATCCTTACAGACTAACCCCTCAATTCATAAATGCTTTGTAAAGTTATAGCAGGTTTACAAAACGTAATTTTCATAAAAAAAATTGTTCAATAAACCTCCTATAATTTTACAAAGCGTTTGTGAATTTAGGGGTAAGCTTACAATTAATTAACTTTCCTTAACATAATTTTAACAATATTTTTAAAAGTTTCCTTGGGTAAAGAAAAATAAAAAAATTCATAGCATTTTGAGATTTCTTTTAAAAGTTCTATATAAAAAGATTGTATATTTTTTTTTAATTTCATATTTTTTTAAGTTTTTTTCGATTGAAATTTTTTATTTAAGTGTTTTATTATATTAAGAATATATGAGACAAAAAAATAAACCTTAAAGCTAGTATGGCCCACTACACTCACAAAAGTTTGTCGGTAGAATCTACTGAAAATGACAGTTAAAACAAAGGTATATGCAGTTAAAAATGCGACAAAGGTATTTACCTTTAAAATGACTAAAACTAACAAATGCAAAAAAATAAATTTTTATTACAAAAATTTCAAAACAACTGACAAAATCGGTAAAAACTACTGTTTTTACAGTCAATTCTTTTTGTTTATAAAAATATATTGTAATAAAAAAAAAATAATGTTTTTTTTCGATTACAAAAATATATGCTATTAATTCAGCTTATTTAAAATTTGAAGTAAAAATTCCAAAACGTTCTCCAGTTATTATGCTTTTATGCATTGGAGGTACAATACAAGTTTCTGATTTTTATTTGCAAACTAGAAATATATCAATAATAATAAATATAAACTAGACAAGAGTTTTTAAAATTCAACGAAATTTTTTATTTTTTAAATAACTAAGAAAAACTACTGTTTACTGTAAAAATACTGATTTGGTGGTTGTTTATTATGAATTAAAAATAACTGATTTAAACAACTGTTACGAAATTGCAGTACTTTTCGCTAGTTGTTTTCTTAAATAACCGTCATAAAATTTGTTTTGCTTTTTTCTATAGAAAAACAACTGTAATTACCCTACGGGGAATGAGGAGTCAGTTGCCCTCCAAGGACCTATCCCGTAACCGGTCCACCGGAGGCATATTACTAAATTTGTACACTAATAGAAAAAAGTCCATAAAAAATTTAGTTAAAACTACTAAAAATTAGTTAAAAATGATGCTGCAGAAAAAAAAGCTAAATTAGCAGATTATTTTTGCTAAATATTAGTAATATAGGAAGAGCAAAAATAAAACTGTTAAATATACAGAATTTTAGTTATATTTGAGCTAAATTTTTTTAAATGGAGAATAGCAAATTAACCTGCTAAAATCAGCAAAAAAATTTGCTAAATAATTAGTAGCCTAAAAAATCACCAAAAATTTAAAATTTTCAAAGTTTTTTTCGATTTTTGTTTTTAATGCAAATAAAAATCGAACCTTTTGAAAACAGCAAATTACAATTTTTTAGCAAATATTTTTGCTGATTTTAGCAGAATATACTACTATTTGCATTCAACTCAATTTAGAAATAGCAAAAACTTTGTAGATTTAACAGTTTATTTTTGCTATTTTTATTGTAAAATAATTAACAAAATTTTCTGCAGATTTTACAGTACAATTTACTATTTTCAATTAACTAAAAGTTAGCCTAAATATAACTAAAATTCTGTAAATTTAACATTTTTAATTTTGCTGTTCTCATTTTACTAGTATTTAGTAAAGAAAATCTGCTAATCTTAGCAGTTTTTTCTGCAGCATTATTTTAAACTAATTTTTAGTAACTTTTTCTGTTATTTTTACAGATTTATTTCTATGAGTGTAGAAATATGAACCAAAGAGAATGAATTAATTTTCTAAGTATTTTCTGATCCGTTACTTTCACTGTTGCTTTTAAAAAACTTGACCGATACCGGAACAAAAACAAAATTCGCGGCATATTTTTAAAAATATTTTTTTATTTATTTTACTGTTTTTTTATTTATTTTTCACTTTATTTTCCACGATTTTCTTATTTTAGCTCTTATTTTATATTTCTATAATTTTTTGGTAAAAAATTTTAAGTTTTGTAATTTCAACGTTTTTTAATGTTAAAGCTGTTTTAGTTTTAACAATTAGTATTTCATTTAACTTTTCTTTTTAACTTAAGGGGAATTTTTAAAATTATTAATTATATTATCAGAGTTTTTGAGGTAATTTTGTAACTTTTAATTGATTTTTTAATTTAATTATGGCCAACGCAAAATACGAGTCAACTTGCCATTAAAGGGCCTATCCTATGACCGCTCAATCGGGGGCAAATTCAAGGCACTTCCACTATATTTGTGTGTGTGTTACTGTTGTTTTATTTTCTATTTTTTTCTTTTCCATTTTTTTTATTTGCTTGTAGTGTTTGTTTTTTCTTTTTCTTTTTTATTTGAACAGAAACGAAAAATACATAACTTTACCATCAGCCAGCCATCACGCATAAGCAACATTAGCTCAGACGGTAGAGCGTTTGCCTAACAAGCAGCAGGTTGTGTTATCGAGCCCTACTCTGACGCCAAGTAGATTTTTTTTAATTTTTAATTTTTTATTAGTTTATTTGAAAGGCTATTTTTAGACACACCACCTTACTGTCACAAGGTGTCTAAACTGTGGCAATTGGTCATTTCCAATGACAAGGCCATGTTAAAGTGACGTGTCTCTTTCAAACAAAAAGGCCGATCAAGGACCGGTCACTGCCCCCTTGGGACCTATCCTGCGTGTCACTTTGGACCGGTCCCTTTCCCCGTAGGGTACTGTTAAAAACAACAACTACGTTTTTAACCAAAATATTTATTATAAATTTTAATTTATTTTAATTTAACTTAAACTTTAAAAAATATTTCATACAGTGTACTATGACGAAAATATTGAAATCTAATTTAAGAAAATATGTTTTTGTAATAGGCCCTAGAGACGATCAAGCATGCTGTACAGCTTGGCTTGATGGTTCCGTGTATTTGTTTCTGTAATTTCCATCAAACAATGCATTACACGATCAAATGCTGTACATGTTGTACAGCATGCTTGACCGTATATAGGCCGCTTAAGAAAAATCTCTGATTCCTTAAACGAAAAAGTTAATTTCTCCAGGGAATTAAGTAAAAAAGTTAATATAATAGGGAATGAAACGAAAAACTTAATTCCTTAATTCTTTAATTTAATGCTTAAAGTTTGGTCAGGGAATTCATTCGCTAAATTTAAATTCTTTGAATTTAAATTTAATTCTTTAAAGCTTTGCATAAAGCTTAATTAAGGGGGTATCGACTCTAGGAAAAATTTTGTTTTCAAATTTTTTTTATATTTTATTTGGATGGAGCATACTCTTCAGTATATGTTCAGAAAATACCAATAAAAAATTCGAAAATTTTTACATGTTTTTTTGTAAAATATATTTTAGTCAGGAAGTAATATTTTATGTATTAATATTGTACACAAAATTTTTGGGGATCGTTTTTTATCATTGTCTTTATTAAAAATCTTATTTCGCATAATAAAGCAGAACAAAAAGAAAAAAACTACATCCAAAGAAGCAAGAATTGCACGCAGTCTTTAAAGAAAAGCCAATGACGATTCCTCGATGGTGGGCGAAGGCACATTATACGAGGTAGGTACTGATGGCTTTTAATAAGCCATAAAAGTAGTCAATGTATATAAAAAATAAAAAACAAATACAAAACAAATTAAAAATTTTCCAAATAAAAGATTTTGACCGAAATGAAATGTCTAATAAATTCTCTATCATCGTTTTTAAGAATATTTGGGTTAATATATAAAATACTCTTTATCCGATTCTTCCCGATTCTGGTGCACATGTAGAAAACTGCAAGGTATAAATTTTGTTCATACACGGTTTTTTGAAAGGTTGATGTTTTCTTAGCGTAAAATTAATTTTAAACTTTAAACGCGTTTTCCCACAACCCTGAGTTCAAAATCGGCTGCCACTGAACAGCCAAGGCGGGTTAACCGATTTTGATCCGGGTTTTTCTTTTCGTAGGCAACAAAAAACTTTAGTCCTTATCGGGGCGCTTTTTTTGAATTTTGGTCAAATAAATTTTATATCCCCGAGCAAATGTGTTTTTTCTTGCCTTTTTGGAATTTTTAAGTTTGTGTGGCAACTTTGTTAAAAAAAAATTTTTTATAAAAATCGTCCCACGATAAGGACTAGAGAATTTATCTAGGATTAAGAATCACTTTACATTTTTATTTTCCGATAATTAATGAAGTCTGCACAGTGGCAGTCGATTTTGCCTTTTTTAAAAAAGGCCAGTAATGAAGTGACAACTCTGGCGATTTTGGCTGGGGAAATATAAAACTGATATTTTTAAAAAATACTACAATACATAACATGGTTTTTAAATAAAAATTAAAAATACTAAAAATATTGTTAATTGAATTTTTGACAACCGTTCCAATATGCTCTTTAAAATGCTGTTGTTACAGTATTTAACACCTTTAATTATTTATGGCTTTGCATTAAAGAAATAAAACTCTGCATAAAACTGATTTTTAAAAATGTTATTAATGTAGCCATAAACTACTCAATATCATTGCAAATATTATTACCAATATTATCGTCATCAGCTGTGTTTGTGTGACTCTCTATCAGTGTTATCAAGAACGATTTTGACAGTTTTTCAACGTATTCCGGCTTTCTACTGTCAAAATTGTTCGAGATATCATTGATAGAAATGCCGCACAAACGCAGCTATCTTGTCTTACACCATACAATACTCTTGCACAAGATATGGCACAACCTTTTTCTTCTATATAAAAATGTCACAATATAACCAACACATTACAAATATTTTTCATGCTTAAGCACCGTAAGTTGTTTGAGTTTCACGTGAAAAAACTGTTATACTCCATATAAAAAAATGGTTTTTCACGATAATCAGTTTCACGTTAAAATTGTGTAGAGTTTGTTTTCACGCAAATTTAATGTACAAGACTATTATTTTTCTTGGGAAAAAATGACATTTTGTGTTTATTTTGATTGTGTCTTTATTATAAAATTAAAAAATTGTTCATTTATTTAAATTAAATTGCAATTTGAGGATTTAAAATTCGAGTGAAATTTTTCCACGTGAAAAACAACTTACGGTGCTTTACGCAATATGAATCAAATAAATTCTGATTTTTTTTCAATTTATTGTACAACCTTTCAATGTGACATAAACACTGGCAATTTTTTCCACAATACCAGTCCAGCACAGTCCACACTAGTTTAGAAACAGAGTAGATTTTTCACTATTTTAGAAAATGGCTACCACTGTATCAGCTCAATTGCTGAAGCTCATGTATTTGCTGAATGTCATGTATGTATTTGACATCTCACCGTGGGATGTCAGAAATACATAGAAATGTCAAAGGCAACTCTGTTTCAAGGCTAAAGCTGCCTACACACTAGGCAACATGGTTGAGGGAACAAAAAATATCAAAAAATTTTGTAAACACGAAATGCACGCTCTCAACACTCACACACACACAAACGCACTCACACATTCACAAAAAATGCTCTCTTTTTTTAAGTATGTTCCCTAGTGTGTAGGCAGCTTAATGGTGGACTGTGATTTTGTCAAGCTTTAAGCGGTCTATAGACGAAGAAGCATGCTTGATGGCTACTTAAATTTAATCATGCAATGTCTAATTTGACGGCTTGTCAAGCATGATTTTTTTTTATTTATCGGCAGGTTTGACAAACACGCATTACCGTGTAATGAAAAAATTCATCAATCATTGCAGAGTTTTACATTTTTAATTAGTTTTTTTTGTGACAAAAAAGGGATAAGGTTAATAAATAAACTAAAAAATGCACAAACAAATTCAAAAATGAAATTCAAAAAAAAACTGAGGATATTCCGTTTTAGTGCTAAAATAGCATGATTTTTTAAGTTTAACCCATAGAAAGTTGTCAAATTTACGTTAAATGCTAATTTACTACTTAAAAGAGTACGAACTGTGAATTCCATCAATATTTTGTCCTTTTGTCGTATTTTTGCAGTGTTGTCAGTTTAGGGGATTTATTCCCTAATTGGGGATTTTGTTCATCAATGGGGATAAAAATATCCGTTTGGGATCCGGGGATTTATTGGGGATGACACGAAATTTTAGGGGATTTTTTGGGGATAACATATTATATTTTTATGAATTTAACCCTGATAATTCTAAATATTTATATATGTATTTCTTTTAAGTATGATGATAATAGTGCATGATTTTAGGCTACACAAATTTGTGTCTGGAAAGTTAATGTGCGTACAAACCTTAATTCCTTTTGGTGAAAATTTGAATTCCTTTTGGTTCCAAAATATTTAAGGTTATTCGGATGTAATATGAGTTATAAGAAGCTCTTCTTAAATTAAATATATACTTTACATGTTATTCAACTGTCAAAAATTCAATCCATCTGCTGAAATATTAAAACTTTTTTATACAGTACCATACGCAACAAAATTACTGAAGCTGATGAATCGGAAAATTTTGATTCTGAAATATTTAAAACGAAAAAATTTGGCTCCCATTTTTTTATGCTGTTATTTAAATTTATTTGTTCTTTTTTATAATTTTTTAGAATTAAAAAATTTATTGAGTTTGAGTGTATAAGGTACCGAAAAGAATTAAATAAATATGGTATTTTTACATTAATTAAAAAAAAAAAAAAGTTAACGAATACGAATTTTTTCCAGAACATAAAAATTGGGGATATTTGGGGATAACAAATTGAAAATTGGGGATTTTTGGGGATAACAATTTGAAAATTTAAAGTCTGAAAAAAAACTGGCAACACTGTATTTTTGTGTCTTATTTTTTTATTAACCTAAATGCCTTCAAATGCAATAAAAAATTACATAGAATTTACGAATTACACACAAAGCAACAACAGAATTGTTTTCGTTGTTGTTGCTTTGTAGAGACTAGGTAAGAGAAAAGGTAAAATTAGTTTCAAAATTATATAAAATATTTCTCAAAAGTACCGCGAAGTTTCCAACAAAATAATTGATATGATGTCCAGCGGTTTTTGTTTTATTTAATGTTAACAACATTGTGAAAAACAAACAATTTTTTGTATGAAATTTTTTGTGAATTTTTGTTTAATCCGTGAAGTAAAGAAAATAGTAGAGAACTTAATTTGTATTTAATTAAAAAAAGTATGCCCAGTCTAAGATCTGCAAGATCACGTAAATTAATTGCAGAAAATATTGAGATTAAAGAAAATCTACGCACTTGCAAGAAGGAGACGTTCACTAAAAGCAAAGTGCGCGCAGGACGCGCAGCTAAAGATTCCCGAAAAGTCTTCAAAGAAATATACCAGAGAGAAGAACAACATAGCGAAAAAGTTAAGAAAGTTAAAACATTAACTAAAACCCATAACGAAAAAATGTTGCATGACGATGATGGCAGTGATAATGAAATGGAGACAATAGCAGAAAACCAGCTTGAGAAAACCATTGAAAATCAGCCAGAGGAAACCACAGAAATACAACCAGAGGAAATCACAGAAATTCTGCCAAGGGAAATCACAGAAATTCAGCCAGAGGAAATCACAGAAAATCCGCCAGAGGAAACCACAAAAAATCAGGCAGAGAAAAGCACAGAAAATCAGCTAGAGGAAACCACAGAAAATAAAGAAATAAATGCCACCACCAACGAAAAAGGAAATAAAACTGTCGAAGAGCCCATGGAAGTAACAGAAGGAGACAAAGAGGAAGATGAAAATGGTTCACCAACCAAACGACAAAAAAAAGAAGAAACTTTAGAGGATAAAAAAGAATCCGAACCTACATCTGTTCAAGTGGATGATAATGAACAGACAGCACAAATTATTACTGAAAGTAATGATAAAGAGAAATCTCTTACTAATAATCTCAAAAGTAACAGTTTTTCTTTGAAATCCCACTCGAATACGAATAAAAATAATGGAGATACTAACCCCGCCACCAGTAGCAATTTACCCAAACAATTGCTAACGGTTATTTCTAATTTATATTTAAATGTTGGAGAACGTTTACGTTTAGATTTTCCTCCACGTTGTCTTGATGATTTGGCTAATTGTCATCGTAATCATTATCGATCTGACCTACCCGAAGCTCCCATACCATCGCAGGCTCATAGTTTACGTAGTGCCCTACAACATTACCGTTACGTTTCATTTATCAGCTCCACTACTGATATGTGCCATCGTGGCGAATTTCCGGGAAAGGGTATATTTACCAAAATTATTGAATTAGTATTGGTGAGTATCATTGAACAATTTTACTTGTAATCTTTAAGGATCTGACAGTTTTTTTTTTCGCTCGATGAATCTATAAAATGTCACAAAACTCTTGTTTGCTTTACAAAAAATTTTACAGGGTTATTTTGTAAAAAGAATCAGACGAATTCGTTAAAAAAAATTTGTATGAGAAACATTAATTTGAAAACGTTTTTGTATTAAAATTTTTAACAAATTTGTTAGGAACTCTATGTAGAACAGCTGCGATTTACATAAATTTTTTTTAAAAAATTCGTTTGATTCTTTTTACAAAAACGGAAGATTTTTTTACAAAAATATATATTACATATATGATTTTTTTATATTTAAAACATTTCCTGGGAATTTGGAACTTGGTTAACGTTAAGTTTAGGTGCAACTCTCCGATCGGAGCAAATTTTTACCTGAGTTGAATTTTTTTATTGGGATTCAAAATCAAAATAACCCAGTCAGAAATCGCCAGTGGTACAAAAAATCAAGCACTGGCATACCACTGGGTAACCACGGTATTAAAAATAAATGACTGGCAGAACACTCATTTGGTACGCTTTGCCAGCGTTTGCAAAAAGCGTTTTACCAGTATTTGTTTTACAAAAATTTCGGTGGTTAATAAAAAAAAAACACTGGAAAAGAATTGGCTTAGGAATATGCCAAGGCTTGCAATCAGTGGTTATCCAGTGCTACCTAGCAAATGCTACCAGGCGTACAAAAATCAATTCACTGGTAGACCAATGATTTTATAAAGATGCTGACGCTTCGTTAAAAAATGTTTGTAATCAGAATGTTCCGAGTTCAAATCCGGTTGCAAGCAAAAAATTTTTTTTGGATTTTTTTTAATTAAAAATTTTTTTGTTTTATAAAACCATTTTTTGTGGGAAAGCTCCTTCAGGACCCACTTTTCTTTTGCCCTCCCAACACTGGCATACTAGTTACAAAAAATTGTTTGCCAGTACTAGCATTTTGGCACAGCCAGTAGTTGTCCAGCTATTATCACTAATTTATGTGTTTAGCCATCAAATATTACATGTCTCGTTAGCTCAGTGGGTAGAGCAATCGTCTGCCAATCTGACGGCCTGGGTTCAAATCACGGCAGGACCAAAAAAATACATATGAACTTTTTTTTAAATTTTGTTTTGGAAAATATATTTCCAGACCACCTATTTATTGGTTTTGCCAGCGTTTTGCCAACGTTTAAAAATTTTGTTCATCCAGTGCTTTTCCGGCCGCTTCCCCGCTTGTATTTTTCTGACTGGGACGTTTCCGGAAATCGGTTAATATATTAATCGTTTAATTAAAAGCCGTTTAAAAAAATAAAATTTCAGGATTCTTAAAGTGATGAAAATGGAATAATAATTTTTTCGATTTTTTCTTTTAATGTGTTGATTATGGTCAGCTATTTCAAATTTAGATGTAAATAATAAATAAAAATCCACCCGACCTTTCGTTCGTTTTATTCCAACTTTTTTAAGAGTGTTGAATTTTATTTAATTTATTTATTTACATTTGTCAAAAGTTTTAGCACGGTTTATTGTAAAAATTAGACAAAACGAAATGAAATAAAACCTCCAAAACCTAGGGTGGAATGATGAAATAATTTTAATTTTTATTTACAACTGAATTTGAAATAGCTGTTGTGTAAACTAGTGTACAAGGGTAATAAAAGAGTTAAGGCGTTATTTTATTGTTTTTATTAAAAATCTAACTCAGATTTTCCAAAAGAATCTCTCCATAGAGGAAATAACAGTTATTATATACAAATTAGTATTTAAGAATATAAAACCTGCAGGAATATTGCGAATTCATTTTCTTTGAAGGCTCACATTTTTTCTTCCTGTTTTCTAAATCTATTAAAGTGACCTTAGAAAGCAATTTTTAAAATAGTGAATAGTTTTAACCCTATTTAATGGGCTAATTAATGCAATCTGAATTCCTAAATTTCGGTCTATATTAAACATACATTGTATTGCGGTATTCAGAATAGCTGTTTTCGACTTAACTATATCCGTTAACTCAGAAAAAAACTCAAAGTGCATAAAAACGCGTTTAAGACGAAAACTCTTATTCGCGTTACTTCCTAAAAACTTTTGCTGACGCATGTTCGATTATAACGAAATAATTATAAATATAACCTGTTTAAAATTTTTTTGTACTGCAATCGGTTTAACGTATATTTGCTTTAGATACTTAACGTTGATAGACATGAGACAAAATACAGCTAATATTGGGGATTCTGTAAATATTTTTTTTTCAATCAGATATTGAAAGTGATTTATCATAAATTGAAATTTACAGCAAAATTTTCGAGATAGGAAATTAAGGTAATTTCGACCATTTTTAATGATGAAATGATATCTTTCAATGTTGCTGCTGATAGATTTCGTTATATCTCTATATATAAAAGAATAACGTGACTGACTGACTGACTGACTCAACATCGCCCAGCCCAAACCGCTGAAGCTAGGAAGTTGAAATTTGGTATGTAGGTTCCTCTTTCGGGGTAGACGTCCACTAAGACGGGATTTTTGGAAATTCCTACCGGAACGGGCAAAAAGGGGGAAAGTGTCCCCCTTGACGGCCTGCCAAAACCCCTTTGGCTAGAAAGCTGAAATTTAAGATATGTGTTCCTTGGAGTAGGGGCTAACTTTTCTGGAAAGTACTTTCTAGAATTTTGGACAGGGACGTTGTAAAAATGGGGGTTAAAAAGGGGAAAAAGGCCCCCCTTGACGGCCTGCCCAAACCGCTGGAGGTAGGAAGTTGAAATTTGGTATAAAGGTTCCTCCACTATCGTAGACATCCGCCAAGACGGGAGTTTTGGAAATTTTTACAGGGACGGGCAAAAAGGGGAAAAAGTCTCCCCCTTGAGGGCCTGCTCAAACTGCTGGAGCTATGAAGTTGAAATTTGGTATGTAGATTCCTCGACCGGTGTAGACGTCCGTTGAGACGGCATTTTTGGAAATTCTTATCGGGAGGGGCAAAAAGGGGACAAAAAAAGTACCTTTTTCCAAAAAAGTACCTTTTCCCAAAAAAAGTACCTTTTCCCAAAAAAAGTACCATTTTCCCAAAAAAGTACCTTTTTCCAAAAAAAGTACCTTTTTCAAAAAAAAGTAGCTTTTTCCAAAAAAAGTACCTTTTTCCAAAAAAAGTACCTTTTTCCAAAAAAAAGTACCTTTTTCCGAAAAAAGTACCTTTTTCCAAAAAAAAAGTACCTTTTTCCAAAAAAAGTACCTTATTCTAAAAAAAGTACCTCTTCCAAAAAAAGTAACTTTTTCCAAAAAAAGTACCTTATTCTAAAAAAAGTACCTCTTTCCAAAAAAAGTACCTTTTTCCAAAAAAAGTACCTTTTTCCAAAAAAAATTCCTTTTTCCAAAAAAAGGACCTTTTTCCAAAAAAAGTACCTTTTTCCAAAAAAAGTACCTTTTTCCAAAAAAAGTACCTTTTCCAAAAAAAGTACCTTTTTCCAAAAAAAGTACCTTTTTCCGAAAAAAGTACCTTTTTCCAAAAAAAGTACCTTTTTCCAAAAAAAAGTACCTTATTCCAAAAAAAGTACCTTTTTCCAAAAAAAGTACCTTTTTCCAAAAAAAGTACCTTTTTCCAAAAAAAGTACCTTTTTCCAAAAAAAGTACCTTTTTCCAAAAAAAGTACCTTTTTCCAAAAAAAGTACCTTTTTCCAAAAAAAGTACCTTTTTCCAAAAAAATGTACCCTTTTCCAAAAAAAAAGTACCTTTTTCAAAAAAAGTACGTTTTTTCAAAAAAAGTACCTTTTCCAAAAAAAAGTACCTTTTCCAAAAAAAGTACCTTTTTCCAAAAAAAGTACCTTTTTCCAAAAAAAAGTACCTTTTTCCAAAAAAAGTACCTTTTTTAAAAAAAGTACCTTTTTCCAAAAAATGTACCTTTTTCTAAAAAAATGTACCTTTTTAAAAAAAAGTACCGTTTCCCAAAAAACATACATTTTTCCAAAAAAATAACTTTTTCAAAAAAAGTACCTTTTCCAAAAAAAGTACCTTTTCCCAAAAAAGTACCTTTTTCTAAAAAAATGTTCCTTTTCCCAAAAAACATACATTTTTTCAAAAAAATACCTTTTTCAAAAAAAAGTACCTTTTCTAAAAAAAAGTACCTTTCCTAAAAAAAAGTACCTTTTCCAAAAAAGTACCTTTTTCCAAAAAACATACATTTTTCCAAAAAAAAAAAAACACCTTTTTAAAAAAAATACCTTTTCCAAAAAAAGTACAAATAAAGTACTTTGTAAAAACAAAGTATCTTTTTCCAAAAAATTTCGTTTTTCCAAAAAGTACCATTTAAAATAGTATATAATTTCAAAAAAAACTACTTTTTTTCCTCCCCCCACGGATATCTCCACTAAAACAAGGTTTTTTGATATTCGGCATAGACGTGCGCTAAGACCGGATTTTTGGAAATTCCAACCGGAACGGGCAAAAAGGGGAAAAGTCTCCCCATAAACAGTCTCACAAATTGGAAAAGTGCCAGCCCAAACCACTGGAGGTAAGAAGTTGAAATTTGGTATAAAGGTTCCTCCACTGTAGTAGACATCGACTAAGTTTGTATTTTTGGAATTCCCTACAGGATATCCCAAAAGGAAACTCGGTATGTGAGTTCCTCCTTCTGTGTAGGCGTCCGCTTAGACGGAATTTTTGAAATTCCTATCGGGAGGGGAAATAAGGTAAAAGTCTCCTCCTCACGGCTTGCCCAATCCCTTTTGGCCAACCTAAAATTTTAAATATGTATTCCTTGGAGTAGGACTAACTCACCGGCAACGTAATTTTTCTATTTTGGAACAGGAACATAGTAAAAATGGTGGTTGAAAGGGAAAAATGTCCCCACTAACGGCCTGCCCAAACCGCTTAGGCAATGCAGTTGAAATTTGGTATGAATGTTCCTCATCCATCGCAGATAGCCGCGAAGATGGAATTTTTGTAAATTCCTAAAGGGAGGGGCAAAAAGAAGAAAAGCCTCACCTTGGGGGCCGGTAAAAACCCCTTCGGCTAGAAACCTGAAGCTTAAAATGTGGGTCCCTGGAGTGAGGGCTAACTTATTAGAAAGATACTTTTTTGAATTTTGGACAGGGTCGTTATAAAATGGGGGCTCAAAAAGGGAAAGTTGCCCCTTAACGACCTGTCCAAACTGCTGGAACTAGGAAGCCGAAATTCGGTACTTAAGTTCCTCTCAGCCTGCTCAAACTGCTGGAACTAGGAAGCTGGAATTCCCTGTCGATGGATTTTCGGAAATTCCTACCGAGAGGGGCACAAATAGTAAAAGTTGGCTAGAAACCTGAAATGTAAAACATATGTTACTTGGAGTATGTGCTCACTTACCGAGAAGGTGCTTTTTGGACAGGGACATTGCAAAAATGGGGATTAATGAAGCGAAAAGTGCCGCTTAAAGGCCTGCCCAAACCGCTGGAGGTAGGAAGTTGAAATTTGGTATTAAAGTTCCTCCTCTATTGTAGACATCCGCTAAGATGAGATTTTTGGAAATTTCTACAGGTAGGGTCAAAAACAGGAAAAGTCTCCCCCTTAACGGCCTGGCCAAACTGCTGGAACAAGGGATCTTAAATTCGGTATTTGGATTCCTTCTCCAACGTTGACGTCCCCTAAGATGGTATTTTTGTAAATTCATACCGGGAGAGGTAAAAAGGGAAAAAACTTCCCCCTTGACGGCCTGGCCAAACTGCTGGATATAGACCTAAAATTATGTATGTAGTAGGTTCCTCCTCCAACGCAGACGTCCTCTAAGACGGAATTTTTGGAAATTCCTACCGGGAGGGGTAAAAACGGAATAATTCTCCCCCTTGATGGCCTAACCGACCCCTTCGGCTAGAAACCTGTAATATATAATATGTTTTCCTTGGAGTATGGGCTAACTTATCGACAAGGCATTTCTAGGACTTTGGACAGGAACGTGGTAAAAATGGTGGTTCAAAAGGGGAAAATTGCCCCCACCCCCCCTTAACGTCTGCGTCTTTAGCTAGTAACCTAAAACTTAAAGAACAAGTGTATATGAAACACTAAAATTAAGAAACTAAATAGGAAACGAGTGGGATTGAAACACTACACAAGTGGAATGGAATGGATATAAACGTTGAACGAGTGGAATTGAAATTATAGACATTGCAAATGGATTGGAAGAGGGAATTACCTGTTCAAACACTATCAACGGAATATGAAACTTATGTAGCATTGAAACATACTCTCCAAAAAGTTAAACAAATTTTCTGAAAGAGAAAAAACCTTAGAAAAGGAATGGAACTTATATATTCCGATATTTAAACTTCATGTAACGAAGCACCGGTGGAAGAAACCGACGCAGTAAATTTTCCAACTGAATTTGTGAATTTACTTGAATTGCCAGGTCTACCTTTACATAAACTGGAATTAAAAAAAAAACTTTAAGACACGCTAACAACGTAGCTTTGCCCGCTATTTTTAATATTATAAAATGCTTTTCAACCCTGCTTTACGTTATTTATTTTCATTCAAAACACAAATGAACAAAACTACTTACGGGTCTATCTACCTAAGTTCGCACTTTACCAAATTATCTTGACATACACACGTATATTGCAAATTATTATGGATTCATTACTAACAATCCACTCTAATGAGCAAAAGTGATCAAATATTTATTTATTTTAAACCCATTGTTGTGCAGAATTATTTATTTGTGGTGGCTGGGTGAAGGCTTTAAATAAAAAAACGAATTTAATAAAAATTGTGGGGGGCGCAGCCCCCCGGGGGGGGAGGGCGTAGCCCTCCCCCCCCTTAACCTTTAAGGCACGCTAACAACGTAGCGGGCTGCGCCCGCTAGTTTATTATAAGTTAAGCATAAAATTTATCAATTCATCTTTGGTTTTTCTTAAAAGTAGACCGCAGTCACAAACTGTTAACATAGAGAGAATTACGTAGCCATTGACCCTATTTTTACACAAAGTTTTGAAAAGTACATAAATTTGAAAGTACAGATCCCAAATATTCCTCCTGATTATTTAAGGCGTAGACGTTTTTAAAGTAAAGTCGTTATAAAAAATATTTTTGCTATATTTAACAGTCAAATAAGACTAATATTTTATCAAAATTGCATTAGGGTCGCCATAAAATTTTAGCTTTTTGTTAATTTCGATTTTGAACAATTCACTTTGTATGGAGGCGTTTTTACTAAATATACATATAATCAGGGGTTTATTTTCATTCCATTGTTGTGTTTTTCTATTTAATGCAAAAAGTAATGTCCAACACCAGTATTCTAAAATGACAAAATTGTGACAACACAGACAATTCACATGTCTAAATTTTGTCATTGTTATAAAGTTTAGAATACGGGCGTAAGACAGAAAATAAAAAATGACGAATTACACTTGTACTCAACTTGTAACGAGAATTTTCATGGACACACAATATCTTATTATTTAAGAATTTTTCTTAAAAAACTGACTGGTATTTTAAAATTTTTTAATACAAAACATCTATTAAAATTATTTAAAACCCTGAAACTAAAGAATTTTTAAACAATTTTGAGCCTCGCTTTTCATTAACAGTTAAACACGAGATTATGCCAAAAAGAAAAAAAACGTGACGATGTATTTTTCCTCGTCTGAATTAAATTGCAGACCTTCCATGTCAGATTTTTTCTATACAAATAATATTTTAATATCTTTGTTTAGAAAATATCTTGATAGTCTTACAATTTATCTATATAAAAATATCTCAAAACCATCTCAAAATATGGGAATTTTCCTATTCAGGAATTTGTCTCAGAATCAAAAATTTTTTATATTAATGAAAAAGAAGAAAAATTCTAGTAGTTTGCTACACAAAATTTATTTGAGAGTACCTGAGAATTTTTATAAATTTAGATAGCAGCAAGCTTATTGCTGTTGGCGTTGTTAATATCGACAGTTAGGTGTTTCTACTAATATAAATATTTTTATAAAAATCTTCTAAATATTTCTTCTACATTGCAATAGATTTGCTGGAAGTTTTTTTGTAAATTTCAAAATAAATTTTTTTTTTGTGTGCTGGCGTATTTTTCGACATTTTTCAACCATAATCAGTCCCATTGAAAATATTTTAATAAAGCCCAGGATTCGGCATCTGTAAATTTTGTAAAAAAAAAATTGGAATTAGAATTATTCTCTATGAAAAATCTGTCGAATCTGAGAATTTTCTTTAAATAATTTATATCAAAATTGAATTTTTCTAAACAAAAAAGAGTCGCAAAATCTTAGAATGACAATATCGATTTCACGATATTTGCGCTTAAAATTTTAAAGCAGACATGTGATGTTTTAAGAGACGTTTTAAAATTTTAGTTTTTGCATTATTACATTGAATTAAATCTATTTAAAAAAATAGCTTTAGTTAATTCTAACACAATTTGTTCATAAATTATGCTTTAATTTTTTTTTTTTTGTTTCATTGTAATCATTCGTTATGTAACTCAAAAATATTGAATTTATTTAGAGCATCAATTATGTTACCAAACAACCAAATGTTAATATACCAATATATCAACAATCTTATCACAAATCAATTGAATTATTTTCTATGATTGTACGCTCATTTCCACCATGTTGGCATAAAATGAGACCATACTATGTGGGCTTTTTGGAATATGGCCTTGACTTGGCTAAACTTAAAACAGATAAAGAAGAAGCTTTATCAAAATCATCAAAAATTTTCGATATTATATTAGATCTGCTGGAAGATGTTTTAAAAAATTCAAAACCTGAAGATTTAGCCAAATCAAAAAGTGAAACATTGAAATTACCTATTTCTAATGTAGAGGCAACATCACCTTCAAATAATACAGAATTAAGTATGTGTAGTGAGTATTGGAATCAAAATGAGTATGAAGAAAGAGAAAGACAAAAGCAAACATTTGATGCTTTACCAATGGACCAGAAGGTGGAACGTGTTTTTATGGCTCTAAGATTGTTGCTACAAATATTGGAAAATGATTTAGCCATGTGGATGTTACATCATAATAAAAAGACAAAAGAGTGGATATTTTGTTCAGATAATCGTCCTTTAATAGTGGTCCTATGTGAATTGACACAATATACTAGAATGACACGAGTGGCACGCAGAATATTTAGTGTTTATAGTGAAGCTGCTTCCAAGGGTTTATGCAAAAATAGACTAAATGTATTAGAGGTATGTTGGTTTTTATTATCATTCTTTATAAAATTGTATTTTTGTTTTTAAATAATACTTAAGTGATATATTTTATCAGCTATGATAATTCAAAATTGTTCCTTTCAAATGAATAATCTTCCTTAATTATATTATTTTAAAGCGCTATATCTCCCTCTTAATGGTGGCAAGTAATACCGCTGATATGGAAAATACAGCAATCGGTGTGAAGTATCCTTTCTTGGGAGAGCAAACCAAAACATTAATACATGAATTTTTCAAAATTTTTAAAGGTAAACTATATTTTTGATTATTTGCGACTTATTTTAAATTTTAAATATTTCCACCCTTCTTTTTAGCCCATAATCGTGAAGAGATTTTAAAATACATGGAAACTATAGAACTATTACGTATACCCTATGTTCGCTACGAATTTATTGATAATGTCTTAATTATGTTCCAATTTACCAATTCGGAAATATTGACACCACAAAAAATTGCTTTAGATGTGGCCAAAAAAAGGTGGTTAAAATATAAACGCGCCTCGGAAATTTCCAATGCAGATGAGTATATATCACGAGAACAATATTTGCATTTACTTTTAGTTGCTTTACGTAGCTATTGTGATTTTCATGGTTCTAAAACGTTTTTGCATGTCATCACTGAAACTGCGCAAATATCTCATCTTACTACCACAAATGATTCTGTGCACCGTTGGCCTACCCATGGTAATGGTGTGTTAGTATTAAAGAAAATGGCCAAGGATATTAATCAACTGGAAAGTTTGTTGAAAATGACTGTTAGAATGTCAAAACCAAAAGTTGATTTGCCATTAGCTGACATCTACATAGATGAGGAGATTATATTAAAATATCGTACCGATTTGAAGTTTATTATTAGCCTACAAAATGTTTTACTTAAACAAAAGGAAGCATATCCGGATGTAGATTTTTCCGAATGGTTGGAATTCTTAAACGATTTTTCACCCAAGAAAAATGACAAAGAAGAAACAAATTAAAAACAAATTTGCTTTGCCTGAAACAGTTTTATATTTTATTTATTGTCTACTATTTTTGTATATTTTATTTATTTTTACTACGTTTCAGTTATATTAATGTATGACTGCTCTGTAATTTAAATTTATTTGTAATTTTATTTCGCCGTCAAAATATAGCCAGACTTTTGAGAAACTGATTTATAAAGAATTATTTGTAAAGAAGATTAAAATAAGATAATTTCCGCGAAATGTTTATCAAATCAAAACAGTGATTAAAACGGTATTTACATTGCAGCCTTAATTTTGTTTCAATAAGGTTATTGGCAATAATCTTTAAAAATTTAAGAGATTAGCCACACAATTTAAATTTAATATTCTGGCATATTATCGAATAATCTTCTATAATAACAACAATTTTTTAATGTTGCCAGCTATAAAAAACTAAAAGTCTTAAATTGTCTAAGTATCAAATATAACCTTTTCGGGCAATTAAAATCAGAGACTATTAATTGTAGAGACAGGAAATCAAAACTTACACTACTCACCGATAGAGGGCGCTGTAATTTAGTATTACCTGAGCAACTATTTAGTATCAGTTTAGTATCAGCTGAGCCTATATTTAAAAACTCATAAACGGCTGAAAACTGCTCAAAATAAGGAAAAAACAAGCGCGGAATATATTTAAAAAAATAAAATTTGATATATTCTTTTGTTTTTTTTTTCTTTGTTGTTTGTTGTTATTTAAATTTAAATAAAAAAAAAAGAAAATTGTCAATTTTTTTACAAGTGCCATCTAGTGATAACGATTTTGTTATAACTTATTTTTTTGGTGATGCCATACCCCTGATTAAAATCGTAATAAACGTCAAAATAGACAAGGAAATCATTTGATTGCATACAAAATAATGTTGTTTGTTAAAAATCGCATGATTTTTTGTTGATTCGTTTTTATAACACCCCCGTATATATAGTAAATTAATTTCGTATTTAAAATTTTTATTAAATTAGTATATTAAATGAAAATTTATTTCTTAAGCCCCGTAAGTTGTTTTTTACGTGGTCAATTTTTACTTGAACTTTAAATTTCTCAAATCATAATTTAAATTTTGAAAATTAACAATTTTCTTCTTATTTTTTTTAGAAAGATACAATCATAATGAAAAATAATAAAATATTGTATATTAAATTTGCGTGAAAATAAAGTCTACATAGTTTTCACGTGGAACTCATTGTTAACAGTTTTTTCAACGAAACAACTTACTGTGCTTTACACACAAATTAAGGACTAAAATTAATTCGTTAATCAAAAATAAATATAAGTTTTAATTTGGGAATTAAAAGATAATTCGCGGAAATCAAAAACAATTTATTTTCTTATTTTTTTAAATCGAATTTTTATTGCCGTTTAACTTTTTTAAAGGTCTGTTTATAGGTAGAGAAATTTAAATTTTTGACAGTTATAATTATCGCTCGTTTAAACTCACATTTACTTATTTTTTTATTTTTCAGTTCAACCAAATATATTCATCAAATAAATATTTAAGTAAACAAGAAAAATTAGTTTTATGTTATTATCAATACAGGTATGATTTAATCTGATAAAAGTTAATTATAAAACAAACAAAATTGTATGTAAACAGAAATAAAAAGTAAAAAGGACCAGGAATAATAAATTTTCCAATTGGAGTGCACAAAGAAATAAAAAAAGTTTCCGAAGTAAACGTATCCTGAAATTTGTGAGTAAACAGTTATAAGTGGTGGGGGGGGGGGGGGGGAAGGATCAGGAATATATATCTTCTAATTGGTGAGTAAACAGAAATAAGAAGAAAAATAACTAGAAAAAATTAAACCAAGAAAAACTTGTTTAAAAAAAAGCAGTACTAGACGAAAATATCCTAAATTAAATTCCATAATGTGTGGGGTCTCTATTTTAAAACTGTAATGCGGTTTGAGAAACTATAGAAAAGTTAAATAAAAACACCGTATTATATATATATTTGCCATCATCACTATAGAATTTTATTCAACAATTTGTTATTAGTTTTTATTTTTAATATTCGTTTGATATTTCTTTTTAGTTTTTATACCTTGAAAAAGGTACAGTTTTATTTTATAATCATCACTAACAAAATATAATCGTTATACATACCATACATTAAATATATATATTTATATTATGTATATTATAATTATGTTATTAATACATATAATTACATACAAACATATTTCTTTTATATACTTATGGTTAGTGGTTATTATTTTTATTTTATTATGTAATACATTTTGTTTAGTTACCTGTTTAAACATTTATACAGCAAAACTACATTTACGTATGGTTTTTGTATTAAAAACTCTCATGTATTTGGAGGTTCGGCAACAAAACAAATTTAAACCAAACTATTGGTGTATTAGTTTATTCACACACGGTATAAAATTATATTTTGGCAGATTTTTGATTAGTTTAGTGTCAAGTACACTTAGAAATGTAAGAAAATTATAGTTAATTTAATTAAAAAAGCCGTAAACTTAAATTTTCATCAATGTTATAAAAGCAACTAACAATAAAAAGTTAAGAAAGAACTACTGTACTAATTTATGGAAGTTTAAATTTAGTTTTGGAATACGATTCTAAATTTTGGACACTTCCTCAAACTATTCCCTACAACTAGTTCCATGGGTGACAATTTTAATTAAAAATCATGTGTAACATTGCCAAAGTAGAACTAGTACTGGCTCTAAAGAACAAGTTGTAGAATTAGTTCTGGTATTGATACATGTTTTGCTGGGTTCCCTTTGAAAAATAATTTAGTTCAAAAAGCATGTAATCTAAATTCCGTTAACAAATTTTTTAACAAAAATATTTTAGTTTCACTTAGTGTCTTCACGCACTCCTTTAAAATTCAAAAAATTATTATGCTTATGGGCTTTAAAATACATTTTTTTTAATAAATAAAAACAATAAATAAAAAATTCAACGGATCAAATTCAAAACTGACATGTAGATATTGCCAAATATCTCTGAGTATAGTTTTGTACCATTTCTAACAAATCTTTGTTTTGTTTTTTAATTTATAATTTATTTTTTTTTTTTTTTAGTTTGTAAATTCTTAAAAACTAATCTCACTACGTGTATTTTTGTATTTATTTTTCAAATACAAAAAAATATCTATAGAAAAAGTTTATTTTAACTACAAAAATAAATACATCCATAACAATTTTTATTTTTTTATATTTTTTGTATAAAAAACCAAAAAAACTCCTAAAAAAATGCCAAAAGCAGTTGTAACATTTAAATGGCCCTGTAGTTTTTATTTATTTATTTTTATTCAAATAATGTGCTTAATTTTATTACAGAAACTCAAATTAATAGCTCTTTAATCTAGGACTGGTGTTTTGGTATTCGTATGGAAGGTTAAAAAAATATATCTATTATAAACATTAACTCAAGAAAGCTATCCCGACGGGTTTCCTTAGATCTTCCTAAAACTTGAGAAAAAATAAGACATGTTTTTTTTATATACCGAATGATGCGTCTTCAGAAAAACTTTCATTTGATACGGAATTTGTCTATAGTTTTCTGAAATCACAAGAAATAAAAGAACAAAAAATGAGTAATATTGACCTCACTTCTCAGTGTAGAAAATCATTACCAGATATGTGGTTATGTAACTACATACTTGGTAATGGTAACTAGTTACTTTTGTTAGTACATTTCTTATTACCTTTATATGGCTACACACCAGCATACGAAAAATCAAAAAATATATCAACACCTATGTGCTTACCAGTACTGACAAAAATAATGAGTCTAAAAATAGATTTTCAAAAAAATAAATTATATAAAATAATTATTTTTTATTGTATTTTTTTTAAATAAAATTCTCTGGTGCGGGAATCGAACCAGGGTCTACAGATTTCCAGTCAATAGCTCTACCATCTGAGCTATATCGACATGTAATATTTAATAGATAAAAACATAATTGACCTGCTGCACACAAGTAAGCTTACTCGCCAACATACAAAAAATCAAAAAATATTCTTACCAGTGTTTAAAAAATATTGAGTCTAAAAATAGATTTCAACAAAATCTAGAAAATTATTTCCTCTTTGAAATAATGATAAAAATAAGTTATTATCAGCAACTCATTATATGTTTTAAAATAATGCAGAAATTAAATGGGTGTCATTACTGGTAGTCAAAAAAATAATGGATATGTCATTACCGTTTCTACACTGGTACCGTTTCGTATCTCTTATTTGTTCTCTTCTTTCACTTATCCTAATTTCATAGTGTGCTTGACAGAGAAGTTTACTTGGAAGAAGCAAATTTTTTTTAGAAAATTAAAATTATTTAAATTTTTTTTTTACCAGTTTTTCAAAATAATAAGCCAGAATTTAAAAATTGTCTATTTTAATTCAAAACTACAATTTCTTGCCGCCAGGTGGAAATATATGTTGCTATATTGACATGCATTTTATATCGTCGGCTTGCCTGCCGACCTCATTTACTAAAATCATTATTAAGGCATATGCTGTCAATAAAATATCTTAAAAGGATAACATAAATCAGTTTTTTCGCTCTGCTGAAAATCTGTACAAAAACACATTCCCCACTTTTTAAATAGTATATGTGGTATTACAAAAAAAAAAACGTGCAAACTTTCCATCCGGAAACCAATACAAGTCTTTTAAGGTAGTTTTCTATTTAATAATAAGCCTTTCCTTTCATATTTTTTTTAATTATTACTAAGATATTGAATATGTTTTTTTTTTAATATTCCTGTAGTTTTTTTTTATGTATTTATTATTTTTATATATATATTTTTTATATATACTGAACAACACTTACATTTTTTATATCATATAGTTAATTATCTCTTATTTAGTTCGTATACATTAAGGTTGAGTTTTAACTTTTCCGATTTAAAACTCAATTAAAAATATAAAGGTTAATTTTTGTAAAACAAACTATACGACTTTGATGAAATATTTAAAAATGTTTGACCTATATAAATTCTTTAAAAGAAGTTTTTTTTTCGTTTTCCATAAAAATATTTATACAAAATAATTACACAATGAACTCAAAAAACTTAATGTTTGTAGGAACTATTTTCTATGAGCGTAGAACGTGATAAAACAAAAAATTTAAAATAATATTATACATACAAATTGCAAACTGTTTGCACAAAAGTGTTGCAGGCGCGTGATTAATTTTAAATAATTTTTCGATGTAACTGTTTATATGTGGGGTGATGGGCACAAGCGTGGATATTGGATTCACGACTAGAGACAAATCCAATAAAGAGAATTTCTACTCGCGCACACGTTTAGTTTTCACTCACATTAACGCGTGAAGCACGCAAATAAAAACGTAGCAGAAAAACTAATGATTTGTAAACATTTTACCCACGTACATGAACATTCTCTTCTACGCACAATAACTCACGTTTACTTGAGTAAATTAAGGATTCACTTACTCTCCCGCGGCATTAACGTGAATCATAGAAAATATTGCTCATGTGCCCCATCTCTACGAAATTTTTTTTGCGATAAAATTTTAGCTACTTAAGAAACCCAGGGAATTAACTTTTTACACCCAAAAATTACACAGTAGCATAATTAACACAATTCATAGTCAATTTTGATTTTATTTTAATCAACTTTGATAATTAATTAAAAATTTATAAATATAAAATATCCAATATAAATGTCCAAAACATTCTCTGAAAGCAAATGTCAAAGAGAAAGAGATCTATGTAATCTATGGACAAAACATTGATCAATTATCTCAAAAATGATTTAATAAAAAATAATAATGAAAAATAAGACGTGGTTTACATTCACAGAGAGAATTTTGCTTTTGGAAGAGTTTTAATGAAATTTTTCAGTAAGTTATTTTGTAAGTAAATAAAAATTTTCTTACATTTGATGAAAAGCATCATATATTTTATGAATCTAGTTTTAAAATGAAACTATATTTGTTATATTCCTCAAGGCACATGACAAATATTTCTTTGCAAAATATAATTTAAAAATTTGCAATTATAAATAGAATAATTGCAATTAAAATGGTGAAATAATTAAGAAAATAATAAATTAAATATTTTTATTAACAAATTATTAACTCAGCATATTGCAAAAAAATTTATTATTTCGCTAATTGAATTTTTAATTGCAAAATTACATAAGTCTATAACAAATTAAAATGATAATTATTTTTACATTCTAATAGCGTTTGCAAAATCTTTAAAATATTAATAATTTTGCAAAAAAAATGCTTTAAAATAAAAAATTAAAAAAATTTAAAATTGTGAATGCAAAACTTTTACACCAAACAAATAATAAATATAAAAAACTTCTGTGCGTTTTTTTGTAATATGATATTTGGCGAGTCCAAAAATTTTATTTGTTTTTATAAATTGCTATAATTAAATGTAATAATGACTTTACAAGTAATTTTTCGCAATGAAAAAAAAAAATAAAAAGAAATTGTCAAAGCCCTCAGTGGGTTTTGAACCCAGGCCTGTAAAGAATCAAAATTTTTCTAACCAACAGCCTTACCAATTGAGCTACTGAGGTATTGAAAATTTTTTGTTTAAATTCAAATTAGAAAAAAATGATTTAGAACAATAAAAGCTTTGGAAAACTTGATTTTTTTTATACAGTGCTTCTAAGACCTGCCCAAAAATTGTCACAGATAACAATTTTACCAGAATACGGGCATAAACAAGAATTTTTAAAAACTCAACGAAATTTCGCATTTGTTAAGTAACTAACAAAAATAACTGTATACTGCAAAAACATTGGCTGCGTTCGATAGATAAACTTTAATAGTCAACAGTTCGACAACAATTGTACAACTATCTGCTGAACGACCTGATCTCTAACCGCTCAGGTAGCGCTGTCATATTTTGGTAGCGTAAAAAATGTTTGCTACTTTTGATCAATTAGTGATACATTTGTTGTTGTTGATTTTAAAAATACTTTTTTTGTAAGAATGACAAATAAAAACACCAATATAATTCAAAAACAAAAATTTAAAGAAACCAAAGAAAAATTGTATTTAAAAAGAAAACATCGTTGAGCAGAGTTACTCATCACAGCGCTACAAGTCGTCATCGGTATCAGTTTAAGGTTTCTCTGCTGAATGCTACCATTGTTTTCATTATGTCCCAGCAAAACATTGGTATTCACCCCTGTTCTGAGTTCCGAAACTTTTTAATTAGAGTGGATTTGTAAATTCACACGGAATTAAAATTTTCGAAAATTTGCTGTTTTGAACAAATTTAGAATTTTTAAACAAATTTTGAGATAAATTTTTATATATTAATTGTTGCAAAAAATGTACAGTTGTGGCCAAGCATTTAAGTCAATTCAAGTTTTTTTCTAATTTTATTGTTGTTGCCTTTATTTTTAAAGATTAAAATAGTGGCTAAATTCGCCAAGAAAGGCAAGGAAATGGTTCAGAAAATTGTACAGACTTTTAACGTAATGTTTGTTTTTTAATTTTGTCACTTGTTTTAAGTGGCCGTGGCTTTTAACGAAAAATTAGCGATATCAACCTTTTCTCAAATTACATAGTAAAATTTAGGCAGCACTGATCGGTTCTCTACAAACTGTATATTTTTGGAAATACAATAAAATTTCTTTAAGTCTTACATTCCCAGGAAAATTTTCTGTTCCAAAGAATCGGTTGTAGAATAGCTACTTTTCATTCACAACCCCTTCTACTGTCGATTCTAACATCGATTCTTTTTGTTTGAAATTGTCCCAAAAGCAACCCCTTCTATAGCTCCAAAGTGGAACCGGTTGCTCTAGAATCAGTTCCGGAACTAGTTCTGGAACTGTTTCTACGTCACCCATGCCTTCCATATGGGATCCCAGGAACTGGTTTCGGAACCAGTTCCATGGAATCGGTTGCAGTGGAACCAGTTGAAGAATTGGTGTGGTTGGCTACCGATTGTAAAAAATTTTCCTGGGTTATTTTTATCTACAAATAGTCGCCAGACTTAAAAGTGCAGCACTTTAAACATGACCAAATTTTTATTTGTTTTTAGCGATTTTTAATAAAGTTAACAGCACTGAAATTTAGCCACTATTTTGATCTTTAAAAATAAAGGCAACAACAATAAAATTAGAAAAAAACTTGAATTGACTTAAATGCTTGGCCACAACTGTATATATTCGTTTTACTTTCACCAAGCTTTTTCTACACGAAATAAACCAAAAAAATAATTCGGATGTGGATCACAGAACAGCAAAAAATTCGGAATATTCCACTTTAGAATTTTTGTATGTGGATTCGAAACTTAGAAACAGCACCGAATATGTAGGTATTACTGTCCATATTACCTGGTGATACATCAAACTCCTTATCACTGCATTACTTTGGACCCTTACACCATACCCTTGCATTACTTTGGTTACCAAATTCAGACCTTTGGATGTTTTATTGATATAAATAATACGTTTTTCTATAAAATTTTATAAACTAAATTTTTTGTTAAAAATTTGTGGATTTCAAATTAATTGGCGATGTTTAAAATTCCGAATCCACATAAAAAATTCTAAAGACATTCCGAATTGTTTTGGTGTTTTGTGATCCACATCCGAATTAGCTTTCTATAAGTAAAACAAATATATATGTACATTAGGGACGGTCAATTTCTGGGACAGAAAATCGTAGGGGGGGAAATGATTCTACGAAGATTCTAAGCAACTTTGCCCTAGAAACCATAGGTCTAAAATGGATTTCGAGCTTGCGGAAATTACAAAATATGTTGTAAGTGGTGCTGTATGAGTTTGAATAATAAGTTTTATTAATTATACCCTACACCAGTACATGGACAGGGTATAATAAGTTTGTGCTGATGTGTATAATTCCAAAAAATATTGAAACTATCCACCTTTAAGTATACCTATTGACCCAGAATAACATTTTGTTTCGATATAACGATATCCGTCTGTCCGTCCGTCTGTATATCCACATATTTTTGTGCGCATGGTAGAGGTCGCAAATATTAAGATATTTCTACAAAATTTTGTATACCGACTAATTTTGGCCCAAGGACAAAGCCTATTGATTTTGGTTCAAATCGGTCCATGGGTAGACCTAGTGCCTATATAAAGGTTCCCCCAAAATTATATTGTTTGTTTTCTTGGGCCCATATGCGTCAACGTACCAAATTTCATTAAAATACCTTCGTATTTGCGACGTGTATCATGCGAAAAATCAATTTTTGGGTGACCTTTATATAGGCACTGGGTGTATCCATGGACCGATTTTAATCATAATGCATAGGCTTCTTTCTTGGGCCATTATAAGTCGGTGCACCAAATTTCATCACAATATCCAAATATTTGGGCACTAAGTCCAAACGTGGACCGATTTCAACCAAAATTAATATGCTTCGTCCCTGAGATGATATAAGTCTGTAAACCAAATTTTATCAAAATATCTTAACATTTCCAACCTGTAGCGTGCGCTCATTTTTAGGCTGATTTATGTCATCAGCTTAGCAGTTTAATCAAAAATAAAAAAGTTTTGAGATTTTTTTTCTTATAATAAGGAAAGCCGATGAAGAATCCTATCTAAAAAGTCCAGAACTATTATCCTGGTTAACAATACTTACATGTTAACGCAAATTTTACACAAACATTGCAGAGAAGCACTACTAACAACATATTTTTGAATTTCCGCAAGCTCGAAATCCAATTTAGACCTATGGTTTCTAGGGCAAAGTTGCTTAGAATTCTTCGTAGAATCATTCCCCCCCCCCCCTACGATTTTTCATTTTTTTTGCCTCCATTCAATTGACCCGCCCTAATGTACATGGCTTGGAAATTTCGTCGATTGTTGTATTCTATAAATCCACTCTACGGATTTGATGAGGAGATTTCCGATCAGACTGTTTTCTTAAAGTAACAAATTTGGGCAGCCTATTTTTAGCGTTATTAATTTGTTAAACACATTCATTAGATTCTCTGAAACATAAATATCTAAAAAGTTTTATGACGTCATTGTAATGCCATTTCCGTTAATTTTTATAAACCAGTTTATAGAATCTAATTGCGTTTCCAATACCACGATATATTTTTTGCTACAATTAATACATAAAAATTTATCTTCAAATTTGGTATATATTCTAAAATTTGTTCGAAACAGAAAATTTCCGAAATTTTTAATTCGGTGTGATTTTACAAACCCAGCCAGCAAAATTTGGATACTTTTTTGAGGGTTCTTATTCTATGAATCAAAATTTACTCAAATAAAATACATTTTTCTGAAATTGTAAAAATTTTTTTTTCAAAAATTGCTCATATTTTGGACGAAAATATTATCCTTCTAAAATAAATCATAAGACACAAATATTTTAGCCAAATTATTAAATCCAAAAGGTGGGTCAGAAGTGCGGCGAAATGAGGTATCGTGAGGTAGAAATCAATTTTCAATAGATTTTCTTACCTTAAATGTACTTCCAAACTAAGTAGTATACTGGCATTAATTAAAAGTAAACTGCTGACACGATACTTTACGATACTACCAGACTAATGGAGCCTTTAGCCTCATTTAACAAACTTTTGTTGGCTGGTAAAATGAAATTAAATAAAAAAAATTTAAGAAATCAAAATAGTAATTTTTATTATAATATAAACAAAAAATAAGAATAACTTAAGTATCATATGAAATTTGTCTAACAATTATATTACAGTAATATTTAAGACTTTTGTGTTTTAAAGCAAAAAAAAAAATGCTTTATAATTTTTAACAATTATTTTCAATATTTTTTTCAATTAATCAAGATTTAATAGCACAGAAAAACAATGTTTTAGCAGCCAAAAGCAAATCAAGATTTATAAATAATAAATATGTTTTAAAAAATGCTAGCAATATCGATTATACACAATATCAAAGGTCAAATTCTGCATACTCTTTTGAATTCTCATTAAACCTTGAATTTAAATCATCAGTCTAGGCAAATAGCTTTTTTGAAATCGATCTCAACGCTTAATGGCTTTAAACATAAAACAAAATTTTAGTTGTGGTTTTCCCTGTGTGCAAATCTAAATTTCACTTAATCAAGGTAATAATTTTCATTTATTTGTTTAAATAATATTAAATATATAATTAAATATAAAAATGTACACATATTAAAACAAAAATAAAAAATTGTTTATTAAATTTACTTTGTATTTAATTTCTCAATTTATTTGTCTATAATTGAATATTTTTTCCAGTAATAATTGTAGTTTCACGGATTCAAAACTTTTTTTTTTTTTTGATATTAATTAAACATACTTCAACAATTTTCTTAATTTAGAAAATTATTTAAATTCATAGTATGTATTTCATATTGTACTTAGGAAATGAAAAAAAAAAAAAAAATATTTTATTAACAACTAATAGTGTTTTTTTTTTTCTTAACTAATCAAGTTTGAAACTTAACAATTAAACTTAAGTGGTTATATTAAAATTAATCAAATTTTTATAAATTTTCATTTTTGAAATTTTAAAGCAAAACTTAAAATAAATTAAGTATTATTCAACAAGTAGACTTTTGGCCTCTTAAACAATATTCGATTTTTAGTAAAAAGCTCTAAAAGAACATTTAAAGAAATTAAAAAAAAATATATATTTAACGAAAATAATATAAAATCGCGATACAAAGAAGTCCCAGTTTACAATTGATTATATTTGTTAGAGATCTTCGTGATAGCGGAACAAAAAATGTTTCCCCTGAGTATGCAAGGCGTTCGCGTATTTTACTAAAACCGCCTCCATGCAAACAGAATTTTTGAAAATCAATATTAACAAAAACTTAACCCTCTAATGCTCTTTTTTCTGATTACAATAATATTTAAACTATATATTTGGCGTTGAAAATCTACTATGGAACAAATATTAAAATTTTAATATATCGCTTTATTTAGGCGATATAGCACAACAAAATTTGAAGACGTATCCAGTAGTCAAATAATTTCTGTAGTGGGATTCCCTAACTTATTAGTGACAAAATTCTGTAGTTAAGTTGTCAGTTTACTATGAAAACTTGTCAATTTAACTACCGAATTTTGTCGTTAAAAAGTTACAGAATTGCCCCTCTGGTTTTGCTATAAATAACACTATCAGTAAAATAAAATTACTTTCCGAAAATTGTTGATCAATTGTTGTTATTTCAGAAGGTATGGCGATTTTCGCTTGCTACTACCTCTGAGTATATAATCTGTGTTTAATTAAAAAAATCTTTTGGCTAGTTTTTGAGTTAGAGGGATATTTGTAACCTGGCGTTATCCTATGAGTCCTGGAGAAAAAATTTCAACTGATTTTACAATTAGAGACTCTAAACTAGCTTTGTTATTATCGATAATGTGCTCCAGATCGTAAATGTATTTTTGGCAATTTTTCAAATAGTTTTTTGTGTTTTAAAAAGTTATTTTTTTCAAATTTACTAAATTTACACTTTACATGCATCTCGCTTGAAAACCGTTCCTTGTACAAAAAAAAGTTTGACGGCAGAAAAGTGGATAGTTAAATTTTCTATGGATATAACACAACTTGTTTAATAAAATATTGTTATTTAGCCAAAAACTATTTAAAGTCTGAAGACCGCCTTTTGGCGGCCTTGAGCATTAGAGGGTTAAATTATCTTGGCGGATATAATACAATTTGGATAATATATGAGTTTTACTTGTTAAATCTTGCAAAAATACACTAATAGAAAAAAAAGTCGGTAAAAAAATGTAGTTAAAATTACTAAAAATTATTTGAAAATGATGCTGCAGAAAAAACTGCTAAATTAGCAGATTATTTTTGCTATATTTTAGTAAGATAGGGACAACAAAAATAAAACTGTCAAATATACAGAATTTTAGTTATGTTTAGGTTAAATTTTTGTTAATAGAAAATGACAAATTAACCTGTTAAATCAACAAAACATTTTGCTAAATAATTAGCAGCGTAAAAAATCACAAAATTTTATTGAAAATTTTTTAAATGCAAATAAAAATCGAGCCTTTTAAAAATAGCAGTTTACAATTTTTTTTTGCAAATATTTCTGATAATTTACTGGATAGACTGCTTTTGCATTCAACTAAATTTAGCTTAAAAATAACAAAAATTTTGTAAATAAAGCAGGTTGTTTTTGCTATTTTTAGTCTAATAATATTTAGCAAATTTTTTTTGCAAATTTTACAGTACAATTTCTCATTTTCAATTAACTAAAAGTTAACTTAAATATAACTAAAATCTGTAAATTTAACAGTTTTATTTTTGATGTTCTTATTTTACTAGTATTTAGCAAAAAAAAAAAACCTGCTAAGTAAACAGTTTTTTCTGCAACATGATTTTTAAATAATTTCTAGTTGCTTTTTCTGCTATTTTTACAGATTTATTTCTATGGCAACCGCTACTTTTATAATACCGTTAACCGCTTCAAAATGCAATTTTTTCCTTTATACCGGTATCGTAACGGTATTGAATCGGTTTTTAACAAAATTGGGGCCTGTTTATCTATTACGAATGTAGTCTAAACGAAAGAAATTGACAATTACTTTTGTCAAGAATACATGGGAAACAAAAACAATTTTTCCTCACTTTGCTTTAGTTTAGAGTATTTTCGTAATACATAAACACCATGTCTTAGTTTTTACGTTTCTAGAAAAAAATATAAATTTCTTTTATATAGAAACCCCTTAATTCATAAACGCTTTGTAAAGTTTCTTAACAGCAACACATAATTCATTGTGAAAACGCAATTTTTCAATAATACCGGTACGTACTGGTATAGATGTTTGGGTTACCGTAATAGCGATACCGATACGAATTAAATACCGTTACCGATACCAACACCGAAACAAAAATGTCATACCAATCAAAATACCCATACCGTTACTAGTTTTGGTTGGCAACCTTGGTAAAAACGTAACGTACGCCCTACGTAACCACAGGGGGCTATTTAATTAAGCATAACGAAATGGACTGATAATATATCGTTCGTTAAACACGGAATCCACTGTATATGAATATGGACGTCTTTTCTGTCATAGCTTTATAAGTTAAAAATACAAGAATCGACATTATGAAAATGAGGCTAATGGCCGGTAACTTATCTGACAATTAACCAGAGTTAAGCTTTAGCCACAGATATTTCCTTATAAATTTGACATTCATAACTATGGCTAGGCACTATTAAATTTTGATTATTTCGAGGTAAGTTAGCAGGTCTGAATTAAATATTTAAAATACCTGAATTGTAGACAATTTTCTTTAAATAATTTTCTTTTGTAAGAACTATTTAGATACAAATTTTAAATTTACTCGCTTCATAAAAGCAAATACTCTAATACTGCATTAAGACCGGAACAAAAACTGCCTGCGTTTTGGCTCCTGTTAGTTTTTACTTGTCAAAACGCATATATAAAAAAAAACAACCAAAATATACTTTTGTAGAAAAACTAGGTAGTTTTTCTCAGTTCTAAATATAGTATTTACACTAAGACAATTTTGTTAGTAACAACCCAGTAGCAAAAAATACTACTTCGGAACCAGTTATGAAGTAGTTTACTTGAAAAATAAAATTAGTACGAGTTCTACCGCCTCTCAATACAAACAAGTGTAGAAATTAACATGGAGATATCAGAATGGGGTATTAGTTGTAGAACTATTTTGGAAGTTACAATTGAAGGACGAAAAATAGGGGGTTAAACTGATAAAAATGTAATAGTCACGGAACCAGTGCTGAAGTGGCTCTTTGGAAATAGTACTGTACCAGTTGGTTAAGACCTGAATTATACAGAGAAAAAATCAATAAACTTTGACGAAACGTAGATAAGACCAATAGTTTCCTCTTACTAGGATAACACTGTGGAACAAATTCAGGTTAGCAAAAGTTAGATCGATTCTGAGAGTGAGGGGTGAAAATAGAGGCTAAATTAGAAGACCCGTATCGCGGCGTTTGCTTATGTTAGTTCGAATTTTTTCATATTGTTTATATGGTTTTTTGGGTATAACTCGTCGACTAATTGATATTTTTTAAATCTGTAAAAGCCAAATTATTGCTAGAGACCTGTGCAACAATTAAAATTTTAAAAAAAATTGATTTGATTGAATTTTTTTTTATTTTTTTTTTTTTTTTTTTTTTTAATTGTTGTTCAGGTCTCTAGCTATAATTTGGCTTTTACAGATTTAAAAAATATCAATTAGTCGACGAGTTATAGCCAAAAAACCATATAAAAAATTCGAAGTAACATAAGCAAACGCCGCGATACGGGTCTTCTAATTTAGCCTCTATTTTCACCCCTCACTCTCATAATCGACCTAACTTTTGCTAACCTGAATTTGTTCCACAGTGTAATTAGATCTATTTACCAAATGAAATTTAAAATATTTCGTGTTTATGATTTCTAAACACAATACAAAATTTTAGTGTTTATTTGCAAACTCAGACTATATTATCAAAAATATATACAGACAAAACAAAAATTTCAAAACTCTTATTTAAATTTAATTTTTTGAAATAGTATCTGCATAGTTTCAATGAAACTAATGGGCACACAAACGCTAAAAAATTATTGCTTTAGGAAGAAAAACAGTAAGCTGTACTGGTACTTAGAAATTTACCAAACTAGTTCTGTAGTGACACTTTGGCACCAATATTGAACCAGTTGAGTTGCACCTCAAGTCAATTCATAGTAAACCAATTTAAGTATTTAATAGCGAACTCTGATTTTTTATTAAATACAAATGTAAACAAAATGAGAATTTCGAATCTCGCATTTTAATTTAGGTAATTTGTTTAAACAGTCCCTACATAGATTGTATTTAACTACAACACAACTGGTTCAAAATGATTATTTTGAGAACTAGTCGAAAAGCTATAATTTTTGGAACTAGTTCGACGAAGAGTAATGTGCTAGTTTTCGTTTAGACGTTTTCAATATTTTACCCCATTAAACTCTTTTTTGGTACTTGATTTTCAATGTGAAAATTCTGTTCGAAAGCATTTCCGTTTCGAATCGAATTACACAAGAACCCCTTGTATAGTTGGGGGGTGTTCCAAAAAAAACAAATAAATATAAAATCATGTTATTGAAAACGAAGGCACTTTTCTGGGCCGATGCCGAAGCCGATTATTTTTGTTAGGCCCAAAAATCAGTATACACACACTTTTGAGCCAAATTATAGCCGATTATTGACCGATTGGGAGTTTTTGGCGGAAGCCGATGCCGATTAATTGGTCGGACACTAGATTTTATGTGAATTCATTTTGCAGAACACACCCAAGTTTTTTTATAAGGAAAAATTGCATACGACTTGATTCGTTTTTCAGAATGCCCCTGAATATCTGAAATGTTGTAAGCATCGCATTCACATAAACATACAGAATATTTTGTTGGTCTGCGACCAAAATCCGAATACTTATTAATTTTAATTTCGTTTAGAAAAATCTTGGTGAAAGTAAAATGAATGTATTTTTTGCAGCAATTAATCGGCTTAGTTCTCAGCTCCGAATCCACATTAAAAAATTCTGAAGTGAATATCTCCGATTTTTTTGTTGCTCTGTGATCCACAATTTGTTTCTTTTAGTAAACGCTTGCTGAAAGTAAAACGAATACATTTTTTTGCAACAATTAATGTATAAACCTTTTTTAAAATTGCTTTAAAATTTCAAAATTATTTTGTAACAGAAAATTTCCGAAATTTTTCATTCCCTGGTACTTTACAAATTCATTCTAAATAAAGAATTTCTTAACTCAGGCAAAAATATTTTTAAAAACTCGAAACTGTTCTCAATTCCAAATCCACATAAAAAAATTCTAAAGTGAATCATTTCGAGTTTTTTTGCTATTCTGTGATCCACATCGGAATTTTTTTTTCGCTTTATTTCGTGCACTAATTGCGTGGTAAAAATATAACGATTGCACCTTTTTGCAACGAATAATGTGTAGGTACAAATTTATTTTCAAAATTGTCCATAAATTTTGAAAAATTTTTGGAGCAGCAAATTCACGAAACGTTTGTGTGATTTTACAAATCTACTCTATTTGAAGTTTCTAAAGTCGGAACAGGGGTGATTCTCTATAAATTCCAATTTTTTCGGAAAAGCAAATTTCCGAAATTTTCAATGCAATGTGATTTTGCAAATTCACTCTACTTGAAAAGTTGTTGAACTCAGAATTGATATAGAAATGGTATTCATGTCAGAAATTTACGTCTTTAAAAATTACGAAATTCTAAAATTTTGCGCTAGAACAACAAATACATGTGAATAATTTTTCACAAACCTGACAATTTCGCAATACCGACAACCAAGTGTAAAGTTTTGGTTTTGTTTTAATCGGATAATAACTTTTAAAAAAGCGCTAATATCAAGGATGATAAAATTTTCCAATTTCGCATATTTGCAAGAATACAATTTTTAATGTTAATACCCTTAATAAAATGTACGCTTCTTAGAAAATGGGTATTAAAATCTTATCTTCCTAATTTTTTCTACAAAAAATTAAATGAAAAAAAAAAAGTTCAATATGAAATGCAGAACATCAAATTTAAGAAGACCAGGGCGGCGGCAATTTTAAAACTTTACCTTAAATTCAATCTAGATTTTTGTATTTCCTTTTAAAAAACGCATGTTGTGGTTTTCGTTTAGAAATGTTTTCATCGACTAAGTACGAAATTGAAAAAAAACTTTTTCAAAATTAAGTAAGAGTTTTTTTACAATTTTGTTTTCTTACGACAACCAAAAAGAAGGTCCTCTTTAATTTTATATTAGCTGTATTTGTGTGACTCTCTATCAGTGTTATCAAGAACGATTTTGACAATTTTTCAAGGTATTTCGGCTTTCTACTGTCAAAATTGTTCGAGATATCATTAATAGGAATGCCGCACAAACACAGCTATTTAAAGTCTACTTGTATGATTTCTCTTTTCGTATTTTTACATCAGTTTTCTTTTTTTGTAAGAATAAAATACAAATTTTATAAATTTGTTTAACAAACATATTTTTTTTATCAATTATTTTTAAAATAATATTTTTGCAAATTGACTAAAACAAGTAAATAAACTAAAAATAGATTAAATAACTTTATTACCTATAGAAAAAAAAAATATTTTCAAATATTTGTGGTTGATAGAAGTAGTAGCACTAGAAACTAGTAGTAGTAGCAGTAGTAGTTTTGTGTTTTTTTTTTTTTGTTCAATAGGATTCATATAATGTTGTTTATCTAATATATTTAATAGAGTTTTGTGTTTTTTATATTAGAGGAGATGGTTGGTTGCCTGGGTTACCCGGTATATGTATAACAGTAGCATTTTTGTTTTGTAATTTGCTCAAAAATAACAAATTTGCATTGCATAGTAATTTTTCATCTACTTAACAATGTTATCAGTAGTTTTTTTTTCACTTTTGTAAATTTATAGTAACAACAAACATTAAGTTATTTCTTTATATTTTTGATGATCATATAACAACTAACAATAATTTTTTTTTTTTTTTTGTGACAACAATCTTTAAACAATAATAATAGTAAATTTTCCTTGGAAGAATATATACTACATTTAAAAATAGTTTAGCCTTTTTTGTTTTTTGGCCTGTTCTAACGTCCAGTCTTACAGTCAGCACTAAGTATGACTTTTACCTTAAATGTAGAAATTTAAGTAGAAATTTTGTTTAAAAAAAATTTATTAAGTAAAATTTAAGAAATAATTCGTTCTCAGTTCTGACAATAAAACTGTCTATAAGTACGCCAGTAAATACAAGAGCTACACAAAGAATTCATTCATAATAATCTCGATAATTTAAGGAATAATCTCCTCAACTCATTAAATCAAATATATTCAATTTGGTTAAGAAATATATTGAAATTGTGAGATTCATACATTTATGTATGTTAGTTTTTTTATACATATTAAAACTGTTATATATTAATATCATATTAGGGGTTTTCATATAAACTCGTATTCTACACGTAAACTGTGTAAACCTGGTATGTTAGTGTCAAACTATACATATATAAAAAATATGGCTTGTATTTATACAAGTTTTACAAGGAATTTACGAGTTATAATGAGTACCCCTATTATAATTCACATTCTGATCAAACTGTAATTGATTAAAAATTTAATATTAATTGAAAAATTGCATAAATTCAATTTATAAATTTGACGCCCAACACGGGACTTTTAATCAAACACTTTGTAAATTAACCCATTTCATACCAAGCATGAATTCCGTGGGGTTTTTTTTGACAAAACTTGGTGGAAGGATAGGCCAGTTGCGGAGTAAGCATTTTTGTAATTTTTATGGCTAAGTTGCGCCCTCTATTGATGATATAAGTAATTTAAATTGAAACTTTGATGTTCTATACGCACTTAAATGGTGAATATTTTTTAAAAAATTAAATTTTTATATTTTGATTTCTGTTGCGATATTTTTAAGAACTTTAAAAATAAAAATGGTATTTTTAGACGTTTTTTTTTTACTTCCTTTTTGGCTACACTAATTCCTTAGATTTGTATGCTTGCTTGGCAGTTGAAAGAAAATAACGCATTTTTAATATTACAAATAAAACGGATTAATTTTCTACATACTTACAATTTTACAAATGCGAATAACCCTTGATACGATCAGTCTATTAGTTTTTTTAAACTGCGAACTGAACGCAGAATGTTTTTACATGTCCAAAATCAACATATCACTTTTATTACGCTGCTCTTCCTTATATTTTTAAACATTTCTTGAAAAATGAGCTTTGAAAAAAGTCAAATTCTTGTAATTTTTTAAATATTGTTTATAGTCAATGCCTCAAAGTATCAAATGCTTTATACGCCATTGTAATATCGCCTTCCTATCAAAAGTTATAGGCTGTTAAAAGTAGATGTGACTTTAAAGTCACATTGGTAAGAAATGGGTTAAAGAAGTTTTGATGAAATGTATTTTATAACAATTTTAAAGTATGTCTATTTCACATTAAATTGATTTTTTAAGCGAATTCATTGCAATAAGAATTTATTTTTCGAAACTATTTGAGCATGTAGCTTTTTTCTTTATATATTGTTTGTTTGTTTTCGTTGATGAGTCCCCTAGTATTACATAATATTGTTATCATTCTACCCAAATGTTTGCTTTCGTTATCATCAATCATTGAGCACATATTCCAATAGTGTCTCATAGTCGGGGACTCATCCTTCATTTGGATTGTTTGCGTGCGTCGTTGAATTATTATTGTTATTATTACTATTACCATTATTGCTATTGGTATTATTGTTATTGTATTCATTAGCATTGGGTGATGGCTCCATTTTAATAACACCCAAATGCGGTGTTTGTATTCTTAATTGATGTTGTAAGAAATGAGTATTACCAACTGTTCCTGGTGCTGGATGTATACGTCCCACGACCACACCCCCCATAGTTACAAAATTACCATCGGCCGTTAAATGACCACCCACCAATTGGGCAGCGTTTAGTGAACTTAATTCGAGTGTTTGAGCTGCTGTTGCTATATTGGAAAAAGCTTCTAGATTGGACGGTGTTGTTGCTGCTGCTGCTGCTGCAGTAGCATGGGCTATGGCTGCAGCTGTTGCCGCTGAGCTGCCATTGGGAGTTGTAGCCTGTGTTGTCGCTATAATTGTGGTATTGTTATTTTGTAACTGTTGCTGATGTTGTGCTAGTGCAGAGGTAATAATTTGACGATGCTGTTGTTGTGGTTGGTGTTGGTGTTGTTGTTGGTGCTGCTGTTGTTGTTGATGTTGAGCGAGTAGCTGTTGTTGTTGCTGCTGTTGTTGTTGTTGGGTTTGATGTTGCTGATGATGTTGTTGTTGAAGCCCATTTGTAGGGGCTCCTGTGGCAACCACCATCATGTCCTCTAGTCATCCTTCCTCTTCCTCAGTTTTAATCTTTACGGGTACGTATACTTTATCCATAACATGGATTTTTATGTGATTATTTAGAGTACTAGATTGACGGAATTGTTTTTTACAAACAGCACATTCAAAAGGTTTCTCACCTAAAATTAAAGAAATGTTAAAGAAAAGATTTTTAAAGACAATTCTATAGTTAGTGTAAAAGAGGGGAAAACGGTTTTAATTTCATCAGTGGATCTTTTTTTCTAATAGAAACCAAGTATATACACTACAATGCTGCCACAACTATTTTAAGCCAGCTTAATTTTTTGTTAAATATTTTAAAAAAATTTAATTAGTGATGGTACAAAAAACAAAGTACTCTGAAAGCATAGGCTACACCAAAAATAAAATGTTTTGAGAACATTTGAAAATTACCCTATTTAAATTGCTTTGATAGCAATTTTTAAACAAATTAAACAAACTAATTACTAAAAGAAAAATTATATGTTTATATATTAGAGGTCTTTATAAAAATTTGATTTTCTGATATCATTTTTAAAAATGTTTTTGCATAAAAAAGAATGACGTCCCGGGTGAGTATGATCATATATTGACATATATGGTTGTATGTACCCAGCAAAAAAAGCCATTACAAAAAAGTTATTTTAAAAGCACTCCGAATAGTATGAACTAATTGTGAAGTAGTTACAATTTAGCTCTAACAATGATTTATTTTACACGTGATGTCCCATGTTCTCAGTAGTTCAATTTGAGCATTTTGTTAGTTATTTTAAAAGTTACATAATGTTATTTAAGTATGGCTTTTAGGTATAAATTTTCCTCACATGAATACGAGTACACTTTGTTTGCATTTTTGGATTGATTCAAAAGTACTCTTTATAAAATATTATATAATAAATTTTTAAAAGTGATTGAAATGTACTTTTATAATGTATAAAATAGCAAATTTTAGAGCAATTTTAATGTTTAGCCTCTATCTAAACTATTTCTGAAATACGATATTGAATTAAATAAGATTAATACACTGAAAGTTCTATGTCACCTACTCTAATTAAATTTTTTAAAAACATGACTCATAGAATTTTCAGAAAATTAAAGCGTACTACACCCTAAAAAATATGTAGTTGCTGATCACTATTTTTTCAACTATGTCATAGGTGAAATAACCCTCACTATGGCATAGTGAATATGATGTAGTGAAATACAACTACGTTTGTTTTAAATTTACACATCAACTATGGAAAAAGGTATTTTCAACGACCTGCTAGTTGAATTTAAAAAACGTTTGGAAATAGTCGGTATTCACTACCGGATATATAAAATTGTTGATAGGAACCACAGAACTTTTTTTTAGGACAGTTCAAAGAAAAAAATATATATTTCGATACATTTTATTAACACTTTATTTTATAAAATGATTTCAACAAATCTGCATTCTATATAATTAATCCTATTTCATATCTTCTTGTATGTTGAATTCTGGGAGCCTTACATCCAATCGCAATATTTTCCCAAAAGCCTTCTTTGTATGATTTTAGATACATTATCTGCAACATCTAAAAACATTTCTGTTATTTGGTTTTATTTTTTGTATTAAAAATTATGCTTCCCTTACCATAATAATTGTAAAATTTTTGTTGTTTCCAAAAAAAAAAATGTATTTGATGTTCGTTTTAATTTTTTCAATAAAATTTCTTTGTTTGTATTTATGTTTTTTGATTAAAAATATTTCGACATTTTAAATTTATTTCAAATTGTTTTACCATAGTTGTTGATTACTATAATAGTCACTTGTTTTGTTTTGTTTTCGATTTTCACTATGGAATTCTCTAAAACTATGTCACTATGGATATTTTTGGGTGTAGGAATCTATTTTTTCATGTTTTTTTTTTTTTTGTTTCATTTTAGCAAATAAAGGAAATAAAAGGATCGACATTTTACAACTCTACAGTAATAAGGCCATCATTACAGATTTGCTCAAGCCGCAGAACTGTGATTGAAATTTTAGTTTTAAATTCATTAAGGAACCCGAGAACCGTTGGAGGACAAGTTTTCCCCAGACATATTTGGGAGGTGAATACCATGTTGTCTTTTGAATTTTCCAAGTCAACTATATTTAGCTGAAAATAAACGTTTTCATTAAATTCGTGATTTGTTAAATTCTTATGTTAAAGGAGTTCATTTAGAAAAATTTTAACATTTGGAACTTTAATTGACAGAATCCTCTTGACATTTTAAAGTTGACGGCAGTCATTTCTATTTAATCTACTTTTAATCAAAGTTTTGTGTATAATTTTGTTAACCAACCTCTTTATGGGTCTGTTTTAAATGATAAAATGTATTAACATTAAGACTGGACTTTGTTTTTTATAATTGGTAAAAAATATTTTGAAATTGTTTTACCAATTTAGAGGGTTTTGATTTAGAATGGATTTCTAAAAGCACATGGAATTAAACTATTCGCAAATTTGCTGTTTTGGTATTCACATATTAAGTGCGTTCCCGTTATTTTCGTTAATTTGTTCATTTCGTTAACTTTGGGTACGTACCCAAAGTTAACGAAATTTACCCAAAGTTACCGAAATTTACCCAAAAGTGTTCCCGTACTCGAAAATTGGGTAAATGATAGCGCTAATGAGAGCGTATTAGTGTTTCTCTTTTTACCAAAATTTACCCAGACTTTTTCTTCGGGTAAACTTTGGTAACACAGCTGATGTTAATATAAACAAAAAACAATTGTGAAAATAAATTTGAAATTTTAATTTAATTTAATTTTTATTTACAATTTCAAATCAAGCCCATAGGGCCAAATATGGCTCACATACAACTCACTTCCTCTTTTTTTTTTTTTTGATTCCGAAAGAAAATGTTAAAATTTATAGACAGTTTTTAAAATTTTCTTTTTATGTACTAAATGTTCTACAAATTTCAATATTTTAGTGAAAATACAAAGAAAACATTTCAAAATTTTGTTCACAAATGTTTTTTTTTTTAATAATTTATTAAATATTTCATAGAAAAAAAGTGCATTCGTTTTTACTTCCACCTACCCAGGTAGAAAAATACAAACGGCACAATGTTGGCCCGGTATTGGAGGCGGTAGTGCATGTACTGGCAATGCGTCGGATTTTTAACTTTCACTGTACTGCCATGTTGTCGAAATGATAACACCAATAAACGCTTGGCCGTAGTTATTTCCCAACGTTGGCGCAAGCTTGGGATTTTATTTTTTTGGTATTATTCCAGTACATTTAATAACAAATTTAGTAGTTTGCTAGAACTTTACTGTCCTCTTAGTGTACATCACAGATTTTTTTTTATTTTTATTTTTTTTTTGTCAATGTCTTGAGACTTGATGGAATTTCTTCAAATGTATTCTTTCGAAACTTCACTAGAAAAGAATGGCGATGTCTCTCTTACATAAATAATTTTGTAATAGATGTAAAAATACGTAAAATTTATAAAATTGTTAATTTTAATAAATTAAAAAAAGCTCGTTAATTTTCAGAAAACAGTACTGGCAAAGCACGTTTTAAGTAGTACCGGCATTTCGTAAAAAGCAGTGCTCTCCCAGTACAACTTTTGTTGTAACGTCGGCAATTTCTACCTGGGTGATAATAGCTGAACAACTACTGGCTGTGCCAAAATTCTAGTACTGGCAAACAATTTTTTGTAACTACCCAGGTAGAAATTGCCAACGTTACAACAAAAGTTGTACTGAGAGAGCACTGTTTTTGACGAAATGCCAGTACTACTTTATACGTGCTTTGCCAGTTCTGTTTACTGAAATTTAACGAGCTTTTTTTAATTTGTTAAAATTAAAAATTTTATAAATTTTACGTATTTTTACATCTATTACACATTCGAAAGAATACATTAAAAATCTGTGATGTACACCAAGAGGTCAGTAAAGTTCTAGCAAACTACTAAATTTGTTATTAAATGTACTGGGATAATACCAAAAAAATAAAATCTCAAGCCTGCGCCAACGTTGGGAACTAACTACGGCCAAGCGTTTATTGGTGTTATCATTTCGACAACATGCCAGTACAGTGAAAGTTAAAAATCCGACGCATTGCCAGTACATGTACTACCGCCTCCAATACCGGGCCAACATTGTGCCGTTTGTATTTTTCTACCTGGGTAGTATGCCAGTGTTGGGTGGGCAAAAAAAAAGTTGGTCTTGAAGGAGTTTTCCCACAAACAAAAAAATTGATTTTATAAAACAAACAAAATTTTAAATTAAAAAAAATCCAAAAAAAAATTTTTGCTTGCAACCGGATTTGAACTCGGAACCTTCCGCCTACAAACATTTTTTAACGAAGCGTCAGCATTTTTATAAAATCATTGGTTTTCCAGTGAATTGATTTTTGTACGCCTGGTAGCATTGGCTAGGTAGCACTGGATAACCACTGGTTGCAAACCTTGGCATATCACTCTAAGCCAATTGTTTGCCAGTGGTTTTTTTTATAAACCACCGAAATTTTTGTAAAACAAATACTGGTAAAACGCTTTTCGCAAACGCTGGCAAAGCGTCCCAAATGAGTGTTCTGCCAGTCATTTATTTTTAATACCGTGGTTACCCAGTGGTATGCCAGTGCTTGATTTTTTGTACCACTGGCGATTTCTGACTGGGTAGCTTTTTATACACGGAATATTTCACAAAAATTTTTGTGAATGTAAATCACAAAACAGCAACTTTACCATTTCTTTATGTGGATTAGGAACTGAGAACGGCGCCGAATAGCTTTTTAAATTAGCGGTTTCTTCTCCCTTCTTTGCATGATTTTTTTCTTTTTTTGTGAAAAAAAATCACTGTTTTATTTTGGGTGACAAGTTTAAACCTGCTAATTGATAACGAAGCTTACTTTAATTTTTTGACAAATGTGCTTTAATTGAAACAACCCAGGTAGAAATTGCCGACGTTACATCAAAAGTTGTACTGGGAGAGCACTGTTTTTGACGAAATGCCGGTACTACTTAAAACGTGCTTGGCCAGTACTGTTTTCTGAAAATGAACGAGCTTTTTTTAATTTATTAAAATTAACAATTTTTTAAATCTTACGTATTTTTACATCTACTACACAATTATTTATGTAAGAGAGACATCGCCATTCTTTTCTTGTGAAGTTTCGAAAGAATACATTAAAAATCTGTGATGTACACTAAGAGGACAGTAAAGTTCTAGCAAACTACTAAATTTGTTATTAAATGTACTGAGATAATACCAAAAAAATAAAATCCCAAGCCTGCGCCAACGTTGGGAAATTACTACGGCCAAGCGTTTATTGGTGTTATCATTTCGACAACATGCTAGTACAGTGAACGTTAAAAATCCGACGCATTGCCAGCACATATACTACCGCCTCCAATACCGGGCCAACATTGTGCCGTTTGTATTTTTCTACCTGGGAATAGTCATGTAAATTGTTGCTAGCAACAAAAAATTACAAATCACGTGGTTGTGTGCATTTTTTTCTTCAAAAAATTTTATGATGGAAATTTCCATCTTCATGCAAAGAAGGGTTAAAAATTCGAAAATGAATTTGAAAGTCATCCTAATTCCGTCAATTAACGAATTTTGAAACAATTATTTGTTTTCATTAAAATCGGAGCAATTTCAATTCTTTGGTAACGTGAGTTAAGACAAAAGCATATAACTGCTGGCATCAACTAAACCTAGGGGTTTAGTTAATTTTGGTCAGAACTAGAGTCTTTGAAAATTTCTTATTTATTTATATAATTTATTTATTATAAAACCGGATATAATTATTACAACTTTTTAATAAAAAAATAATTTTACAAGAAGAATGTCCTAACATATGAAAGGTTTTCATCTTGAAAAATATTTAAAATTTTACAAAAGTAAACAACTAATGAGGAAACTATGCCGATGGGTTTCTTCCTACCGTAATGAAATTCGGATATATGGTACAGCTCTGCGGCAAACGACGCCATAAATCCAAGTCACAACAAAACCTCCTACTACATATTACCCGGTAATGAGTTTTGTAAGAAGAAGTTAAGATATGTAACCTCTTACTTTTCTATTATAAAATGTATTATTTTAGCAAGGGCATGTCAATCTTGGTAACTCCCTAAAAAAAACACTCATTACCTCTACACAGAGAGAATTCTGCTCGACGAATTTTAATGAGATTTTTGATTAAACTAATAAAGTTTTCTTTACAAAAAAAATGATACTGTTAATAAATAAAATTAAAATTTTCACAACATTTTTTTCCAATGAAACTTCATCGGTTTTATGCAAAAAAATAATGCAGATAATTCTCCCAGTGTAGGTTAAATCTATGGTATGAAAATCAAAATGAACATATTTTTAATGCTACATTTACAATTATACTACATTTAAACCTGAGCAAAAACTACCTGTTTTTTTGGCTCTTTTAGTTTTTAACTTGTCAAAATACATACAAAAAAACAAGCAAAAACTAGTTTTGTACAAAAACTAGGTGATTTTTTCTCAAGTATAAATGTAGTATTAACCAAAAAATAGAAGTTTTAAAAACTACTCCTACCCGGTTAAAAAAGTTCATATATGATCAAATATGATCATATATGGCTGCATGTATGTACAAATATGGCCATATATGTTTCCTGTATGGACATATATGGACAAATATAAAAGTATATACGACTCCATACATCCGAAAAGGACTCATGTACGAGCATATATGTATGTATATGACTTCCCATATATGCAAACAGCATTCAAATATGGAAGTATATGTCATTTGATATACACAAAAATGACATATATGGACATATATGGAAGTATATGTGATTCCATATCTGCAAAAATCACTTATGCATGGCCATATATGAAAGTATATCTGATACCATGCTATGCAAAAACCACTCATATGGATCAATTTGGAAGTACATGTAATTTCATATATGCAAAAGGAACTCATGTAGGAAAATATATCGAAAAACATGAGTTTATTTTTTTATTTTCAAAAAACCGCGAATAATTTATAAACTACAAAATTTTTTTCAAATTTCGATTGCAGATTCATATTCTTTGTTAAAATAAAGATCAAATTTGCGAAATTTGTGCATATCATGCACGACCAGTGGGATTTTCACTTTCATATTTTTAGGAAATTTGGCAATTTTAGCCAAAATATGTATTTTTTTTTGTACAATTTAAAAAAACAAAAAAAAAAAATGCGAACTGCTTAAAAGTTACCTAATTTTTTTAAGTTTTGATTTCATATTCCTTTTCTGCACATTAATTAAGAATATAGAATAAAAAAAGAAAAATAATTCAGAAATAATTCAAAGTCAACCCTACTTTTTGTATAAATTACTCTAGAGACAAATTAAAATTTATTAAAAGATAAATTTTTCTGGCCAGTATAAAAGCGGATTTGGCTTAAACTTTGCACAGAGAGTTTTTAGACATTAAGCAATAGGGGCAACATTGTAGACACCGCGAATTCCAACTTTCATGTTTTTTTTTGGCAACTCTAATGTACATACATGGAAGTAGATATGAATACTCCTATTTATGTCAGCATATTCTGATATGTGTATGCGTTCATATATGATTATAAATTATTTCTATTTTCTACATTCGTTATATTAAGACGGAGTTTTTGGTATGTAAACTAAACTTTGTTTAATTAAACCGAAAACGATTTTTTCAGCATATTCTAAGTTGATTATGAAAAATTTGTCTTTATTTAATTAAAACAAAATATTTTTTGTTGCATTTCAAACCAAAATATTTTATTTTCAAAAGCAAGAATGTTAATTATGTAACTGCATTATATATATTTATTATTTTACAAATATAATTTCCAACGTGTATAACATGTTTAATTATATTATCTTATTATCTTATATTTTAATTATTTTGAAATCGTACGAAACATTAAAGGGAATTATATATTCTAATACTAATTTAGTTTTGTTGTGAACAAATTTGTTGGCGGTTTCCAAATCAAGACATTGAACAAATAAATTATATTATTGTGTTTTCAAGTTTTTTAACAAAAATTTGTCACAACAGTTTTCAAAATACGAAATTTCCTAACAAAATAGATGATAATACATATAAAATATAAACATACTGTATATGGACGACCGTACAAAGTAATATATGAACATGTATGACCATATTTGCCCATATATGGAGATGTAGGTTCATTTTTCTAGTATGTACGAATATGGATGACCATATATGATCATATAAAAAATATATATGATCATATATGAACTTTTTTAACCGGGTATTTACTTGTCAAATTCAGTACAAATTTTTAATCAAAAACTAAAAGTTTTTAAAAACACCAGTTTATTTCGAATTAAAAAAAACCTTTAAAACACTAGAAAATATACAACTGATATTCAATTTATCTGCAATTTCTTTGAAATAATACGAAAAAGCATTACAAATATTTTAAATGGGGTAATTTTTGCTTAGATGTGTGATTTTTATGAAAATATGACTCCAAATCTGATATTTTTTTAATGTCTTGGAATTAACGAATTTGTTTTTTAAATGTAAAATTTTTCTAAGGTAAAAATTCAAAAAATTTAGAATATGAGAATTTTCATATCAAAAAATCTGCAAGCCAATATTATAGTAAACACTTAAATAAAACCAAATACTTAAGTGACATTTTTTCTGATATTTTAAGGTGTTTCTGAGCATTATTTATGGTTGAGATGGTTATCCTAAGACCATGAAATTTAAAAAATTTATTAAGAAGTTCATTTAAGAGATTTTAATAGTAGTGCACTTAAATTTCAAAACTGTTTTAATTTTAAATATAAGGGCCAGTTCTATAGTCAGAACTAAGAACGATTGTTTTCATAAGTAATTTCGTTTGAGATCGTTCTTTGTTTTGACAATAAATCTGGTCCTAAATATTGATTCTTAAGTAAAATGAATCAAAAAATTTATTAAATTGCCTAAAAATGATTAACGGTTTCAATAATAATTGTATAAAAACAAGCTCATTATAAAAAAAAAAAATGAGAATTATCTCTTGAAAAAATGTAAAATCTGTCATGTTTCCTGAACAAAGAAATTCCTTCTTGAATCCAAAAATCTACACAAAATCTAAAAATTAAAAATGCTTGTTTAATGTAAAATTCTAAAATGTCTGTTTAAAAAATTAATCGTGTTGTTGCATTATTTGCAAAAAAAAAATGGGCTTCAAAAGCCGTAGATAAAGTCTTTTAAATGTTATGGTCTTTGTTTTCAGTAATTACTTACCTGTATGAATTTTTAAATGATTTGTTAATGTACTCAATTGACGAAAATGTTTCGGACAATAGGTACAATTAAATGGCTTTTCACCTGTGTGTATTTTCAAGTGATTAGTCAAAGTGGACGATTGACGAAAAGTTTTATCACAAACATTACATTTGTACGGTTTTTCTCCAGTATGGATTTTCACATGATTTGTGAGAGTACTCAATTGGCGGAATCGTCGTTCACAGACATTACACTGAAATGGTTTTTCGGGGGCAGGTCCTCCGGATGCCGACGTTGAATTGCCATTATGGCCATTAGTCAATACAGTAGCATCACGGGCTATAAAATGTTGTTCTGATAGAGCGGGACTATGGGCAGCTGTGGCTACTAAATGAGCCAAGGGATGTTGTTGTAATATGGCATGATGATGGGCCAAAGCACTGCCCGGTGGTGGTGGATTACCGCCGCCACCACCATGTTCAGCAGCAGCTGCTTGGGCGGCAGCAGCCTGGGCTGCGGCCATAGCTGCAGCTTGAGCGGCAGCATGAGCCTCAGCTGTTACCCCAGCCAAATGCAAATATGGTAATGGAATCTCAGTTGGTGTTGGGGCTGAACCCTGTTGTTGATGACTGTTACCACCCCCACTACCATTACTGGATCCCCCATTTGTACTTTCATTGTTGTTATTATTATTGTTATTATTATGATGATGATTAGGCGAAGATGATACAATTACAATTTCACAGTTTGGCATGGCTGCTGCCGCTGCTGCAGCAGCATGAGCATGTTGTAAAGTCTTTATATGCATTCTAGGAATGCTTTATGTTGTATAGGGAAATTAGAATTTTAAAAATTCTTAACTTAAATCAAACAAAAAACTTTATGTTTTACACTTTAAATTCCTTTTTCTTTTATTTACTCCTATGTTGAGACAACTTGACCATATACTTTTAGAAAGTTTGGGTCTCCTTAGTTGATGAAGTTTGATGTTGATGTTTTATTAAAGAATTTAACTTTTCTATCACGTAATTAGGAAACTTTTGCCATTTAATAATAATTTCACACCTGTAAATAAAGTAAAAAAGAAATTTATTAAAATAATTTTAAAACTGTCAGTTCAAATGCCAACATTGATTCCCTTCTATAATTTAATGAAACTGAATATTCAATTTTTAAATTAAATAACTAGGGTTTTTATCAAAATTCAATTTTATTTGAAAAAATTATGTAGCGACAATAAACAAAAAAAAAAAAAAACAAAAAAAAGCAAAGCAGTTCGAAAAAATTAAAATGTTCATTACACAGAATGAATTGTTGATTTTTCTGATCTAATGCTGCGCCCATATTAGTTAAGACGATATGATATGACATTATCGTCCACTTTTCGAAGTTTAATATATTTCAACATTTTTGTAACTTTCAACATTTTGTGCACCGTACACCTTCGAATATGAAGTATTTTTGCAAGGCAGTTTCGAAAAAAAACATTTTTTTGCCGAATGTAGGGTTTCCTTTTTCGAATTTTTATTTATATCTTCGGCATTTACAGTCGGATCTTAAAGTGTGATACATCGTTGTTTTTGTATCGAGGAGGCCAATGTTTTGCTCTAAAGACCTCAAGTATCCCGTTGTAGTATTCACCCATCAGATCTCAGTTCCTACCACATTAATAAACATTCTAATGTTAACAAATTTAAGCTCGCAAAAAATCATTAGACTCTTGCTAAGAAAGTATTTCAATAATTCCGGCAGAACTATTTAAAAAAATGTTTATTTTTGTTGTTTGTAGGTGTCGCCTTTTTAAATTTTTCGTCATATCTTTAGTATTTACTATAGCGGATTCAAATTACTCAGGTTTGTCTTTGTTCGAGTAACCGAGTAACTCGATTTTGAGGTTTTGAACTTAGGCGATTAATTTTATAAGGTTTAAAAATTAGTCGCGTAACTCGATTAATCGTGTAAAGTTTTAAAATTACTCGAGTAACAATTTTATTTCATTATCTTTGCATAAAAATTACCCATTTTTGTAGGTTTTATAGTTTATTAGTAACAAAACACAAGAAATTAAAAATTAAAATAAATCCATAAGTTGAAAAATAAAATAGTTTAGATCATTCATTTATGTAAACTTTGAAATCTAAGAGAGGTCTGTTAAATACATACTCGTTTAAAAATAATTTCTAGTGCAGGGTTCCGATTCCGAATGGTTAGTGAAGCTGTGAAGCGGAGAAAAATATTTTTCACTCATTTGAAAACAATGATAAACGAGTAAAAAGGTTAAAGTCGGGCATGCCGACTATACAATACCCTACACCACTCTGGTGTATTGTTTGGATCCGAAATTCGAATGGGTTAAAATGGGGCTTGTGTCAAAATTTTCTATAATGTGAGTCAGCGCACCAAATTTCATTAAAATATCTTTATATTTGCGACCTGCAGTTTGTAACCAAGCCAATTTTGGGGGGACCCTTATATGGGCACTAGTTCTAAACATGGACCGATGTTCACCAAAATCAATAGGCTTCGTCCTTGGGCCAACATAGGTCTATGTACCAAATTTCATCAAAATATCTTAATATTTGCGACCTGCAGCGTATAAACAATATAATTTTGGGGGGACCCTTATATGGGCACTAGTTCTAAACATGGACCGATGTTCGCCAAAATCAATAGGCTTCGTCCTTGGGCCAACATAGGTCTATGTACCAAATTTCATCAAAATATCTTAATATTAATACTTGCAGCGTATAAACAGTATAATTTTGGTAGGACCCTTATATGGGCACTAGGTCTAAACATAGACCGATGTTCACCAAAATCAATAGGCTGCGTTATTGGGCCAATGTAGGTCTGTGTACCAAATTTCATCAAAATATCTTAATATTTAGGACCTGCAGCGTATAAACAGTATAATTTTGGTAGGACCCTTATATGGGCACTAGGTCTAAACATGGACCGATGTTCACCAAAATCAATAGGCTGCGTTATTGGGCCAATATAGGTCTGTGTACCAAATTTCATCAAAATATCTTAATATTTACGACCTGCAGCGTATAAACAGTATAATTTTGGTAGGACCCTTATATGGGCACTAGGTCTAAACATGGACCGATGTTCAAAAAAATCAAACTTGTTCGTCCTTGGGCCAACATAGGTCTGCGTACCAAATTTCATCAAAATATCTTAATAGCTGCGACCTGTAGAGTGCGCACAAGATTGCATGGACAGACAGACAGACGGACGGACGGACGGACAGACGGACATCGTTAAATCGAAATAAAAAAAAATTCTGAACCGATCGGTATACTATAAGGTGGGTCTACGACCAATATTTTTTGGTGTTACAAACATCAGCACAAACTTATAATACCCTGACCACATAGTGGTGTAGGGTATAAAAATGGTAGTTTTATCACTTCACGCTTGCAAACTATTCAGAATCGGTACTCAGGTTTCCAAAAAGTTAAAAAATTTCGCATGGCTTAATTTAAAATGATCTTAACTCGATTTCCTCTTTCTTACTGTGAATATTTGTGACTGAAATTTTTTTAATGATAAAAATGCATTCAGAAAAATTTGGATTCAAAGTTATTCATATTTTATTAAGTTTTTTCCTACTCCTCTAAAAAAAATATGAAATAGAGAGCTTTTTATAGTAAGCCAATATTGTTTCTGTTGTTTTATGTTTACCCAGTCAGAAATCGCCAATGGTACAAAAAATCAAGCACTGGCATACCACTGGGTAACCACGGTGTTAAAAATAAATGACTGGCAGAACACTCATTTGGGACGCTTTGCCAGTGTTTGCATGTATGTATTTGTTTTAATTTTATGAAATAAAATTAAGAGTATTATTTTTGGATCTAGAAAAATATCAAGAAATTTTATCAATATCTGTCTGTTATATTAATGTTTAAAAAAAATAAAATCTCATAAAATTTGACATTTGGCCTTACACAGCGGCAATGTTTTTTTTTTTTTTTTTTTTTTTTTTTTTTTTTTATTAAATCTTCATTTACATAACCGAGCCCTTAGGGCCTTATACGGCTAATTAAAGCTACTAAAAAATATATAAAAGACTTCTATATAAATATATGTTAAGGCTAATGCATAATACAATAATAATATATATAAACACAAAATTCAAAAAATTAACATTTAATAAAATAATATATTTAAAAATTAATTACATCAAAAAAAATAATAAATGAACGCTGCAAGAATAAATTCTAGAAACAGCTGAACTCTCACAAGATAAGCTTTCAAAGTTTCATTAAAAATGCGTACATACTAAAGCTATCCATACATTGCGCAACCTCTCCATTTAAGTCCCCAAACTACTAACACACATGGTATTAGAATAAAGAACTAAAACGAGAAGCTGTACAACAATATTGCAAGTGTATGGCCAGACTAAAGAAATGGAACATATAATTTCCATTTAAGATTCCAATACATGTAATTGTGCAAATTCGACTAATTTAGATTTAAACACAATCAGCGAATAAGTAAACTTTCTCAGTTCCCTAGGCAAATCATTCCATAAACTCGACACACGAGTTTGAAATGATTTTTCAAAAATACCTAGATGTCTAATGGGTGGAATAATCTGGGGATTTCGTATTGAACGAGTAAAATGAAATTTATCAACAATGTATACCGGGTATCTATTAACGATAGATTTATAAACAAATAATAATAACCTCATGCTTATGAAATTTTCAAAAGACGATCCTATAAAACTAAATGTATGTTGAGATACATGATCTCTTCTTTTCAAATTAAAAGCGTAACGAATAATCCAGTTAAAAACAAGCTTATATTTCCTCAGCGCGAAATTTCTAGTACCCGAAAAAACCTCCATGCCGTACAATATACGCGGCATTAAGATAGCCGCGGCTACACGCCTTTTTATTGAACAAGGCAGATAAATATTCAATGAACACAACCTTTAAAAAAAAAGGATATGCGAGAGGACAAGTAATTTATGTGTGGAGAAAAATTCAGTTGGTTATCCAAGACAAGACCTAAACATTTCATCTTATTAACAAACTCAACAGGAATACCACCAATAGTACACTCAAAAAAAAAGTCAGTAAAGTCAGCAAAAAATGTTGCTAACATTTAGTCGATTGCAAATAAAAAAAATCCTTGCTAAAATCACTAAACTTTTTGCTAAATATTAGTAGGCTTGAAAAAAACTCAAAAAACTTGTATCGAAATTTTACTTTAGTTATTTTATTTGCTGAAAATTTAAATATAGAAATTGTGTAGAGTTGTTTTTCTTTTTATACCCTACACCACTATGTGGTCAGGGTATTATAAGTTTGTGCTGATGTTTGTAACACTAAAAAATATTGGTCGTAGACCCACCTTATAGTATACCGATCGGTTCAGAATTTTTTTATTATTTCGATTTAACGATGTCCGTCTGTCCGTCCGTCCGTCTGTCTGTCTGTCCATGCAATCTTGTGCGCCCTCTACAGGTCGCAACTATTAAGATATTTTGATGAAATTTGGTACGCAGACCTATGTTGGCCCAAGGACGAACAAGTTTGATTTTTTTGAACATCGGTCCATGTTTAGACCTAGTGCCCATATAAGGGTCCTACCAAAATTATATTGTTTATACGCTGCAGGTCGTAAATATTAAGATATTTTGACGAAATTTGGTACACAGACCTATGTTAGCCCAATAACGCAGCCTATTGATTTTGGTGAACATCGGTCCATGTTTAGACCTAGTGCCCATATAAGGGTCCTCCCGACTAAAAAAGTTTTCATATGATCTTATATGATTTGATATAATTATAAATGTTTATATGTGTGGCTTTATATGACCATATACATTTATATTAACACTTTGGTTTTATAAATATGTTTGATATGACGTTATATATAATCATATGCGATTTGGTCTCCATTAAGAGATCTGCAAATATATTTTATACATAATTATATATAATGGCGTATAAGCTTCTCTAAACAATCTTATATCAAAATATATAACAAAGTTAATATAAAATTGTATTAATTTTATGTATAAATTTATCTGACATGATATCTAATTATACAAAATTTTATAAAGTTTAATTGCACTATAAAAATTAAAAAAAAACTCCGAAATTGTGGATCTGGTTTTGAATTTTGCACTTTGACATATAAATAAATGTTTATATTATAATTGAATTTATCATATATTTTTCAAATAGTTGGCGAAATACCCTTTATGAAACTAAAAATAATTTTAAAGAAATAAATAAGGGAAAAATTTTTTTTCGTTGTGGAATTAAAGGTCGAAATAATTATTTTTACTTTAAATTTAAAAATTAGACAAACATATGTTGAAATAAATATGGTTTAATTTCATTTATTTTAAAGTTAATAAAGTTAATTTTTTATCATGTTGGTTTTTAATTTTTATTTTAAAAAATGAAAATTGTTTTTTTGACCTTTTTAATTGATTAATTAGAAATTTATTAATTCAGTTCGAGGCCTATTTCCTTATTATGAATTAACATAAGTACTTTTTTCAAAAATTGTTTTTTTTTCTTCATCAGGATACTCTCCTGACAAATACTTCACAGAGTTTTTGCTTTCAAAAAACCTCTACACTTTCAGGAATGAAAAGACGATCGTTTCGGGGATTTTCCAGGTCCCCTTCATCAGTTTTCTTTAGAAAGTGGTGGCGTAATCCCCGAAACGATCGTCTTTTCATTCCTGAATGTGTAGAGGTTTTTTGAAAGCAAAAACTCTGTGAAGTATTTGTCAGGAGAGTATCCTGATGAAGAAAAATAGCAGTGTTTGAAAAAAGTACTTATTATGTTAATTCATAATAAGGAAATTGGCCTCGAACTGAATTAATAAATTTCTAATTAGTTAATTTTTTATTTTATAAGAAAGACATACATTTTATAAGAAAGACCAAAACTCTAACCTAGAAAAAGTTGTTCCGACAAATTTTTGTAATGTTTTATTTTCTCAGCTATTTCCAAGTTTATTAGCAAAAATTGTTCTAAACATTAAGCATTAGTATTTAATATGAATGAAATAAGTGATCTCAATAATATTTACTAAAATTTTCTTTGAAAATCTTCATCAAATTATATGTATTTATATATAATTTGATGCAGTTAGATAGACCCATTTTTCGTATCAAATTGTATCAGGTTAGATAACATGCGTATCTCGCTTGATATAATTATATATTCCAATATTCGGATCAAATTAGATATGGACGTATATATGGGTTTATATATGGTGATATATGACTATATTACATCTTTTTTAGTCGGGCTACCAAAATTATACTGTTTATACGCTGCAGGTCGTAAATATTAAGATATTTTGATGAAATTTGGTACACAGCCCTACATTGGCCCAATAACGCAGCCTATTGATTTCGGTGAACATCGGTCCATGTTTAGACCTAGTGCCCATATAAGGGTCCTACCAAAATTATACTGTTTATACGCTGCAGGTCGTAAATATTAAGATATTTTGATGAAATTTGGTACACAGACCTATATTGGCCCAATAACGCAGTCTATTGATTTTGGTGAACATCGGTCCATGTTTAGACCTAGTGCCCATATAAGGGTCCTACCAAAATTATACTGTTTATACGCTGCAGGTCGTAAATATTAAGATATTTTGATGAAATTTGGTACACAGACCTACATTGGCCCAGTAACGCAGCCTATTGATTTTGGTGAATATCGGTCCAAGTTTAGACCTAGTGCCCATATAAGGGTCCTACCAAAATTATAATGTTTATACGCTGCAGGTCGCAAATATTAAGATATTTTGATGAAATTTGGTACACAGACCTATATTGGCCCAATAACGCAGCCTATTGATTTTGGTGAACATCGGTCTATGTTTAGACCTAGTGCCCATATAAGGGTCCTACCAAAATTATACTGTTTATACGCTGCAGGTATTAATATTAAGATATTTTAATGAAATTTGGTACATAGACCTATGTTGGCCCAAGGACGAAGCCTATTGATTTTGGCGAACATCGGTCCAGTTTTGAACTGTGCCCATATAAGGGTCCCCCCAAAATTATGTTGTTTATACGCTGCAGGTCGCAAATATTAAGATATTTTGATGAAATTTGGTACATAGACCTATGTTGGCCCAAGGACGAAGCCTATTGATTTTGGTGAACATCGGTCCATGTTTAGAACTAGTGCCCATATAAGGGTCCCCCCAAAATTGGCTTGGTTACAAACTGCAGGTCGCAAATATTAAGATATTTTAATGAAATTTGGTGCGCTGACTCACATTATAGAAAATTTTGACATAAGCCCCATTTTAACCCATTAGAATTTCGGATCCAAACAATACACCAGACTGGTGTAGGGTATTGTATAGTCGGAATGCCCGACTTTAACCTTTTTACTCGTTTTTCATTTCCGTTGTCTGTACTACATCCACATAAGCTGCGACATCTACATCTTGTCTATCTGGGTGTCGTCCACGCTATAAATGCGGTTGTCAGCACAATTTTTGTAGCAAAATAAATTAGTAAAATATTAGTTCAAAATTAGTTTAGTGCTGAAAAAATATAACTAAAAATTTTGCAGAAAAGGGAGTTTCAGCAAAAAAAATGCTGAAAGCTAGTACAATTGATATACAAGACGTTTTACTAACTTTTGTACTAACTTATTTTTTTGAGTGAAATACTCATGTCATTTGTAGCGAATCCAAACCCCATTAACTTCTTCTTGACTGGATTAACACAGAAACCATTATCGGATGACAATGACACAACTTCCCGCAATATAAAATTGACGCCCTCCTCCAACACATCGACAAACTCAGTATCAGAATAGCAAACAAATTGCACATCATCAGCATATACATAAGGCAAGAAGGAAACACCATTAAAATAACGTAAAAGATCATTCATATAAACCATAAACAAAAGTGGGCCAATAACAGATCCCTGTGGGACACCACTAGTGATCCGTAGAGTTCGTGAGAAAGAGTTACCAATAGATACATACTGGAATCTATCATATAGGTACGACTTAATCAATTCGCATGCACGGGTAGAAAACCGGAACTCGTACAGCAATTTATACAGTAATCTAGACTGCATTACTCTATCAAATGCCTTAGACAAGTCTATCGAAAGCAATACAACATTCTTACGGCTATCCAAAAACTGTGTAATAGAATCCGTTAGCGCTAGCAGTAGAGAAGTAGTACTATAACCCTTTCGAAAGCCTGATTGGGATGGATGAATAAGAGAGTTGCAATCAAGGTACTCGATAATTTGGTCTTTCAAAATATATTCAACCACCTTAGAAAGGACCGGTAGTACTGATATAGGACGTAAATTATCAAAATCACTAGATTGACCGTCCTTCTTTATAGGGACAACCCTAGCTGTTTTCCAATTCCTAGGGAAACACGAAGAGGCAATAATTGTGTTCACAAGGTAAAGTAAATGTGAGGAAACAAATGGGAAAATAATTTTCAAAAATACCAATGGCAAGGAATCATGGCCAACCGCATTAGACTTGATTCTGAGCAATGCTCGGTATAACGTGTCAGAATCAACACATGAAAATGAGAAACCTCCATCAACAGAGTTGTTCATATGATTAGAAAAATCACCCGAGTCTCGTAACTGACAAGCAGCAAAAAAGTCATTTATCTCATCAGGATCAGATGAAGGTAAATGTTCCTTAGACTCAAGACAACCATTGTTCTTTAAGAATCCCCACATTTTTTTCGAACTAATATCATGAAAAAAGTGTGTGTGAGCTCGCATCCTTACCTTTCTTATAACCCTTTTCACCTTATTCCTGTTTACACAATAAATCGACCAATTATGTGGAGTCCTATGTTGGAGGTAATGATTATATGCCAAATCTCTCATGAAACTTGAAAGGAAATTTCCCTGTCATCAAACCAATTATCCAAACTCAAACCAACCTTTCGACGAACTAATGGCACCAAATCATGTAAAACATTAACATTCGACATGAGAACTTCAAGTTGCAAATCCACATCATCAGTATATTGCCCTAATTTTCAGGATTGAAGTACTTAATATTGTGTTGTTATATTCCGGCCAAAATCATGTGGAATTAAAAGAAGAAAAAAGAAAAACTTGCATAAAAGCTAAATAAATGCTAAAAATCGCCGTTTTCTCGAAATCCGCTGAAATAAAACTCTGCCCTAGCTAAATGAAAAAAAGAATTCCTACAATTTTTGTACTTTTTAATATCCAATTGGTTCCTAATAAAACCTTAAGCGGAGTATACACGAAGGAACATTCGTGAAAAATTCCCATTGTTTTACGAATGTTCATTTGTTTATGTTAATGTGTCGTGTTGACTGACATTCGTGCAATTCGGTGTTATCAAAATTTTTTGAAATTTTTTGTTTCCAAACTCAATGTTTCTTCGTGTATACTCTGCTTTAAAGTCCATTCATTGATTTTTTAAAATTTCTTTAAAAACATTTAAAATTGTAGATTTGAAAACAGTGTTGAAAAACTCTGAACTTTTTGGCACTAATTTAAAACTAGTTAGCAAAACTCAATATAAAATACTGAAAAAAAAAATTCAGTTGCCGGGGAAAATTGTAATAACTCGGCTGTTTTTTATCCAATTTAAGTTTTTATTGCTTTGTTACAAAGAGAATTAACTCCATATCACGATTCTTTAATGTTTTTAGGTATTATTTTCAGGGTTTTAAAATATCAATGTTTTTGAGAAAATATACAAAAAGTCATATTTTTCCCTTATAAATTCGTATTACAAACTTCAGGGCCGATGCGGCATTCTTTCCGATAACCGATAATCCTAATTTTTTGGGAGACGTAGTTTTACACCCAAATAAATATTTTCAGGCGGTAGCCCGGTCAATAACTCAAAATTTATCTTCCTCCATACAAGCTTGGAGAATCCTAATACACATGTATTAGTGACAGCAAACGATATTTTCGCGCAGTTTAATCTAACTAATGTCAATTAACAATGTAACAAGAAGAAGCATTTGATCTCCATATTGAGAAAAACAAAACATAAAGAAAGTTTAAGTTTCTATGTGGTTCCAATTTTTTTGCTGGGTATTTCTAAATTAAAAACGTCCCTGCAAACATTTGGAAGATATCTTCCAAGAAGATAATAAAGCGATATCTTCTATTTTTCATTTGAATGAAAATAATCAAGTAGTATTTTGAAATTGTCTTCCTTTTAACATTTGGAAGATATTTTGGAGATATTTGGAAAAACCAATTCCAAAATTGTGTTTTTTTCATAATTTTTTATGATAATATTGCGGCAATATCACGGCAATATCACACAATTTATTTAAAATTTTTGGAAATGTTGAAAAAAAATTATACAAAATTTGTACGAAAAACAATTATAAGAAATATGGGAAACAAATGCGTTGAAAAATGAGGATTAGTGCGCGGAAATAACGGGTATGGTGGCAACAAGATAATTAATGTTTTGGTCAATGGATTATGTATGCAGATATTCTTTTTCAGTGTTAAATTTAATAATGAAATCGTTTAGTTTGTTTGGAGGATTTGATTTAAGCGGGGTTTACATTATACCATAAGTCATATAATCTGTCAAAAAAATCAGTCAGATAGCCAAAATCCTATAATGTAAACATATTTGGTCTCATACTTACAGAAAATCCGATTGAAGTTTTGACAGTCAGATTGATTTTGAAATATTTCATAAAATTATGAGAATCCGATCTGTTTTCATCTGATTGCATTTGATGGTGTAAACAAATATACAAGATTTTTCTTGACAATCGCGTCGTTTCGTAGGATTTTTTGTTTGATTTGTCAGATGTAAAATCAGATAATGTAAATCTCGCTTTAGCGATATCACCTTTTTATTTTACAGGTGATAAATTAGCGATATTGCCGATTTATCATTTAGAAGTATTGCTTTCGTATTGCTTGGGAGTATCGCTATAGAGAGGACATTTACTCCCGAAAGGGGGATCTTCCGCAATAAGAATATGACTTTTGCCGCAATAGTTTTTTTTTCAGGCAATACGATGCGAAACATTTTCGTATTTTAATGTTTGCAGGAGTATTATACTTCTACTACCATAAACATATAACCCAGTGTTACCACATATTTTTTTAGAAAAACTGTAAAAAGAAACTGTTTCTTTATAGAAAAACTGTTTTTCGAAAAAAATTTAAAAATCAGAAGAAATTCTGTGATCCCGAAGTATCCTGAGATTAAAATGTTATCCCAAGGTCTCAATTTTCAAAATATCGAGATTTGAATAATTTAATTGCCTTTGGCATTTATATTAATCTTCTTTTTGCACAGCCACTTAATAAAACATTTTTTTTAAGAATTTTGGTCTCCTAGGCCCGAACTGAAGTTAAAAAAAGTTCATCGAATCACCCTTCCGAGATGTGAACCATTTTTATTAAACCCTGACTTAGGATAGAATACTTTACTGGTCAATGTTGTAACTCAAAATATTCTTTATGGATTTGCATTCCACATAAAACTACATTTCATTTGATTGAGTATTGTGTTATGCCGGGAATTGTTTGTTTGAAAAAATTACTTTTTTTTTTGGAATTTTCCTTGATCATAATTGAAAAAATAATAGTAAATTGTTATCCAGAATTGGCAAATATTTATTAAAAACAAACAGCCTTACTATCAATATTTTTTAAAGGTATATTTTTGTTAAAGTCGACTTTATTTTAAAGCAAAGGTTTTGTTTTTATCGTACCATACAAAATATTTAAAATAGAACTTTTAAAATAATGCCAAACATATACATTCAAAAATTTTGTTTATTTTTATTGAAAATCAAAACAAAATATTCAAAAATAAAAAGGAAATTTGTAAATAAATGTAAACAAAATTTGAAAACAATAAACAAATATAAAATAAAAACACAGTCCGCCGTGAGTCGACGAAGAAGAAGGTTATCTCGAGACCTGTATTATATTATTTAATAAGGAATAACGGTTAATCGTTTTTGTTTTGCGATACTCTAAAGCGTGTCTCAGCATGCCGTTAGACTGTGTAGTCTGACCACATGCAAACCGGGCGAATTCCCTTGGAGACATCATGCACGATTCTATTGCAATGGCAATGGTCGGTTGTGCGCGTGTTAAGTCCATCGGCATTTGTTCTTTTTATGGCGTGTTGGGGCCTCATCTCGCTGAACCTCCATTGTGAAGGCAATGGTTGCTTTGTCACGTGTTGCTGTTGTTCCAGCACGTCTGTTATCTATAAGTTATTATAATTTACGCGCATTATGGTCCAGTTACCCCGCGCTTCTTTTTTTTTATATATTTTGTTAATTTATTTATAAAGTATATTTCAATAAATAAATAAATAAATAAAATAAAAACAAATGAAAACTTCAAATTTAAAACAGAATTTTAAGGTACATTTTAAATATTTTGTATGGTAAGAAATTTAAAATAATAGTCGACTTTTGTGATTTAAAATCGACTTTTTCTTTTTTATAGTAAAGGTGAAAAATTAAAAATAAATTTCGGCCTTTTTTGATGAGACATTGTTTTAAAAATTTTTTCAAAAAAATATAATTTCTAAATTATACTTCATTCTGCTAAAAAATGTCCGTCGGATCTATGATGTGTCAGATATGGTTTAGCCAATTTTATTTTAGTGCTAATTTTTGATGAAATTTTTTATAAAACTGTTCATTTATCCAGTAGGCATACTTTGTAGTATTATATTCGCATTTTTAAGTTAATTTATGTTTCCATTTGTACCTAATTTTTTACAATATGAAACTTTTATTGTAATTTTTGGGTCATATGCATAATCACTTTCTAAGTTTATAAATGGCTTATAAAACAAATATTTTATACAGAATTCATATTTATAAACCTGTTATAAAGTTTTCAAGTTCTTATGCATAAGCACTTTTAAATTTTAATTCTCAAATTTTAGTTAAAAAATAAAAAAGAAATTGTAAATGAAACAAATGTGCCGATTTAATATGAAAAAACTGTAAAAAAATCCTTGAATTAAAAAAAAAAGTTTTTTACATGAAAAAACTGGAAAACTGTTAAGCATCCCAAAAAACTGTAAAAAATAGTTAAAACTGGCTATATGGCAACACTGATACAACCGTCTGTGAAAAAATTAAAAACACGTTTTTGTTGTTGCTCTCTCGTTAACAAGAGCTTTCAAAATTTTGACAGTTCACTATTTTCACTAACATACCGCTCTCCCACTTTTCTTATTTTTATGCAAAAAACAAAAAAGAAATGAGAAAATTAACCGAAATTTGAATAAACAGATAAACTATCCACAATTAAAAATAAATAGGTAATGATCTCTGGGGGTTTTATTCTAATTTGTAGCTACTAAAAAGGTTAGTTAGGTTCCTGTTAACAATTTAAGGTAGTCTTTTTACAAATCAGCTGGCGCGACCATGTGTCTGCTTAGACATGGATAAATCTAAAGAAACAAAATTTACAAAACCACAATTTACAAAAACAAAAAATATAATATTTTGTTGAATTTGTAAAGTTCTATTACATAGTATTAAGACAAATTTTACATTACCGATTTGCAATTTCAATAGTTATTATGCCAACGTGTTTGTTTGGTTGGTTTTTTTAAGTTTCTTGTCTTTTTATTACAGGCAACAGTTGTGTGCAGAATATGAAAAATAACTTTCACATTCCTCCCTTTTTCGACCACCTCTTCAGGCAACAACAACCACTTGACAAGTATTTTTTGAGTTGAACACGAGCCGATCGAGATGTATTTTTTTTGTATTTTTCATGCCACTCACTATTTTTCCTTACGTGCGTTACATGTGTTCATCGTTCATGGTGTTGCCAGACGCAGGGATTAGTTTCCCCAGTATTAATCAAAAAACAGGAAACCCTCTATTTACCCAGTTCAAGGCCACACCGAAAAAACAACATAAAACAGAATGATAACAAATGAGAATGATAACAAATGACAGTTTTTATCACTTCAACGCTTGTAAACTATTCAGAATCGGTACTAAGAAACATCTTAAAAATTTATGAAAATTACCAATCTGTGTTAGATGATGCAATTTTTTTTTTGATATTGAAAAACTAGAATCATTCTTGATAATTACTGATAGACTGACTTGCCCCAGTCCAGGGGGGGGGGGGGGTCCATTTTAATGGCAATACCGGTTTTTAATGCAACAGATGGCGCTGACTGCTGTTTTGTTTTTTCTGACAATACTGCTTCATTTTATTGGTGAGAACTGTTACCCGATAATGTTTAGCTCATTCGGAAACACGATTAGCGTCTGACTGAAGGCACTTTATTGGCCAAACATCAGCCAAATTTACAATAATCGGCCTAAACCGATGCCGAATATTTTTATTAGGCCCAAAAAGCAGTATACACACACTTTTGAGTACACGGGCGCTTTTGGGTTACCGCAGTAATGTACGGCAAAAGACATATTTTAAGATATAATATATCCTGTTAACTCAAAATATCCTAAAAGCGTTTCCGTATTGATAATTGTTGTTGTTTGAGCTGTTTCGGATTGTTTTCGGCAATAATCGCCAATCGGCCAAATTATAGCCGATTATGAATTTTTGGCCTAAGCTGAAGCCAATTAATCGGTCGAACACTAAACACGATCATTTTCATAAAGGTAGCGAACCACTTTTCTGAAAATTCTCCCAAGAATTTTTACATTGTATAACGAGGACCCAGAAAAGACCTCAAGGCCATAATTAAATTGGGACATAATTTTGTAAGTTGGAATCTCTAATTTTGTACACAATTCATTTTAATTTAAACAAAATCCCATTTTAAAAGAAAAAAAAATAGAAGCATAGTTCGCATCGCTCTTAAAAATGTGAAATCTGACTTTTTCACCAGAAAAATAATAGTCTTGTACATAAAGTTTGAGAAAAAACAAATTCTACACAATTTTCACATAAATTATAAATTAGTACAATAAAATAAAAATAAAATTAAATTCACAAAAGTACTTCAAAAAAGTGGTAAAATACACTCAAAAATTTGTCCCCAAAACGAAGTTGAAATTACCAATTTGGGGTCAAATCCCCTTATTATAACACTATTAAAAACACACTTGAGAAAGTTATGAAATAAAATCCTCCTTTGAAAAATCTTCCTTTTTTCCGGTCTCGTCGTAAAAATAGAATATATTCTATAAGAATGTATTCTATAACAGATGCTGTAGTTTCTGCTGTCGGCTCTTGTCCGATTGAATTAGCCTAAGTTCTTGGCATTTTTAAAGTACAATAATCACAAGTGAAAATGATTTATTTATGAAAAACGCTTGCGAAAATTGCAGGTTACTAATTGGTAGAAATAAAATTAATTTCTATTCCTTTCGATTGTTAAATTAAGGTACTGTGCGAGGTAAATAAATAAATTATAAACTACATAAAAATTGAGAAAAATTTAAAATATAAAATAAAATATGTTAACCTGAATTTAGTTTAGATTTTACTAAGCAAGTTCGCACCCACCCTAAATCTCCCAAAATTTTCTTTTTTGACAAATATGAAATCAAATCAATGAAAATAAAATCAAAAATAACTATTTTTGGATTGTATATTTTTTTAAACAAGTTGATTTTGTGAAGTTGTAGGGTTTCTATACAACTATAGTAAAATTGGGTATCAAATGAAAGGTACTTATGTAAAACACGCACCACTAAATATAATTTTACATAAGTGCAGAGTGCAGTCTGAAAATTCACCTGTTGTTTGAATTAAAAATACTAAAACATGTCTTTTATTCGGTTTGACAGTCAGCGTACTAGAGCTGTTCAATTGGTGAGCTCCAATCTCAACATTGTGGATGGAAATGAATGACAATCTTCGCAGTTACTATCAACTATCAGGTGAAATAACAGTGGATGGGCAACTATTTGCAAAACGAGGTATAACTAGATTTACGCATTGCATACAATCCAAGCTTGCAAAGTTTAGATTAGTAAATGCAAGACGAGCAATCAATATGGAAGAGGATATCCAAAAACTGGGCTACCATTGGAAGTATACCGGAAGAACCATTGCTTGCCACAATTTTTTCACCACACTATATTTGGGTCCAAAGGTCTCGCTCTTCGCAAACGAGCATAAGAGTAGACTGTTTTTGTATTTATTTATTTACTTTTAATTCATTTTTTAATACAAAAAGCCATTTAGGCCAACTAAATGTATTACATAGCTATACTCCTGAGTAGAAATCTTTTACAACTCTAAATATACAAAAATATTATAAGTAAATTCAAATAGTTTATACAACATTAAAAATGTGATTCATAAAAATTCTACACTCAGTTACATTGGCTCTCCAGCCATAATATTAATAAAGGTAATCATAAACCGCTACAATTGATATGTAGCGCTTTATGATTACCTTAATCTGGTGAACGATGCTACTCTTGTTTTTGTTTTAAAATAAAAATATTTGTAGATGTTTCATTGATTTTTTAGAAATTTTTTATTCCTTTATAATTGTATTTGTATAAATATGTTTATTATTCTTTAAAAAAAAATATACAAAAGACAAACGACAGCTGATGTATCATTAACTGCTCACAAGTAACGTAAATTTTTACGCTACCAAAACAAGGTAGCGCTACCACATGTTGACTTAGCGGTAGCTAATCAAATCGTTCACCAGATTGTTGAGTAGCGGCTTAGCAACAGTTGAGCGTATGGTAAACGCACTCAATTATTTAAAATATGTAAAAACTGGAGTAAGTATTAGACCCTATTAGTGGCAACTAATACAATACTAATTATACAAGTACTAATTATACCACTTTCCAGTATGCCTTTGGCAAATAATATGGTACCTGAGAAGAAACAACAACCACAATATATTCTTGATTACTACTTAACCAAAGGAGGTTTCGGCGCAATGGACAACATGCAACAAGGCTTAACCTTTTTTTACATTAAAAAATTTGGCATTTGTGCATTTTTATATTGACAATCATAAGAAAAAGAAACTGAACAACGTCTGCAAAACCACTATCGTCATACGATCATTCACTGTCATAAAATTATTCATATACAATAAAAACAACTTAGGCTAATCTCCCCAGAAAACTTAACTTTTTCTGAATATATTTCCTTAAGCTAATAGTATTTGCCTAACTCCTTATTTTAAGAATCAAGTAAGCAATCGGATAACCACTTATAATTAAACTTTTTGTAAGCATGTGTGTAACCACTTATTATTCAAAATCTCATAACTAATTATTTCTCATTTTTTCGTAAGCGAGCGGGTAAGCGTGACTACTCATAAAAACGACCACGCCAAACAAAAATAATGAGTTTAGACGCCAAAAAATAAGTTGTGCGGAGCTATGAATTTTTTTATATAACCACTTATTTGGTAATGAAAGATTTTGCTGGGTCTGATTGCTGCGATATTCTAAAATTCACTGTGAACCATAGCATAACAATAACATTTAACAGAAACACGACTTTAATTTCCCGTGTAACTCGATTCGAAAAAAATCGAATTCGTCAATTTTGTACCTTTTGTAAAAATGTACCTTGTAAAACAAGGTTAATGATAAAAATAAATTAAAAAGTAGAATTTGTATACAGAATTATTTTTAACAATAATTGGTAGATTTACGAATAACACGGACGTATTAAACTTAAAGATCAGCTTATATAAATAGAAAAGTACGTTCATGCCGTAAGGAAAATCCTTTTTTATTTAATCTTTTTAAAACTATATTGTTTCGAACATTTTGGGAGTATTTTAATTTTGCAAATGAAAATGAGTGATTAAGTTTGTATGGCAACACTGGTCATTCAAAATAACTTTTCCCATAGATGTGGGGGGTGGTTCACAAACTTGTCAATATTACTACCAAAAATCCAAGTGGTTGGTTGGTTGACTCTCCCTAAGAACGACTTAAAATCAGAAGTTTGATTTCCACATTGTTCGTATTTACCTTTATTTGATTTTTTCCTCACTCCAAAACGTCGACTTTTTTCCTTTTGGTTGCCAAATATAAGCGTGGGTAAAAAGGGTTAAAGCCTACAATTTTCGTAGTAAATAGATTTTCATTTTTAAATATTTTATTTTAAAGGAAGAAAACAAGATTTTCCACTTTTTATAAGGTTTTACATATTTAAGTTTATTTAACATACCATCACCACCAACCAACCACAATGCTTGTTTTGTTAGTTCTTCCGTGTGCTTTTTTTTTGTGAACCAGTAGCCAGTATTAAAAAATTTAAATCACTTTAATTTTTCCATAACAGAACACACACATACAATTTTGAGGTTAGGCTTTAATTTTTTTGCTCAACACTTTTTTTTATCATAAACCGATTAAATTTTTATTTATTGCCTAATTCCGAAAATTCCATTTCTCGTTTTTCACTTATTTCTTTGACAACTCCTTATTCCTTTAACGATTACAAAAAAAATGTCACGTCACACCCGTTGCAAATATTTTCACTTTTTCAATGCTTCCATACAACCACACACATTAATTTTTCATTCATTTGCACGTTTCAACTTTGACCTACCTTACACCACCTTTATATAAATTGCGAGGCCGTTCCACCAGTTTTCCCTGATTTTCATCAAATAAAAACGAGTCGCTTTTTTTAATCAAAAAATTTTCTTCAATTCCATTGCAGCAGCATTTTTTTTATTAATTTTCTCGTTTTAAACACCTTTTTTATATGTTACAATGATTACATTCTTTGACAATAATCTCTTTTTCCAAGAGGTTATTCTTTAGCGCGTTTTTTTATTTTCCATTTAGTACGCGTTAGAATTTAAATGTTTTATTTTATAAAAATATAAGTAAAAAATTATTATTTTTGAATTGTTGAGGTCGGTTAAGAAAAAAGTGTATTTGCTTTATTGGTTGTAGCAAAAAAGAAAATTTACAAAAAAAAAAATGTCGATGCCTCTCTCTCGAACACACAATTATTTTGACAGTAGTCGGCAGTGTTGACAATTCGGTGCTTTTCGTGTTTTTCTTGGTTCTATTTTGCTTTACGTTCCCGTTTTTTTTACAAATACCCATTTTCAGAAAACTGGTATTCATCAGCATTGGCAGCCAATACCGTTAAAATACTGCTGCGGAAATATAAATATCCTTAAAATACCGTTACCGAAATAACTGACTATCGTTACCCTAAAAATACCGTTAGCAAAATAACTGAAATACTGTTATCTTTAAAGTACTATTAACTTATTTCATACTGGGGTTACACGTTCAATTTTTGCCTTTCAAGTTTCAATACACTCACACTTTTTTACTGACACACTCACACTTTTTCCAATTTGTATTTGGAAAAGTGTGAGTGCGGTAGTAAAAAAAATTAAAACTTGAAAAGCAAAAATTGATCGTGTAACCCCTATGTAAAATAGAGATGAGCGATATTTTCATACCGGTGATTTAACGGTAACGGCAGTGATCATATATTGCAGCAAATGTCAAAATTATGTTATCTTCAGTGTAGACACCCAAATTGCGTACATATTTATTGATGGCACTATATGTCGCACGCAATAATTGTTAACGCATCTTCGTTAAGCTGCCTACACACTAGGGAACATGGTTGAGGGAACAAAAAATATCAAAAAATTTTGCAAACACGAAATGCACGCTCTCAACACGCACACACACACAAACGCACTCACACATTCACAAAAAATGCTCTCTTTTTTTAAGTATGTTCCCTAGTGTGTAGGCAGCTTTAACAATTATTGCCGACATATTGCTGAGATGAAATGTCAAACTCAGATGACATTTTAGTTTGACATTTATAAAAAAGGACGCCACTAATAAAATGAAACAAAAAACACCAAGAAAAACAAAAAACTAATTAAATTAAGAAGAATTAAATATAATTCAACTAATTATAAATAAAAAACAAAAAAAATTTTCGATTTTGGATTTTTACAAGGGTATTTACTAGTAAGTGTCGCATAACCTTCTTCGTTGAATTATTGCAAATTATGAGTTAACATAATTACGTGTTCTCATACCCTTAACATAAGCTCAGCAATAAGCAATTTTATGCCGTTATTCTGCCGATGTACTTAACTTGTAGTCTACACGAGACATAAATTAGTTAACATGGCCACTAACATCATGTTAATGTTAAGTGTGGACCACTCATTTTAATGTTAAGCTGCCCACACACTAGGGAACATTCTTAAAAAAGAGAGCATTTTTTTGTGAATGTGTGAGTGCGTTTGTGTGTGTGTGCGTGATGAGATCGTGCAATTCGTGTTTACAAAATTTTTTGATATTTTTTGTTCCGTCAACCATGTTCCCTAGTGTGTGGGCAGCTTTATGATTTACGTTTTTTCTGTGTTAACATAGTTGTTAAAGCAGATGTTAAGAAAACTATTTTATAACATCTCAGTCGATGCCATGTTTTTTACTGCTTAATGGCATCACCAACAAACAAAGCTTATAAAAAAACAAAGAAAATATATAAAAACAGTGTAATTGTGAAGTAATTTGCATTATTAGAACTTAAAATGTAATATTCTTTTTATTTATGAAAGAAAAAATATACAACAAATTAATTACTGTGAAATAAAAGACATTCAATTGCGACTGACTCCGGCAAGAAAAAATTAATAATGAAATTTCTCAACATCAATGTTCTCCACCACAAAAGTATTAGATTTTATTTGTGACTCTCATAACAGCTATCTTAACAGAATCTCATAGCTAATGGAGACTCAGAGTAACTTATTGCTAAAGATATTAGCTGTGTTTGTGTGACTCTCTATCAGTGTTATCAAGAACGATTTTGACAGTTTTTAAATAAATTTCACCAATGTAAATTTAACAAAGCACGTACTTAGCCAACTTAACAAAAAAAAGCATTCGTAATTTAGCAAAAATGCATATCAATTAATTACCAGGAGTTTGGGCTTGTATTTTTGTATTAGTTCAATACTATGCAAATTTTACATAGTAGACTTTTTAAAAGATACACCTGTTTTTTTCTGCGTGTAGGTAACTTATACAATTATTTTATGTGAATTTTTAAAATTCAAAGAAATTCACCCAAATTTTATTTATTATTTATTTTGTATTTTTTAAATAACTAACAAAAACAACTGTTTACTGAAAAAATACTGTTTTGGTAGTTTATTATATTATATTAAAAATAACTGACTTAAAGAACTGTTACGAAATTACATAACTTTTCATTAGTCGTTTTATTAAATAACTATCATAACAGTTGTTTTGTATTTTCCCCTAGAAAAATAATTGTTATTACGGTTAAAACAATAACTTCTGATTACTGCACAAACAATTGAGTGTATAAATTAAACATATCGCCATTTCATCTTCTGGGAGTATCGACTTCTTATTACTTTCGGGACACCTTTTCTAACAAATATACTTAGGGAATTATGTAGGTAAAATAAACTGCAAATTACAGTTAAAATAACTGCATTTTCATTTAAATCAACTGCAATTTGAAGGTATTTTTAACTGTTAAAATCAACTGAAAAATTTAGTAAAAACAACTACAAATGCAATTAAAACAACATTTGTGCAAATTATTGTAAAAAAAACTGCAAATGTAGTTAAAATAACATAAACAAAAATTAAAAACAAATATATGTAAATACACTTAAGTTAATTTTATTCTCGAATAAATTTAAAATTGAGAAATCAAAATTTGCATTTAATATCACTTTTATTTTCCACTATTGAGATATTGTTCTAGATGTCCGTCTGTGAGGGATGAAATATTGTTTGGTTTCCTTTTTTTCTCCAGGTAGAAAGGTAGAAAAGGACAGAAAGAAAATAAATAAAATATTTTTTAATATTCCCGTAAATAAATTTATATTTTATATTATAAAATTTACCTTATTATTTTAATTAATGTTGTTCACAAGTGGTGTGCTATTTGTTGTATCGTTGTATCGTCCTAACAAAAAACGGGATTTAAAAAGTATTGTGTTCGAAAACCCGATTACACGGTCCGTTAATGTTTCGTATACGTACAAGCTTTGACGAATATAAAGCCTGGATCAGCCAGACGTAAACGCAAACGTATCTCTGCATAGCTGAATTAATAAGTTAAATAAGAACAGGAGATGTGTTGTGTTTTTTGTTTCATTCTTATGCATGCAATATAGAGCAAACGTAAATATACAACGAAATCTATTCACAACAGATTTTTGTTGTGTATTTACGTCTGCTCTATATTGAATGCATAAGAATGAAACAAAAAACACAGCACATCTTCTGTTCTTATTTAACTTATTAATTCAGCTATGCAGAGATATGTTTACGTTTACTTCTGGCTAATCCAGGCTTAAGTTCGGACCGTTAACGTTCCATAAAAGCCGGATTCATGATTCCGTACTTGTCGGAGTGTGCGTAAAAATGTTTCATGTGGGATTTAGAATTGGATTTGAAATTAAAATCCATTGAACATTTTAACAATTTAAATTCAATATAAGGAATTACATTATTAAAGCACTTCAATCGGTGAGAGAGTGCTGCAAATTATTACGCCTTTTTTAATCACTGAATTTATTTTATTTTGTTAAAAAATCCACAATTTGTTTTTAGATTTTCAAAATGTAATATTTTTACCAAATCTAACACTTACGGTGGGTCTCATACTGCAGGTTTAACTTAACTATAAACAAAAATAAAATGTCAAGAAAATTTACACAAAACAACAACAATTTTTTGGGTTAACTATTAACTAAAGTTTAAACCTGAAGCGTTATTCGCTAGTATAATGTGAAAGGAAAAATTAAATGAATTAAAAAAATTAAGTACACGCAGAAAAAACAGGCGGAATATTACCTAAGAGCTATGTAATTATTCAACTACATAATTTTCAAGGTAGTTTTACAAAGTTCTAGTAAAATTTGCAAATTTTTTTGTAAAATATATGCAATCCTTGCAAAATATATACATGTGTAGCGGAAAATCTCCGAAAAATTACATATATTTTGCTAGAAAATTGTAAAACTTACTTCGAACTTATGTAGTTGTATAATTACATAGCACTTAGATAAAGTTACACCTGTTTTTTTCTGCGTGTACCTAATTTCGTAAAACACTTGGGTGAAGTGAAGGGAACTTTCAATGTAAATTGTTTTTGTAACAAAAACAATTTCTATAGAAATATCGCAACACTTCACCGAAGTGTTTTAGAAAATTTCCTCCTAAATTAATTAAAATACCACTCATTCATCTGAAAAAATTAAATTTTGCGAAAATGCAATTTCTGGAATTAAATTAAGCTAAATACGAGACGGATTTTATTTTTTTTATAAATCCATTTTAGATTTAGCTTAATTCAATTCCTGTATTCACATTTTTGCAAAATTAAAGGATTTGATTTCACACTACATAAGCGAATCAGTATTAGATTTTGATAAAAACATTAAATTTTGAAAATTGAAAACCAAAATGTGAATTTTTTGACAAATAAATCCAAAAATAAATCCAGTGATTAAAAAAAGGCCTATTGGATCATATGAATTAAACTTAGCAATTACTTCGAAGTAGTTACTTTGGGCATGAAATGTAAACGAAAATTAAAAAATTTAATTTCTAGTTTACTCCCAAGCAGACTAGATTTGTGAAGTAATTGCTTAAAAAACCCATTGGGTCATATGAATAAAACTTAGCAATTACTTCGAAGTAATAACTTTGGGCTTAGGAATGGCTTTTAACTCCAAATTTACCAATTGGCTGGTAGAATAGCATGAAACGTAAACGAAAATTAAAAAATTAAATTTCTAGTCTACTCCGAAGCAGACTAGGTTTGTGAAGTAATTGCTTAAAAAACCCTGTATTTCTCCCTATTAGTAATATCTATTTTTTATTCATATGAGCCATTACTTCCCCATATTAGTATTCCCCAATGGCTCATATGAATAAAAAATAGATATTACTAATAGGGGGAAATACAGGGTTTTTTAAGCAATTACTTCACAAATCTAGTCTGCTTGAGAGTAGACTAGAAAATTAATTTTTTAATTTTCGTTTACATTTCATGCTATTCTACCAGCCAATTGGTAAATTTGGAGTTAAAAGCCATTCCTAAGCCCAAAGTAATTACTTGGAAGTAATTGCTAAGTTTTAATCATATGACCCATTGTCAAAGATTTCAAATTAAAATATTGGCAGTATGGCAACGTTTGTAAATTTAGATCCAACTGTTAATGTTCTCAACAGCTGTTTTCAATTAACTGCAGCTAACTTCAGTTTGTTATTTCTTCTTAAAAACGGCTGTTGTGAATATTTGTTTAGTGGTTTTTAGTAAAGTGTGTTTTTACAAAAAAGTAGTGAAAAAGTTTTTAAAAAATTGTAAAGAATAAAAAATATATATATCGTGAAAATAAAAGCAATATCATCAGTTAAAGGTAAGTTTATTTGAAATGCTCAATAATAACTTTAACACAAACATTTTTTGTTGAAGGCATCCATTATGGCATCCATATTGTTTTATTTCCATTTTTTTTTATAAATAAACAAATGCAAAATATTTTGGTATATTTTCTTTTGAAAATTGATAATGAATAAATTATTTATAAAATTGTGCATACTTTTGATCCATTAGAATGCTCATTTATCGGCTGTAAAGCTAATTCGTCTTCTACACTATAGCGGGGTGGTTGATCTGGAAAATATAAAGCGGGAAGTTTATTTAAACATGATTTTTATTTATGAGCTATAGTGCTGTTCCATATAAAACCAACCAAAATAACCCAAATTTTGACTTCACCCTCTCCAATTGAACTAACTTTTGTACCCTGGCTACGCCTTGTATAGACAAGATATACCTATGGCAATTATTAGATTTTTGCCCTCAGCGGTTCTGGAAATATAGCGTCTTAAAGTTGGGTAAAATCATCAATATTTCATTAAGTAGTCTTACAGAATTGTCTTATAGCTTTATTTCCGTCCATACCTATCAACGTTAAGTATTTAAAGCAAATCTACTTTTTTCTAGCTTAAGCCCGGTATTTGTTCCTACTTTTGCGAAAAAAGCTGTTCAACTCAGGATTGGCAGGCAATACCGCTAAAATACCGTTATCGATTCAAAACCCTTTCAACTGACTACCGTTACCCCTAAAATACCGTTACCGAAATAACTGAAATACCGTTATCCTTAAAATACCGATACCGAAATAAATTAAATATCAATACCCTTAAATACCGTTACCGAAACAAATGAAATATTGTTATCCCTAAAATACCGTTACCGTTATTTTTAATTTTCTGATTTTGATAATTTCACGTGGTTATTGAGTATTTTTTGTACATTAAGTTAATAAATTGGTTCTGTTTTTAATCTTGTTTGTTTTTTGTAAAAAAAAAAATTACGAGTAGCATCAAAATAACTGACTACCGTTACTCCTAAAAAACCGTTACCGATATAACTGAAATACCGTTAACCTTAAAATACCGTTACCGAAATAACCTAAATATCGTTATCTTTAAAATATCGTTACCGAAATTACTCAAATACCGTTATCCTTAAAATATCGATACCGAAATAAATGAAATAGCGTTACCCTTAAAATACCGTTACCGAAATAACCTAAAATATCGTTACCCTAACGATAACCGCATTCGTTTCGGTTACCATCCATGGTTAAACTCCATATAAAAAAAAAATGATTTTTCACTTGCGTGAAATTGTTGCGAAATTGCTGTGGAACTTTTTTTCGCATCGATTTAATAGACAGGAGCATTTGAAAATGTAGCGAAAAAATTACATTTGGGTTAATTATGATTGTAACTTTTTATACACCATTTGTGCATTTTAATGTTTTTATTATAGTTTTAGAGCTCCAAACATAGAGCGAAATTTTTTCGCTCCTTTGAACAAAATACTGGGCTTTACTAGATATATTTAACAAGAAATCACTTAAATGAAATACAAATTTTCGCAATATTTGAAGCATTTTTTAAATCCGCGATATAAACCGCTATATTTCAAAAATGTTATTTTTAAAATTTTTTAACATATATGTTATTTCTCAATACTTTCTCGCTGCCTTTGCTAAATCTCATAGAGGCACGTATTTCTTAGTTTTTCATACAAATGTTGGAAAATCTACACTCTTTTTGTTTAAATTGGCTTTATATACTATTTCTTACATTTTTCTTAATACCTCAGGAAAAGTACACACAGAAAAAACAGGGGGAATATTACCTAAGAGCTATGTAATTATACAACTACATAGTAAAATATGCAATATTTTATAAAATATATACAATACTTGTAAAATATATACATGTGTAGCGGAAAATATCCGAAAAATTACATATATTTTGCTAGAAAATTGTAAAACTTACTTCGAACTTATGTAGTTGTATAATTACATAGCACTTAGATAAAGTTCCACCTGTTTTTTTCTGCTCGTAGGAGGTCCAAACTGATATTTGTCAGCGTCATGGAAAAAACTAACAATATAAAAATATTAAGCAAGATATAGCATCCCGAACCGAGCATCAATATAAAATGATGCGTGGTCATATAACTTTTAAAGTACATTTCAATAGCTTTAGATTGAGTTACCAACTATTTACGTAGCTTAAATATTAAAAAAGAGAAACAATTATGTTAGTCCATTTTAGAAAAAATTTTCAAAAAGGAAACACCGCATATTGAGATCCAGTGGCGTTATAAAGAAATAGTTAGAAAATCAATATATTTTTTAAAAATTTTAAAACTACCGCTTTTTATATATAGCTTACGGAACGGCGGATTCTTCAAAAAATCTATAAGACACTTGAGAGAAACCAGTTTGTTATATAAGCCCAGTATTTTTTTGAAAAGAGCGAACAAATTTCGCTCTATGTTTGGAGCTCAAAAACTATAATAAAAACAAACATTAAAATGCACAAATTGTTTATGGTCTATAAAAAGTTACAATAATAATTAACCCAAATGTCACTTTTTCGCTACATTTTCAAATGGTTATGTCTATTAAATTGATGCGAAAATTCCACCGCAATTTCGCAACAATTCCACGCATACATATACATATATCAATCATTCAAATAGCTAAACTAATAAAAAAGTTATTGCCAATTATATAAGGTCAGTTTTTCATAAATTTGATAATTTTTCTAAATTTCATGCGCTATCGTTTAGGAACCACAGAGGCTATAAGTCCATTTTTTGGGGAATATCTTCGTTATACAAGATACAACTGCCGTACCAAGTTTGGTCGAACTTAGATAAGGTGGAGAACTTTGTTTTTTATGAGAGTTCAGTAACCTGTCCTAGGATTTGTCTTGTGACATGTCACAAGGGGTCAATTTCCCCCTCCTATGACAACGCCATGTAAAAGTGACCAGTCTATTTCATATAAAGGGGCCAGTTCGGTGACAGTTTGTTAAAATTTCCCGTAGGGATACCATAGGAAACAAACCCCTAAGTCCAGCCGAAAACTGCCTAATCAAGAACACTTTACACCTTAGGGCAGGGCTGGAAAAACTATGGCACGCGTGTCAGTAGTGGCACGCGAGTGGATTTTAGGTGGCATGCGACGTTTTGTTGCATATTTTCAAAAAATTTATACTATTAGAAGACCGGCAAAAAATTCAGTTAAATGTCCATAATGGTGAAATTTTTCAAAGCGCTTGTAAATTGTCTTTTAAAATTAATAAAACTCAAATTCGATTATCAGAAAATTCTGGGAAAATTTCTAAAATTCTAGATTGAAAGAAGTTTAAATGTTTCGATGAGAAAATGACTCATAATTGGAGAAATAAAAAGTACCAGAAAAATGCACAAATATGGAAAACAACTTGTAATAAAATTGTATCTAAAAAATTAAGTTTTTTTAAAGGGAAAATAGGTCCTGCGAAATGAATCTCAATTAAATAAAAGCTGAAAATAAGTTTCGTAATGAAATAATCATATTTATAATAATGATAAAAACCGCGCGATTTATTTTAACAAAATCAAATTTTTTCCCGAAGCACATTTTTCAACTCGTTTCTTATGTAGGTACCCAGTCAGAAAAATACAAACGGGAAAGCGGTGGCAAAGCACATTAGCAGGTGGTACAAGTACTGGCAAAAAGTGCTTTCCCATTCCCAAAATGATAACATCATTAGACAAAAGGACCGGCTGTTCAAAAAGCGCCGGAAAAGCACTGGAGGAACAAAACTTTTAAACGTTGGCAAAACGCTGGCAAAACCAATAAATAGGTGGTCTGGAAATATATATATTCCAAAATAAAATTTAAAAAAAGTTCATATGTATTTTTTTTGGTCCTGCCGTGATTTGAACCCAGGCCATCAGATTGGCAGACGATTGCTCTACCCACTGAGCTAACGAGACATATAATATTTGATGGCTAAACGCATAAATGAGTGATAATAGCTGGACAACTACTGGCTGTGCCAAAATGCTAGTACTGGCAAAGAATTTTTTGTAACTAGTATGCCAGTGTTGGGAGGGTAAAAAAAAAGTTGGTCTTGAAGGAGCTTTCCCACAAACAAAAAAATTGATTTTATAAAACAAAAAAAATTTTAAATTAATAAAAATCAAAAAAAAAAATTTTGCATGCAACCGGATTTGAACTTGGAACCTTCTGACTCAAACATTTTTTAACGAAGCGTCAGCATTTTTATAAAATCATTGGTCTACCAGTGAATTGATTTTTGTACGCCTGGTAGCATTGGCTAGGTAGCACTGGATAACCACTGGTTGCAAACCTTGGCATATCACTCTAAGCCAATTCTTTGCCAGTGGTTTTTTTATAAACCACCGAAATTTTTGTAAAACAAATACTGGTAAAACGCTTTTTTCAAACGCTGGCAAAGCGTCCCAAATGAGTGTTCTGCCAGTCATTTATTTTTAACACCGTGGTTACCCAGTGGTATGCCAGTGCTTGATTTTTTGTACCACTGGCGATTTCTGACTGGGTACTTAAATAATTGATGGCGCCCAATAGTTTAACTTTTTTTTTAACAAAATGAAATAACCACCAAAAAAAAAAAATGAAAAGGCAATAATGTTCAAACGGTTTTAATTTTATTTCATTGAGGATTTTTTTCATAATGAAATAATCTCAATATTTAAAGATATTCAAATATTAAAAATTAAATTACCGTCAAACATTTTTACGTAATTTCTTATTTAAGTTATTTAATTTTTCCTTTTGAGGTTATTTTATGGTGTTTATCCGAAGCGCTCATAAATATGTACAGCTGCGATGATATTTTTAAGAGCAATTTTAAAAATTTTTAAAAAAGGACTTTTAAAAGACAACTAAAATTAAGGTAGCACGCGAGAAATTTTTCACAAAAACTTGGTCCGTTTCAAGGACGCAGCGAAAAAAGTCTTGCCACCACTGCCTTAGGCTTTAGTGCCGGCCGAGAATAAGAGTGGGAAGTTTTTTTTATACAATCTGACATTTACAAATCGTCGAGCGGTGCCATACTTAAATGTACTATATTTTATTAAAATGGCAGTTTTTTCTTAATTCTCTCATTTTATGTATCTCAACCAGGGATGGAAAACATGGTACAATTGTACTTTTTTTTTGTACATTTTGACCTTTGTTGGTACCGTGGTACTACCGCGACCCATTTGGTACAATTTCAAAATTTTGCAAACTTAAAATTTTTGTATTGAAAGAACTTGCAGGACTGTAAAGATCTGAATAAATATTCGAATAGTAGACCAAAATCATTCAAACAAAAATTTGTAAAATGTCAACTTTTGAGTCCAATGTTGCAAAAAAAAACACAAAACCTAACTTTTTTAAACCACAAAAATATATTATTATTTTTCCCGTAATCAGCCTATCAACAAGCATCGTTTGAGTGCTTTACTACATGAAATTCGAGAATTTACAGGTATGTAGTGAGTATCATACACAAAAAGCCATGCTTAAGTCCGCCTCTTTCGAATATTTTTTGAAAACTGAAAACATGTTTCATTGTTTTCTGAAGGGATTTATTTTCATATGAATTTGACATTTAAAATATGGAAAAGTACTAAACTAAGGTTATTTTTGGCAAAGTTAGCAAGTCTTTGTGTCGTATAAAACAATAATCCCTGCAAGTTTGAAATTGATCGCACAAAAGCTGCTTTATATTAAAAACAAATTGATAGTCGGGAAAGTAAAATTCTTTGTAGAGGAATATTTTCCATAAGTTTAACATTATATTATTCGCTGAAATTATCTATATATAAAAAATTTTGGTACCGTGAGGGTCGAAAAAGTACATTTTATTGGGCTGGTTGGTACAAAATCTAAAAACTCATTTTCCATCCCTGATCTCAACAATATTGACACATTTTTACTAACAAGGAAAGACTCCCAACGCGGACCGGCTGATCTTAATGAGCATCGGATATGTTGTAGAGGAGAAAAATTTTTAAGGACACGTATTTTTTTTAGCTGCCCAATCTCATATTTAAGGGTTAAAAAATGGGGTCAAAAATGGCCCAATTTTTGGTTTTTTCGGTTTATTTCATATTTGTTTCAAAATAACTATAGGAAAATTTTGTGTCGTACAAAAGGTATTTCAGAGGCCTATTTTCGGATGTATAAAACTTGCTCAAGCATGCTTATTTGTTAATAGCATAGCACAAAACATGAAAATTTTAGGTGGTTTTGTATGGAGACGCATACAGGGTTAAGGGCAAAATTCATGTATATTAATCCTTATACAATATAAGTGAGGGGGTGTTTCGGCTTTTTTCGATATTCGTTCTACTTCGGGTTTCAGACGAATTTTCCCGAAGGTCTATATTTAAAGATTTGGGAAACCCTGACTAAATATATGCAATATGGGTATCAAACTTTTTCTTTTTGAGAGTATATTCCTGTTATTTAAAAATAATTTAATATTTCATAAATTTCAGACATGTCCCCGTACAAAAAAGTACGAAAAATGGAGTTTTTTCCAAATAACTTTATTGGTTGTTATACAACATGCCATGTCTTTCTACATCAGCTAATGCAGTTTATATTTAGAATAGAATTTGTTTAGCCACCTCACACAGGGCCTTAATATCCTGTTAGTTCGTCCGTTACCGCTGTCTGTCGTTGTTTCGGGCTCGTTTTTTCTCAGAGTTGCAGCCGCTACCCTCTTATCCTCATTCGATTAAATTTTATAGACTTCAATAGTTTTTCATCATTCGATTCAACCTATTTTTGCTCAATCGATTTAAAAGTTTGGTAATTCAGTCGAGTTCTGATTTAGTCGTTTGAGTAATTTAGGAATGAGTTTCGATTTTCTTCACTCGATTTTAAAATTTTGAAAATAAACAATTACATTATTAGTTTTTATTAAATGAAGTTGATTTTTTTTTACAAATATAAAAAAATCTAAAAAAAACAACGGCCTAAAACGTTCCCATACAGTGATAAAGCACAGGAATACACAAAATAGAATTATAAACTGTAGGGGTTTTCATATAAACTCGTATTCTACTCGTAAACGGTGTATACCTAGTACACTCATAAAAAAAAGTTAGTACAAAAGTCTGTTAAACGCGTTCTGATTAAATTGAACTAATTTTTCTGTTATTTTCTCTTAACCCTTTGACGACCATACATTTTCTGTCGAAGTGATTTTGAAGTTTTTACGATTTTCATGATCTCTGACCTAATAATAGTTATGCCAAGAAAAATTTACTCCGTTAAACCCCTCTTTACCTCTCATTTCGCTTGCCAAAAATATTTGCAATTTGACGACCCCGCCGTTCCGGACGAAGCTATTTTTATTATTATTCTATTTTTGTGATCTGCAACTAAATTATAGATACTTCACAAAAAATTGGCTTCATTAGACCCTTTGCTTGCCCTGCATTTCGCTTGTCAAAGTTTGTGCTTTTTGCCCCTAAAATGAAGAATACAAATCACCTTTAGACATATTTACTCCATCTTTTGTCTGGGCAATTATAAGTTCGAAAAACCCTGGTCGTCAAAGGGTTAAAAAGCCCGTAGAAATAGGTAAAAATTCTGCTAAAATAACAGGAAATAATACATGTATTTGCGCCAGCACAATTTTGACCTATTTGTACGGGATTTTTTTTATTAGTGCATGTTTATGAGTTTAATGTCAAACTCCATACATAAAAAATATGGTTGTATTTATACAAGGTTTACAAGGAATTTACGAGTTTATATGAAAACACCTAGAGTTTCAACAATTTCAACATTTCAATTTCAATTAGACAATAATTTCATAGTTCGAACTATTTCAAGTAATCAGCATTTTACATAAATTTAGAAATTTCAGATTTTTGCTTTTTAGGAATTGTTTAAACTAAAAAAATCAAACAAATTTGTAATTTAATTCTGAATTCAATACTTTTTTTGTTTGTTTTCTTCTATTTACTTGTGAGAAATCGTTAAATATTCTGTAATAAAATAATATAATTGTTTATTTTACAATTTTTTAAAATCGAACGAAGGAAATCGAATGTCATTCCCAAATTGCTCAATAAAATGATACAAAATAGAATGACTGATTGAATTCCTAAATTGTCAATCGAATGAGTAAGAAATCGATTGAATTCCTAAAGATTGAATTCAATGATTGACAAAATCGAATGAAATAAATTGATTGAATTTCTTAAAAGTGAATTCAATCAAATGAATTCCAAAGAATGAAGTCTCAGCGAATGGTTATAAATAAATTCAATCGATTTAGAATGAAATCGAATTATATTTTTAGGGACTTCATTCAAATTAAAATTCATTCTTCGAAGCTCTGTAAAAAACAAACAAAAACTAGTTTGGTACAAAAACTTGGTATTTTTTGCTCACAAGGGAAGATTCTCAACGCGGACCGGCAGATCTTAATGTAAAAGTTTGATACTCATATTGCATATATTAAGAAGTCAGGGGTTCCCAAATCTTTAAAAAAAATTGACCGGGAAAATTCGTCTCAAACCCGAAGTAGACCGAATATCGCAAAAAAGCCGAAACACGCCCTTAATTAAATTTTGTAAGGATTAATATCTATATGTGAATTTGACCCATAACCCGGGATGCGTCCCCATACAAAACCACCTAAAATTTTGATGTTTTGTGTTATACCATAAACAAATAAGCATGCTTGAGCATGTTTTATACACCTGTAAATAGGCCTCTGAAATACCTTTCGTACGACACCAGTTACTTTGAAACAAATATGAAATAAACCGAAAAAACGAAAAATTGATTAATTTTTGACCCCATTTTACCCCACTTAAATATGAGATTGGGCAGCTAAAAAATATACGTGTCCTTTAAATTTTTCTCCTCTACAACATATCTAAAGCTCATTAAGATCTGCCGGTCCGCGTTGGGAGTCTTGTCAGTCTTAATTCAGTATAGCTTCAAACTACATTGCATTAAATGAATTATATTAAAATTTATTCATTCAATTAGTAAAACTTTGAATGAACATTGACTTCATATTAAAGCTTCGAGAATTGAGCATATAAATTAATTTTTTAGGAATGATTACACGGAATAGTATATGAACATTTTTTAAAATTTAATTAAATTTTCCACAAATACACCTTACATAAATTTTTAAGCCAAGCAGCGTCATTTAACATAAAAATGGGTCATTTTGACACCATGCTCTCAACCAGGTTAATTTTGATTTTTTTTTTTTCAAGAAAATGCTTAATTAAAGGTTTTTATATCGATTTTCATGTCAAATGGCACTTTTTTACATTTTAAAAGGTTGGGATCATTTTAGCTCCATGTGCCTATAAGGGTTAATTTATAACTTTGTATTACTATATATAACACTTGGTGTTAAAAGAGTTATTTGGACAACTTTCACCAAATTCCGCAAGAAACATCACATTGTTTTGATATACTTCCAGGAAAACCCGAATAATTTCACCTTTGACCTTGGTAAAGAAAGGGTTAACGTTGTCAGAGTTTTATAACATTTTCGGAAAACAATCTCTTGTATCAGAATTATAAAAATCGGACATGATTTTGTTACAGCTAGCTAGAAACACAAAAATTAATACTAGTATTTAAATTATTGGCCAAAATCACACTTTTCTATAAAAATTTACAAAATTTATAACATCGTCACTGCTACGTTAAAATTTTTGTGCAATTTTCAGTAGAATTATTTTCTAAGGTGTATTTAATAAACCTCTATGCGTTGATAATTTTGTTTTATATTTTGTTAAACAAAATTTTAAAAAGCTCAAAACTAGAGTTTTGCAAATTTATAAAAAAAAGATTCCATACCTGGGATTATGTTACCATAATCCGAGGGAAACAAAAATTTATATCTGAATATTTGTGGATCTTAGAAATGAAATTAGAGTATAACATTGTAAGTCTTTGAAAAAAGTATTTTATTTTTTACGGTTTTCATAATTTATCTCATTTTAACCCTACATCGGTCTGGGGGAATTGCAATTACTTAAACATTTTCCAACCGATTTTGAATTTTTACACATTGTCAGAAAGGTAATTCAGTGTAGATTACGATTCTATTTACATTTTCAGTTATTTAAGAGCAAGTATTTAAAAAAAATACTTGCTCTTAAATCATATTTCAAACTTCAGGGCTGTTGCGGCACGTGTTACCCTTATACGATCACTTTAATTTTGTGCAAGGTGTATTTTTATACCCAAAGGCACATTTCTGGGGTGGAGGACGGCGCAAGTTGAAAAATAAGGTACACGCTAATGAATATACTAAAAATTTTGGCAACAATCGTGTTTATAATTACAAATTAAATAAAAATGTGGCATATTTTAGGGATTTAAAATTGATATCATAGACACAACCCATAGAAATAATGAAGGTATTAATATATGTAGATTCAAACCAAAATTTAAAAACGCAAACATTTCTTTTAATCTTTTACAAAACGAATGATAGAAAAATCTTTCAGCCTTTTTGCAGTAGAATTTAATTTATAAAATATTTTATCATTCAAGTGAATGATCATTACAAAGAGAATGAATTAATGAAAGAATTCATTCATTATGTATGAAAATTAAAAGAATGAAGCCAGTGAATGAGTTCACAGGGAATGGTATAAACGAATGATATATTAGTCAATTTTAATTAAAAATCCAAAAGTGAATTAAAGAATTAATTCATTTGAATCTATGTATAAGATATAATAATTTTGGGTTGATGTTTATTACCACCAAAAATAATTTTATTTATTGCACTTTTAATTGAAATTCTCTTCCCTGGAATTTGGATGCAATATTTTTAAACTTTGTATACGAGGGGTACTATTTATATTTCGGGAACTGGCAACACTAATGTCAATAGCTAAAATCTGGCAACACCATGATAAAATATGACATTTTTTATCATAAACGTACTCACAAGGTTTTGAGGTACAAGTGCTATTTGTTTTGTTTACAGTGAGTTAAGAAAATCAATTTGGCCAAAAAATGGAAATTTCAAGAGAAGGTTTTCGTTGGATTATTTTTCACAACTTTCGACGTGGATTATCTCAACAAGAATGTGTCGATGAACTCAGATCTTTGTATGGCGATAAAGTAGCATCAAAAACCACAGTATATCGCTGGTATAGTGAATTCAATCGTGGTCGTAGTTCGGTCGCCGACGAATTCCGTGAAGGTCAAAATCGGTTGTTGTGGCACAAAACATCAATGCAGTGCGTGAACTGATAATGCAAGATCGTCATGTGACATATCGTGAGATAGAGGCACATTTGCACATTAGTTTGCTCTCATTGGATACCCCATAATTTATCAATCGCTCAAAAAAGGCTCGCGTCGATTGGTGTAAGGGAATGATTAAAAATGGTTTGAACGAATGAAAAAGTGTATTGATCATCAAGGGGAATATTTTGAAAAACAATAAAGCCACTTTCATTTAAAAATGTTTTTTATTATTTGCTATGATTTTGAAAGATTTTTCTATAAAAAAAATCTTTAGGAAGAGGAGTAAAATTTTTTTATAATCTAAGAATTTTTCTTGGAAAATATGTGGCTGGCAGAAACTGTGAACTATGTGAAGGAGATACAAAAGCGTTCATAACATTTTGATTTTTATTTGTTGATACCCAATTTATCTCACCTATTAAAAAGGGTAAATTTCTAGCTTTAAAGCATTACCTAATCTTAAACTGTATTTGGTTTTAAGATTCCTGTTTCACTTACCATCTACAATTTTCACGGATTTTTCATTCCGACAAGATAAACTCTTCGACTTTTCTCTCATATCATCAAAAAATCTGGAAAATGTACTTTTCTCCTCCGTAACATCATTAACAACACGACTGGTTCGATTTTCGGCCGCAACACTGGCAGCCTGTAATTCTTCTCTTAAAGCTTGTTTACCTCTTTCAACCATTTCATTTAATTCTGGATCAAATGGATTGCTACTTTCGAAGGGATTACCGGCAGAGGTATGATTAGAATTGACTGAAGCCGTAGTTCGTTCATCATCCTCCTGTATGTCCGTATTGGTGTTCGTAGAATGTGCCGTGGTAGTCGATTTAGCACCACTACTTTCTTTGGAAGTAGGCTCAGATTGAAGTTCGTTTTCAATATCTGCTTCATCGATAGATTTTTCGACATCTACTTTGTTCTTTTTGCCCTGCAGCATAGAACTGAGACTATTTTTAGCATCTTGTACTTCAGTGGAAATTTTTGAGGTAACTGCACCTACAGCATGGCGAGTATCTCCGGCTATTTTGCGAAAAGCATTGCCCATGGCATCTTTAGCATCACCTGTAGCTTTGGCAGCATTGTTGCCCATTTCAGCGATGCCCTGGCGAGCATCATCGGTGGCATTTGACACTGAATGTCCGATATTTTCCATAGATTGACGTGTTCCTTTTGCTGCTTTTTCGGTGGCATTTGACATGGAATTTCCAATGTTTTCCATAGATTGACGTGCTCCTTTTGCCGCTTTTTCGGTGGCATTTGACATTGAATTTCCCATATTTTCCATGGACTGACGTGCTCCTTTTGCTGCATTTTTAGCATTTTCGCCTACAGCGTCTACTGCTCCTCGTGCTCCCGTTACTGCTTTCATAGCTGCCATTTCCATAGATTCTTTAGCTCCTGTAAATTTAGCATCCATACTTTCTCCAACTTCCTTAGCTGCGGTTCCAATAGATTCTTTGGTTTCACTAAATTTCGCTTCAACTTTATCACCAAAACTTTGAGTTTTTTCAGTAACAACATTTTCTACTTCATTTTTACTTGCTTTAGCCATTTCAACTTTTTTATCGACTTCATCTTCTAATTTATCAATAAGATTTTCAGCTTCTTTTCTTATGTTGGATTTATTTTCTGGTTCCGATTCTTCGTCCTTTTCCTCTCCCTCATCTGTTTCATTTAACGAATCTTCTGAACCATCCGATTTAAATTTCTTAACATTTGCCGTAACATCGATGCCATTGTTAATAAAACGTATTTCATTTACGGTGACTGTATGATCTAAAGGATCTGTAGTTTCACTAATTTCCACAGTTAATTCTTCGTCTTCTTCGGTGGGTGGTGTAGGCATAGATATGCTTAAACCTGGCATAGCAGCTGTTAAATATTAAAAATATTTTATTAAAGACAGACAGACAGAGCTTTACTAAATGGGAAGTTTTGTACGATTAAAATTTATAAATAAATTAAGTATAGCTGATTCCGAATTGATTTTCTAAATTTTGAGACTTGCAATAAGGCACGCGCAAACACTGTTTGTAGAAATGATCTCGCGAACAAATGTTTGCACAAATTTTTGACCGCAATAAAAGAGGCCTTCACAACCTTCGTGGTTAAGCCCAGTATTTTGTTCAAAAGGGCGAAAAAATTTCGCTCTATGTTTGGAGCTCAAAAACTATAATAAAAACATTACCATGCACAAATTTTTTATGGTCAATAAAAAGTTACAGTCATAATTAACTGCCAAAATGTCACTTTTTCGCTACATTTTTAAATGGTGCTGTCTATTAAATTGATGCGAAAAAATTCCACCGCAATGTCGCAATAATTCCACACAAGTGAAAAACAATTTTTTTATATGGACTTTGACGGATTTTTTCGCAAAAGTACTGGGGGGTTGCCGCGTAACTCGATTCGAAAAAATATTTTCGAATTCGTAAATTTTGTACCTTTCGTAAAAACAAAAGTTTTAGCAAAAATCTTTCTTTTTGAATTTTTATGTGTAGTGGACAAAGGTTTGGGATAAAAATAAATTAAAAAGTATAATTTTTATACAGAATTATATTTTTTACAATATTTGCAAGATTTACGAATTCGAACATTTTTTTTCGAATCGTGTTACGCGGTTACCCACCAGTTTTTTTCGCCAACGTATCTATCATTGTGTTCAAATTTTTTCCTTAGCGTTCGCGGGATAGTTTTTACAAACGACGTTCGCGTGCGGCGCGCCGGTTGAAATCGATAGTGTCTTCGGTGGCTGCTGCTAACAAAAATAAACCGGCGGCTTTCATCTTTACTGCAGAACACTTGTTATCTCTCTAACCGGCCTACGCTTTTTGCAATGAAATTTATACTGTTCATACCATGTGTTTGGTAATTAAAATAAAATAAACAATAAGTTCTTGTAAGTTCTCGAAAACTATTTGTATTTCAGAAGTTATCGTTTTATTTCAGAAGTTATCAATTGTTTTTCAGATTTATAAATTGTATCTCAGAAATAATAAATTGATTTTTGGTTTTACCAATTTTATTTCAGAAATTATCAATTGATTTTTATATTTATTAATTGTATTTCAGAAATTATCAATTGTATTTGATAAATTATCAATTGTATTTTAGAAAGTACCAATTGTATTTCAGAAATTATCAATTGTATTTCAGAAACTGTCAATTGTATTTCAAAAATTATTAATTGTATTTAAGAAATAAGCAATTGTATTTCAGAAATGATCAAACGTATTTTAGAAATATATTTCAGAAATTGTTCTCTATTAACTATGAAATACAATCAATAAATTGTGAAATACATTTGATAATTTCTATAATACAATTGTCAATTTTTGAAATACAGTTAACAATTTCTGAAATACAATTAATAGTTTCTGAACTACAAATAATATTTTCTGAAATAAATATAATAATTTCTAAATTCTAATTGGCAATTTCTGAAATACAATTGATAAATCTGAAAACAATTGATAATTTCTGAAATACAATTGATAAAACGGAAAATTAATTGGTAATATCTTAAATACAATTGATAAATCTGAACTACAATTGATAACTTCTAAAAAACAAGTGCAAAATTATTAGGTCTCAGCATAAATTATTCCTCTTACCAAGATTTAAGTACAATAAAAACATTAAATTTTTTGTGCTGTTATTGTACAATACTTAAGACGATGTAGTGATTTTCGTTTCTCGTTTTTCGGAAAATGCGAAATTGAACGAAAACGCACCTTTATCTTCCATATAATTTTTCAAACGTAAAAGCTTTGCTACTAATACTAAATATATTCTTTCTGTTAAATATTATAAAACTCCCTCTGTTCGTTTTCAGGTTGAGATGATGTCCTTTAAAGACATCATAATGAAATCCTTTGTGTCCTTGAACTAAAATAAGGACGTTTTAAAAAGCTTCCAAGCACCGTGCACTGAACACGAAAAATATCTTCATAAAAAATTTAGTAAATTTCGCCTTTTACCGAAGTAACTGCAAATCTTATTATAAAAGAATCATTTAGCGCCTGGATTATCGTATCTAACATAAATAATTCGAAAACCGAGACTGCATAAAAAATTAAATCTGATAACACATCGCAAGAAGAAATGTCCAACTTAATGGTTTTAATGCAGTGAGAGTAGATCACCAAAAATCCTAAAGACTTTTGCAAAGTTAGCTTAAATTTTTCTTTTATGGCATCTTAAAATGCCCATCTGTTGAAATGGCTTTCATCTTTGCAAATTCCTTTAGCAGTTTTGTTTGTCTGATGGTCTGCTTCCATTTTGCATTGAAGCTGTCGGCGATGATCCAAAATTTATTGCACAGTGTAAGTAGTGGAGAACTAAGAAAAGTACACTTGATTTCATATTTAATTTCGAATAGAAATTGGTAAAGTTTTATTAAAATCCACATATTCAACTTACCACTTTCGTTTGCAACACGTTCTGGTATATTTTCAAAACTTTCCACCAATGCCGGTGAGGTATATTCTATGAAATCATGAGTCATAGCAGCTTCATAGGAAAAATTCCTTAATGGAGTCTTTTTAATCACTGTTTGTGGGGAACTACCAGCACTGCTCTCGGGATATGGAGTCCTGGGACGTAAGGATTTAAAGCTTGAATTATTATTTTCTATTTCTTTCTTTAAAGAACTAGAACTAGTACTGCGTGATATCATCGATTCACTAGTGGATTTTCTTTCAACCATTTTATCAGCTGTTTCTTTTGAAGAGTTTTTATTATTATTTAAAACAGTCTCTGTTGAATCGTGGGATTCATTGGAATTTTTTATATTTTCTTTCATTCTTGTAGCCGCAATTGTATCTTCTTGGTCATAATTTTCTTCATCTTGATTATTATTTAAGCTTAAATTTTCATTAGTTTTTTTTTCATTATTTTCTTGTTTTACTCGGTCTTTTATATTTTCTTTCATAATTTCATCTTCATGTACTGGAGTATTAGTTTTCGGTCTTTCTTCTCTTGTTTCCTGTTCCATCATATTGCCATTTTCTGTATTAATTTGAGTTTCATCTAATTCATTAACTTCTTTAGTTCTCCCAATATGTTTCATTCTACCCACTATGCCACCGGTAGTGTTTGCCATTATTAAACTTTGTGTCATATATCGATGTTCGCCTCCTGGTCCTATAGTGGATGCCAGTGTAGATGATCTTGGAATACCATGTACTAAGATGTGTTGATCACCCAAAGCTATATCTAGTAAACGTAAATTTTTAAATTTAGATATTTCTCTAAAAGTTTTCAAATGATGTCCACTTTCTGAAAAAGTGGTGTAAAATTTGTTTGCCTTGGTAAGTACGGCATAGAATGAAGGTCCTTTGAGTAATTTCCATATAGGACCATTTTCTTCACTATCGTAGTCATAAAATTTTTGAAAGATTAAACTTTTGTTACGCACAGATTCATAACTACGATAAATGCTGCCAGTATTTGTAACTATAAATATTTCACTAGCTTTCGAGATATGCATAAATATAATTTGTTCGTTCGATGATAGATTCTTTTGTAGTTCTGTAAAAGTTGGAAACACAAATTCATTTAGACGTCCTGTCAAATATAGTTTACCATTTTCGGTTAGAACTAGGGTAGAATCAGGACCACATGTGAATTGGTGTATGGGAGAATCTAAAACAATTTCATGAGGTTTTAATATCGCTTCATCACTAGAGCAACCCAATTGGTTGGATAGATTTGAGCCCCAGCCAATGAGACGACCAAAAGCTAAAAAATTAAAACAGTTTTTAGTTATTTATAAAAGATTTTAATTATTTTTTACAGCTTTTTTAAATGCAATTAATTTTTGTACTCAATAAATCATGAAAACTGCCTTATTCATTATGAGCCTTAAAATTTTAAGTATTTAAACCATTAACCTAAAACTTTAATAGTTTAATTATTACATACGTCCATCTATTTTGTTTTAACGCAAAAAATTTACTCTTAAAATACTTATAATATTCATTTATAAAAAAAGAAACATATAAATTTATACACACGCGATTATCGAATATTATTTCATTAGGGTTTGCCAATTTTTTTTTTGACCTTGGCTGGAATCCGGAAACATTTTTTATCAATCCGCAAATTTAGGAACACAAAAGGTAAACAATAAGAGAATATTATTTTTAAACATTCGGATTGAATTTCTCTGCACTCATAGAAATAAATCTGCAGAAAAACCAACATAAAGTTAAATAAAAAACAAACCACTGAATTTTAAGACTTCAAACCAAATTTTTATTAAATGAGATTTAATACAAAATCAAACACAAAACACCGTATGGAATTCTAACCACTACGAACAAAGTTATCCACTTTTTCCTGAAACCCTCCCATTAAGGCTTTTATGGTAGTTTCTGTCACCTTTTTAGAGCAGGTGGTCATCTACATTTGAAATCTTGCATGTCCTGGGAGACCTTTTTTGTGCCCTTTAATTCTCTTTTAACAAGAGCCCAATATCTCTCCACTGGCCTGAGCTCCGGGCAGTTTGATGGATTTGCCTCTCTTGGTACAAAAACCACATTATTATCATTATACCACACCAGCGCTTTCTTGCTGTAGTGACAAGATGCTAAATCCGGCCAAAAGTAAGTTGATACATTGTGCTGACTCAAAAATGGAAGAAGTCTCTTCTGCAAACACTCCTTGATATAAATTTCGCTGTTTATAGAGCCAGATGTCACAAATGACTGGCTTCTTTGGCCGCAGCTACATATGGCTTGCCATACTAGGAATTTTTTAGGGAATTTCGTTTGCTTTTTTTTTAAATTCTTGACCAGGGAGCTGCGAAAAATCAGCCAGGACATAAGTTTCGTCGTCCATTACACAACAGTTGTATTTTTGTATAAAATTTGATTTCAATTTTCAAGCTTTGGTTTTGCCCTCCAAATTTTTAAAAGCGTTTCTATCGGGAACTTTTTGAACTTTGTAGGACTTTAGTCCTGCCTTACGTTTCACTTTACTTACAAAAAAGTCCGAGCATTGGGCTAACCGAGCTGTTTTTCTGCCAGATGTGTTAGGAGCTCTCTTAAGGATGCTCTTAACTTTATATGCCCTACCAATCTTACGATAACCAGTCGTTGTTCCCGTTCCCGGCTTCCTTTCAATTGTTAGGTGTTCCAGATACCTTTCTACCACTTTTTAAACTGTTTGGCGGCGTACATTAGTCTCTTTTGCAATTTTTTTGTATGTCCATGTTTGGTTTTGTAGAAAATATTTAATTATTTTTGAACGCACTTTTTTTTCATCGTCCATTGTGTGAAAAATTGCAAATTAAAACTCATGATGTAAATTAATTTAATAACTGACATATTTTTAAAATTTAAATTACCGACAAAAAAATATGAGAAGCTTAAAGCAAAGTTATAGGCAAAAATGTGTGTTAACATTTTTATGATCTCACTCCTTAAAAATTAGTTAAAAATGATGTTGCAGCAAAAACTGTTGAAATTAGGAGACTTTTTTTGCTACTACTACTAGTAAAATAAGAACATCAAAATTAAAACGCTAAAGTTACAGAATTTTAGTAACATGTAAGTTAATTTTGAGTTAATTGAAAATGACAAAGTGTACCGTAAAATCTACAGATAATTTTGCTAAATATTAGTAGACTAAAAAAAGAAAAAACAAACTGTTATATCTACAAAATTTTTGTTATTTTTAAGCTAAATTTAGTTGAATGCAAATTGCTATTTCTATCCTGTTAAAATCAGTCGAAATATTTGCTAAAAAAATTGTAAACTGCTGTTTTCAAAAGGCTCGATTTTTATTTGCTTTAAAAATAATCGAAAAAAAAACTTTGAAAATTAAACAAAATTTTTTGTTGATTTTAGCAGGTTAATTTGCTATTTTCTATTAACAAAATTTTAACTCAGATATAAATAAAGTTCTGTAGGTATATTTAACAGTTTAAATTTTGCTTCTTATTTTAGTAGTATTTAGCGAAAAAATCTGCTAATTTTTAGTAATTTTTTTTATTTCTACAGATTTATTTCTCTTAGTGTGGTCTTTTAAGGAATTTTCTAATTATTTCGGCAATGGTATTTTAAGGTTAACGGTATTTCAATTATTTCGGTAACGGTATTTTAACCCTCTAACCGGCCTAAGCTTTTTTGCAAAGAAATTTATACCATGTTTTTCTCACGAAAAATAAACAATAAGTTCTTCTACAATAGTTTCTTTCGTTGCCTACTTTAGGCGATATGGGCCAAAATAGCTGAAGGGTGAATCTCGAAAACCAGCGCATAAAAGTTAATAGGATTGAGCATAAATTATTCCTCTTACCAAGGTGTAATTGCAATAAAAAAATTACATTTTTTGTGCTGTTACTTAAGAGGATGTAGCGATTTTCGTTTTTCGAGAAATGCGAAATTGAGCGAAAGAGCACCACAACTTCAATATATATTATTCAAACTTATAAGCTTTGCTATTTATACCAAATATATTGTTTTTACCAAATTTCAGAAAAATCCGTCCATTGGTTTTCAAGTTAAGGCGATGTCCTTTAAAGGTATCCTTATGGAATCCTGTGTATCCTTGGACCAAAGTAAGGAATTTTTTGAATAGCCGAAGCTTCAATCTTACTTTGTGGTCATTATCAATTATTTTAGTCGATTTAAATATGTTTTCAAGATATTTGAAAATTGCGATTGTTTTAAAATATTTAATTTTCGAAATTTTACGAAATTTTATTTTTGACACTTTCTCGCTTCAAAACCGTGCACTGTATACAAAAAAATTCTTCACAAAAAATTTTATAAATTTTGTTTTCTGTTGACAAAGCATAATTTCTTATTTTAAAGTACTCATTTGGCGCATTTCTGGTCAATTTAATATACCCCGCCTGGAGGCGGGCTTGCCGGTTAGAGGGTTAAGGATAATGATACACTCAAAGCAATAAATCTGTAAAAATAGCAGAAAAACATACTCAAAATTAGTTCAAAATGATGCTGCAGAAAAAACTGATAATATTAGCAGATTATTTTTGCTATATATTAGTAATATAGGAACAGCAAATATAAAACTGTTTAATATACAGAATTTTAGTTATATTTGAGTTAAATTTTTGTTAATGGAAAATATCAAATTAGTTGCTAAAATCAGGAAAAAATTTTGCTAAATAATTAGTAGCCTAAAAATCAGAAAAAAATTTCAAATTTTCGAAGTTTTTTTAGATTTCTTTTTAAATGCGAATAAAAATCGATCCTTTTGAAAACTGCAGTTCACAATTTTTTTAGCAAATATTTTTACTGATTTTCGTAGAATATAGTGCTATTTGCATTCAACTAAATTTAGCTTATTTCTATATTCTTAGGTAATAAGTTATGTTCTTCTTTGCATTATGTGAAGACCTTACATTCAGGGAATTAACAAAAAAGTTAATTCCTTCAGGGAATTAAAAGAAAAAGTTAATTTCTTAGGGAATTAAAAGAAAAAGTTAATTCCTTAATAGAATTAAGTGCACAATTCGATGAATTCCCAGGGAATTCATTGCCTAGGGAATGAATTCCTTGACCAAAAGTTGAATTAACTAGAATCTAATGAATTTCTTACTAAATGAACATCATTAAATTTAATGAAGGAATTAGAAAAAAATTAATGAATTCCTTCAAGATAAACCGAATGAGAAAAAGGAAATTCATTCAATTCTTTAAGTTTGGCAGACAATTTATTCCCAAAATATAAATTCAGTTAAAAAACAGGGAATTAGGGAATTAATTCCTTCGAAGTTCTGGGTATAAGTCATATTGATAACAAAAAAAAATGTAGGTATGCTGCTTCTTAGTCAATTTCTTAAAAATCATATCGTTTTGTTTGCAGACAACGACAACCGCAGTCAGGCCCCATGTTTCTATAATTCCCAGCATTTAAATATCAACGCAACGTAGTCGGCAAACCCTAACTCCTGTATACATTTTTCTCTTCATTTTAATGTAAATATCCTGTTTATCTATTTTCATTCTAAATTTTAAACATTTACACTTTAGACCCTTTCCCTATATTTTTGCATGTCATATGTAATCAATAATTTTAAAACCTGTTGTTGATTTTATGCAATTTTCATGTTTATATTTCTAACAAAAGAAAAAATAAAACGCAAAACAATTGCAAACAATAACAATAACACAAACACTTACATGTTAATAAAACGAAATGTTCATTTCCTGCCAAAACATTTATAAAGTTCTCGGTTTCCTCGTTATTAGACAAGCAGTCATCGAACTCTTCAAGTCTAAAGGGTTTACGTATAATTTCACATAATTCTGCATTGACTGTTGCTTCCGTGAAATTTGATGTTACCGGACTTTCGCTGGCAAATATATTTCGACCCGTAAAAAATAATTCATTGGAAACTATAAATAATGAAGTTGTTAATAAAATATTGTATACAGATTTATTTTAATTACCAAACAACTTACATGTTAAAATAACAGACCAATCATTACCAAAAGCTATATCGGCTATTTTCAAACCCAAGGCTTTTAAAGATTTTACACATGTGGGCTTTATAATTATGTCTCCATTATTGCTGTTATTATGATTGTTATTGTTTGATGAATGGCCCCCTATACCAAGTTGACCATAATAACTTTCACCCCAAACAAATAAACGTCCTGATTCTAATAAAAGAAAATTTACATATAAACATTAGGGTGTCACGATAAATAAAAAATTATGTAAAATCATTCAATCGATGGGCAAAGGGAAAATTAACAAAACAAATTGTTGTAGTTCATCTTTAATTCTATACCAGCGTTTAAAGTTGCTGATATTGTTGTTAACCGGTAAAAAAAAAGTATACAGTTTTTAAACAAAATTGATACCACAATTTTCGTAATGCTGAGAGCGTTACAAAAAAATATGTTTTAAACTTTTGTTTAATTAATTCTGGTCCACTAATGCTTCTTTTTAATAAAAAGAACACGTATGGAAGAATATTAAAGTTAGTTCTCTTTAAAGTTTTTAGGCAAATGTGGACTGGAATTGTTTCGTATTTTGCAAAAAAAATTTGCTAATTTCAGCAGTCTTTACTGCAAGGTAATTTTTAACAAATTTTTAGTAGCCTTTTCTTCTACTATTTTTACATGTTTAATTCTATGTGGAGCATTCGAATTAACTGGTTCGTCAACGCTCAACTTTAAGAGCCAGTTTGCCAAAAGACTAAAATTCTGCATCTTAAAAACATAATAGTGAAATAAAGTTATGTTCCTAAAAATTTTTAAATGTGTATCTTATACCTGTAAAAATAGCAGAAAAGGCAACTAAAAATTAGTTAAAAATGTTCTTGCAGAAAAAACTGCTAAAATTAGGAGATTTTTTTTTGCTAAATACTACTAAGATAACAGCAAAAATAAAACTGCTAAATTTACAGAATTTCAGTTATACCTGAGTTAAGTTTTAGTTAATTTAAAATGACAAATTGAACTGTAAAATCTGCAAATCTGCAAACAAAATTTGCTAAATATTAGTAGACTATAAATAGCAAAAAAAAATTTTATATCCACAAAAATTTTTTATTTTTTAGTTAAATTTAGACGAATCCAAACAGCAGTCTATCCTGCTAAAATCAACAGAAATATTTGCATTAAAAAAAAATCAGAAAAAAACTTTGAAAGTTTTAAATTTTTTCTACTAATTGTTTAGTAAATGTTTTTGCTGATTTTAGCAGGTTAAGTTGTTATTTTCTATCAAATAAATTTAACTTTAATATAACTAAAATTCTGTCATTTAACAGTTTTATTTTTGCTGTTTCTGTCTTACTAAAATTTAGCAAAAATTATCTGATAATTTCAACAGTTTTTTTGTAAGGACTTTTTAAACTAAATTTTAGTAATTTTAACTAACAAACTTGTCGTTACGCAATTTTTGATAACAATTTTGCAAAAAAATTAATTTTTTTAATTAATTTTAAATTTACTTTTATCGGGATATACATTAATTGCATTAAAGGAATTATATGTGCTAAAAAATGTATTTAACAAATTGTGAAAAATTATCTGTTGAAGACATGTCCCTATCCGGATTTCATTCTTGCCTAAGGAATCGTCAGGAGACGAAACTTTTTTTTTTTTTGCAAAAATTCACTAAATATCGAAATCATTAATTGCTGGTTAGGAAGTAAAGGCGCCTACTAAAATTTGTTGCTATAACTTCAATCAGTTCAAAAGAAACAAATTTATCGGGACACTCTAATAAACATATAATAAGCTTGTTCGTTTACTTACCACAAGTTACTACTTTTCCTACAGCTGGAAAAATTCAATACAAAAAGTAAAGAAAACTTTCCAATTGTAGTAAAAGTAGTAAAAATTTCGAGTAAACGAACACGCTTAGTGTGTTCTACAATTTACTACTTTTACTACAGCTGGAAAAAATCAATACAAAAAGTAAACAAAACTTTTCAATTGTAGTAAAATTTGTAAGAATTTCGAGTAATCGAACACACTGACTGTAAGTTAACTTTAGTTTTTAATACATTAACTTATACTTACGGAATGCAAAATCCCGCACTTTTTGATTTCCCGGAAAAGCGGGAAATTTATTTTGAATTCCCGGCATCCCGGGATCCCGCAAGGGAAGTAAATTAGAAAATATTTTTAATAATTTAAAAATTTCTATAAAGAAAATAGCTTAAAGACCTTAAAGTTTTAGGTTCGTGAAAAAGCTCAGGCCGTAAGTGGTTTTCTTGGAATTTAGTAGTGGGAAAGAATTCATTTTATATTAGAAATTATATGTCTAATTATATATTAAAAAAAAAAATTAAATAAAAACTAATTTTTAGACAAAAAAACTTGTCCGTCAAAAAAAAAAAAATAAAAAAATTAATTAAAAAATAATTTTACTAAATTGCTAAAATATATTTTTAAATTCCTTTTAGTGCCTGTTTTAAAAGCCACTTAAAGGTACTTAAAATGTTCGATCAAGTGCACAAATTAATCAGTGTGCTCTTTTATTCAAAAATCTTACTACATTCATAGAAATAAATCTGTAAAAATAGCAGAAGAAGTTATTAAAAATTAGTTAAAAATGATGCTGCAGAAGAAACTGCTAAAATTAGCAGATTTTTTTTTTTAAACACTAGTAAAATAAGAACAGCAAAATTAAAACTGTTAAATTTATAGAGTTTTAGTTATATATTAGTTAACTTTTAGTTAATAGAAAATATCAAACTGTACTGTAAAATCTGCAGAAAATTTTGCTAAATATTATTGTAGTAGACTAAAAATAAACTGTTATAAATTGTTGGTTTTTAATTTTTATTTAAAAAATAAAAATTGTTTTTTTTCGATCTTTTTAATTGATAAATTTCTAATTAATAAACTGTTATATCTACAAATTTTTTGCTATTTTTAAGCTAAATTTAGTTGAATGCAAATAGCAGTCTATTCTGCTAAAATCAGTAGAAATATTTGTTAAAAAATTGTAAACTGCTGTTTTCAAAAGGCTCGAATTTTATTTGCCTTAAAAAAATGAAAAAAAAAACTTAGAAAATTTTTAATTTTTTGGTGATTTTTTAGGCTACTAATTATTTAGCTGATTTTAGCAGGTTAATTTGCCATTTCCATTAACAAAAATTTAACTCAAATATAACTAAAATTCTGTATATGTAACAATTTTATTTTTGTTGTTCCTATATAACTAATATATATCAAAAATAATCTGATAATTTAGCAGTTTTTTTCTGCAGCATCATTTTTAACTAATTTTTAGTAGTTGTAACTAAATTTTTTACGCACTCTTTTTATTAGTGTACTTTTACTACAATTGGATATTTTTGTTTACTTTTTGAATTTTTCCAGTTGTGGTAAAAGTAGCAAATTTTGGTAAGTAAACAAAAAAGACTTGTTAAAATTTTTACTATTTTCAAAACGTGGAAAATTTTTCATATGAACATTTGAGATAATTAACTTTATTGATTTTTAAATAGCATTTTTTGAAATCCCGGGATTCCCGGTCCAAATTCCCGGGAATGTGGGAACTGAAAATCCAGGGAAATCCCGGGATGCATTCCCTACATGTTCTCAAAGAATTGTGTTAATAAATTCAAAATTTGGTAGTACACTCATACAAATAAGTCCGTAAAAATAGCAGAAAAAGTTACTAAAAATTAGTTAAAAATGATGCTGCAGAAAAAACTGCTATTATTAGCAGAATCAGTTTGCTAAATATTAATAAAATGAAAACACCAAAAAAACTGTTGAATTTACAGAATTTTAGTATTATTTGAGCTGAATTTTTGTTAATTGCATTTTCAATTGGCATTGTTCAATGCCTAAATGCCCATTTATAATTGATGAAAGAAGTATTTGTTTTCATGTTTTAATAAAAGAATAAATTAAGAAAAAAAAAAAATTCGCGTATTTCTTACATTTTTTTTATATTAAAATGCTTTTTCTTCAATTATGTGTACATTTCATTACCATTGTTTTCATCAATGCTAATTGAAAAAAATTTCAGTGGCATTGAATGGTGCTGAAATTTGTTGGCATTGACATTGAGATAAAGTAATGCCAATTATATTTCAATGCCAATGAAAATTTCCCAAGAATGATTTTTTGTAAAAGTGGTAATATTTATAGACATATAAACTCGTATTTTACTCGTAAAAGGCGTAACCTGGTATGTTTATGAGTTTAATGTCAAACTCCATACATACAAAATATGGGTTATATTTATATAAGGTTTACAAGGCATTTACGAGTTTATATGAAAACCCCTAATATGTTAACTATAACAAAATGTATTTCAGAGACCCTTCTTTTGATTTTTCATTGTTTGCTGATCGGATATGTACTTCCGAATTTATTTGAGTTTCCATTTTCATCCCCAAAGCTCCAAACACAGGAAAGAAGGTGTGGCCGATTAAAAATATCGTATTCTTTAAATAAACTTAAAAAGTACAATATCTTTTTAAAAAATTATGGTCATCCCCGTAAAATACACTTGCTCCTCAAAGATACTTTTAATCACAATTTTTATATTAAAATGGTTCGTCCAAAATAAACCTTGATCTTTGAAAATTAATGTATTACGATAAATAGAAACTTTTCTCATAAATTTTAATAATTTAGGTATTTTATGAGTAGGACAAATTTTCAACCATTTCAATTTAGCTTTATTTAAAATTTTACATTATTTTTGTCGAGTTAAAAATATGCAGTAATTTTTATGAGTCATTTAACATTCTGTTTATAAGCGCTCCAAAATTGGTGGTTCAGTTTACAAAAAATTTGTAAAATTAGCAAATCTTCTGTTAAAAATTAGTAACTTAAATTCAAAAAAATACTGTAAAGTTAGAACATTTATTGTTAAAAATTAGTAACTAAATTCAGCAAAAAAAATAGCAAAAAAGTTTGTAAGTTAGTAATGTGGAGGTAGCAAAAAAATTAACTAAAAATTCAATTTTAACTAAAAATTAGTTAAAAATTTGTTAAGTTGAAGTACTAACAGTTTTACTAACTTTTCTACAAACTTTTTTCTATGAGTGTATACTTAATATGTTTTTTTTTAAATAACAACTATTAAAACCTATAAAATATACATAAAAAACAAAAAGGTTAACTAAAACTAAAAACAACATGGGGGTTTTCTTAAATACATACTTATTTTGCTCGTAAATTGTATAAAATGGCAAGTTCTATTTTTTAAGTTTAGATTTTAAGTGTACGTTTATTGAGGATCCCATAGTGATTCTTTTTTATACACATTTTTCTATTAGCTGTAAATTTGAGTCATAGTGGTAGGGTAGAGTTGGCAATATTATTTTGTGTATTTTTAAAGTACATACTGTTGTGAATGAGGGGTATGTATAATTGATCTTTTTAGTTGGTAAATGAATGTCTTTTTAGTTTGATTTTAGATCATAAATTAATATCACTTTCTGTTTTAAATTATTTTTCAAATTAAAGAAAGGATACAATTTTCACAAGTAATTTACAAAAAATATTTTTTTTTTTTCAAAGAATTCGATAAGGCCAACAAGACAGAATACGTATTTCGGCTTTCGCTACAAAGCCATCATCAGTGTCATTCGCCTTAAATGGGTTTATAACTGCTAATTGTCTACTTATGTTACAGTTGAAAGCAAATCGAATATGTTAACAACTCAACTTACTTAGACTAATATCAACGAAAACCAGAGCTTCGAAAAACTTAATTCAATTTAAGCTTAATTCACTAAAAATTAAATTCAGATTTTAAAAAGATTCATGTACCATTCCCTTAAACCATTCGTAAAGAATTTATTCATAAACTTCATTCCCAAAGCTTTAATATGAATTGAATGAATTCCTAACTTGAATCATTCAAATCGCATGTTCATTCACCATTTTACTAATTGAATGAAGAAATTTTATTACCATTCACTTAGTGCTGTGTAGTATGAAACTAACATATAATCAAAACCAAAGCATACAAGCTGTAACAAAGCATACGATACTATTTATTTCTGTTAGATGAATTTTAAACGTTTTTCATTGTATTATGCTAATATTTCAGCAATTACATACAAATTAAAATTTTTCATTTGATTTAGTGAATGAAAACAAATAATTTTTCATTCACTTTTTTATTAAATGAATTCAGGTAAATTGGGTTTCATTCAGTTAGAATTCAATCAAAATAGAATGAATTCATATAATTTTAAGCTATAGGGAATTAAGCTATCGAATTAATTCCATAAGAATGCTATTAGGGAATGAAATTTAACCCAAATTTCATTAATTTTTAAAAAGTGAATGAAAGAATTAAGCCTTTTAAACCTTTGACGAAAACTAACAATGCTATTTTTATCCTTTGTTATTATTACTCTTTTTTTGCTTTGAACCTTAATTCTTAAAGTATCTCAGCTGGTTCTATTCAACTCTGTGTATGATAAACACAAATTTTTTAATTACAACGAACCGTTAAATTTAAATTTAAATGTATGCTATATTTTGCACCGTATCATGTGTTTTTAAATTAATGGCTCATATGAATAAAAAATAGATATTACTAATAGGGCGAAATACAGGGTTTTTAAGCAATTACTCCACAAATCTAGTCTGCTTGGGAGTAGACTAGAAATTTATTTTTTTAATTTTCGTTTACATTTCATGGTATTCTACCAGGCAATTGGTAAATTTGGAGTTAATAGCTATTCCTAAGCCCAAAGTAATTACTTCGAAGTAAGTGCTAAGTTTTATTCATATGACCCAATAGCTCATATGAATAAAAAATAGATATTACTAATAGGGGGAAATACAGGGTTTTTAAGCAATTACTTCACAAATCTAGTCTGCTTGGGAGTAGACTAGAAATTTAATTTTTAAATTTTCATTTAAATTTCATGCTATTCTACCAGCCAATTGGTAAATTTGGAGATAAAAAGCCATTCCTAAGGCCAAAGTAATTACTTCGAAGTAATTGCTAAGTTTTATTCATATGACCCAATAGCTCATATGAATAAAAAAATAGATATTACTAATAGGGGGAAATACAGGGTTTTTTAAGCAATTACTTCACAAATCTAGTCTACTTGGGAGTAGACTAGAAATTAAATTTTTAACTTTTCGTTTACATTTCATCCTATTCTACCAGCCAATTGGTAAATTTGGAGTTAATAGCTATTCCTAAGCCCAAAGTAATTACTTCGAAGTAATTGCTAAGTTTTATTCATATGACCCAATGTCTGAAATAATATTATTTTCTGTTTTGAATTATTTTGCAAATTAAAGAAAGATGATACAATTTTCACAAGTAAATTACAAAGAATAAAAACTTTGTAAGAATTCGATAAGGCCAGCAAGACAGAATAAGTATTTTCGGCTTTCGCTACTGTTGTCTAATAATGGATAAAGGTTTTTCAAAATTGCTACCAGTGAATCTAACCAGTAACAAGCAGATCTTAACAAAGCTCTGATATGTTGTAGAGTGCAAAAAATTAATAGACACGTATTTTTTACCCTCTACAATACATCCGAGCTTCGTTAAGATCTGCGGGTAACACCACTATGTAATTTCTTTGTAAGTATTTTATAAAAAAAATTTCACACAAAAATCATTTAGGCCCGATTACTAACGTCTAGTTAAAGTTAAGCCCACAGTTAAGTTCAAATTTTATATTGGAAACAACAACAAATATGTTAGTTAAAGTCCCAGTTAGTACACTGATAGAATTTTGTACATAATATTAATGAATTTGTTCATTAATACAATGAAATTTTTCATTGGAAAGTCCCCAAAGAACGGTTTCATTGGATTAATGAAACATGTTTCATTAAATCAATTTTAATGAATGGATTCATTGATCTAATGAAAGTTTCATAGAATAAATGAATTTTTTATCATTAATTTTAAGATTAACATTATGAAAGTTTCATGTGTTTAATGACTTAAATTCATTACTTTCATGAAATAATTTCATTAATATTTTTCATTTTAGCATAGACTTAATGAAATTATTTCAATAAGACGTGAAGTTATTATTAGTATAATGATTTGTTCATATTTTTAATGAAGCGTTTTATAGATTTCGCAACAATTCATTTTTTTTATACTGAGTTTGACAGCTTTTTTGGCAAAAGTATGAACAAAATACCGGGCTTAAGGGTTAAAAGCAAAAGCTGATCTAAGATGCAATTATGTGTAAACAAATCATACCATTATGTAAGCACTTTTTTGATATTGAAAGGCTTTTCCCAAAAAACTCGCTTTAAAATAAAAAAAAAAACTGGAATCGGCTCGTAATGGGTTAGTAAATATGTTATATTAAAGACATTTCAATTACCTTTCCAATGATGCTCATATTGTCTTATTTATCCGATAATAAATAGCGGAGATACGGGCAAGTCCATGTGTTAACTTTGACCCGAAATAGCGGTCTCCGACAAAAAAAAATTTCCTATTCCAAAAAGTACTATCTGGGGAAAAAATCGTGGCTGTACCCCTAAACTCAACTTGTTCCCTTAAAGCCAATATAACTCCCGAGATGAGGGTCTCTTTGTTTAGCCCAAAAATAACACATATATAGGGAAAACCAAAAAATTGTACCTGAAATCAATTTTATAAGTTAAATTTTTCTTTATGAAATTTTCATTAAAAATAAAAAAAAATCGAATAAAAAAATGCATAACAACAATGAATTTTCATTCAGTTAATGAATTTTTTCATTAAATCAATGAATCCATTTTAATGAAATCGATTCATTAATGCTATGAACGAAAATTCTATCGGTGTAGCTACCCAGGAAAATTTTCTGTTCCAAAGAATCGGTTGTAGAATAGCTACTTTTCCTTTACAACCCCTTCTACTGTCAATTTTAACACCGATTATTTTTGTTTGAAATTGTCCCAAAAGCAACCACTTCTATAGCTCCAAAGTGGAACCGGTTGCCCTAGAATCAGTTCTGGAACTAGTTCTGGAACTGATTCTACGTCAGTCATACCTTCCTTATGGGATCCGTGGAACTGGTTTCGGAAGCGGTTACATTGGAACCAGTTGCAGAATTAGTGTGATGGGCTACCAATTGTAAAAAATTTTCCTGGGAAACAAAATATTCAGTAATCGGGCCTTACTTGCAAATTTTATTTTTTAGAACCGGGTTTTCTTTTCAAATAAAAATCCTTAGAATCTGAGGACCACGTCTTGAGTATCCAAAGTCGTAACCCAAACCCGGGTTTTTATGTTCAACAGATCAAAAAATTAAAGGCAGGCATGCGGACTATATGTAATATTTTTCTCGGATCAAATTCCGAGAAGGGAATTTCAATTAACGTTGCGGTAAATATAGGGAAATATGTATGTAATTGGGTATAATAAAAAGTGGTGCCTCGGTTAAGTTTTTTGGTATACTGGAACGGATCGGGATTCTCGATTCTCTGTTAGGTCAGATATTCTAATAACCGGAACTCGTCCATTGAAACTTTTCATTGAATTAGTGTAATTTTTCATTAAATGTTGTGAAAATTTTCATTTTATTTATTAAAATTTTCATACACGAAATGAAAAATTGTCATTAAAACTAATTTCATAAAATATATGAAGCTATTTCATCAAATTTAGGAATTTTTTCATTTTCTTTATGAAGAAAACTTCACTAGTTACTGAAAAATTTGATTAAAAAGCGTCCAGCAAAATTCCCTCTGTGTTGAAATGCAATTTAGCAAAAAAAAAAAAGATCAGAATGTCCATCATATAAAAAAAGACACTATTATGAAAAACATTTGGTAAAACCGAATTTAATGCTTTGACTTGTTTGTATACGGAGTTTATTATGGAGTTTGAGTTTTCGCAAAAGTCGCAGCAGAATACAGAGCGTAAATGTGTATAATTTATATATTCTTTCTAAATATGTTTGTCACCTATTAAAACTCCAATACGGTAAGAAATTTGTACAAAAAACTTTGTAGTGTCATTAAGCCAGCAACAGGCTTGTGGATACAGCTAGCATTTTTTTGGTGTATGCATATTTAAAAAACACGAACGGGTGGTTTTTTTGATGACTGTATTGTTATATTATTATTAACCTAGTATTTATTTGGAACATTAAATTCAGTTTTCTATTTTGTTTTGTCCTTGATTGTTGATAAGCTTTATTGATTAATGAAATTAACATTAATCTAATTATATTTGTATGTAAAATATATTTACTGACTTATTGTCAACATTTTTTTTTGTTTACACAAAAAGTTTGCAATTTAAACGCTATTCTTTTGAATATCTGGAATTTTTTCTTACTGGGTGTTTTTGAAAAACGAATCAGACGAATTTTTAAAAAAAATTGTATGAAAAACACAAATTTGGAAACGTGTTTGTTTTAAAATTTTTTGCATAAATTTGTTAGGAAAGAAAAATTATGCTTTTTATAAAAACAGGCAGTTAAATTCAATTTTAAATACAATTTATTTAATATGATCTTAAATATCCTGTCTTATATGTAGAAAAAAAACACGCTGTCAGCAAAAACTGCATTTAAACTTTCACTCAAATAACGTTTCGTCTTGCAATAATCATAAAATTTAGAAAATTTTCTTTTGACTACATACAACAAACACCAACAATAACAGCAATAATAATGTCAGCAATGTGATTTGATTAATCAAAAGTGAAAGTTCTTGCAATTGAACTCAACAATAATTGCCGACAACATGCAACTAAACACTCCATTTTAACGGTACGTTGGCGAAGAAACTACCAAAGGAATTTCTGTAATATTTACGTGTACAAAAAAGTGTTTAAAAATTCAGGAGCAATACATTGAATTACACTTTGTACACATATAGACGCCATCTTTAATTCGTTTAATAAACTTTTACATATGAACGTTAGGGTGGATCGATCTCGGACTTTGGAGGAATTTCACCTGTGGCAAGAGTTGAAAAGTTCTGCAAAGACACTAAAACGATTTTTAGTTGAAAATGTGAAATTTTCGAACAAAGGGAATTTTATTTCGAAATCGAAATTTTTTATTCGCAAAATGTATTTGTTATGTACAGTAGACGCTCGCAAATTAGAACCGCTTTGTTTTTGAGGCAATTCTAATTTCTGAATTATTCTAATTTCTGGACGTTTTTTTTCGTTTCGTTTCCAATGATAAAGTGTTTTTTTTACGATTATTTAACATTTTAAATGATACACTTTCACTATTTAATAGAGACTGCCAAATAATATGTACACGCGTATCAAATTTCACAAATAAACTAGCCAAAAATGTACATAAATGCGACAAAAAAAAAACAAATAGGGAAAAACATATATAATTTGGTGATTCCCCTTTTTAGTTTTACTTTATTCAAACAGAAAAAAATAAATTGGGGATTTCCTGTGTATTCAAATAACCAAAAAAAAAAAACGCTCAGAAATTAGAATTTTAAATTCGAATTTCAGAGCGTTTAATGTATTGCAAACATTGATTCTAATTTCTGGACGTTCGAATTACTGAAAGCTCTAATTTGCGAGCGTTTACTGTATTAGTACTTTTATTTTTATAAAAATAATTGCAGCCTCCCTAATGAACTCAAGGCTCTGAAGTTACACTATGCTCGTAATCTCAATTAAACCCGATTTTTCATACAAAATTTGTTTCATAAGCCTCCTCTAGGTTTATAAAGCATTTATGAATTTACACAATATTATTTAAGAAAACTTAACAATATTACTAATAATTGCAATACGATAAAATTGATTAAATTGAAAAAAATTCTTCATTTACTTTGTGAAGAAAACTTCATTAGTTTACTGAAAAAATTAACACAATTCTTATTGAATTCAAAATAGAGATGGGGTTTTCATATAAACTCGTGTTCTACTCGTAAACGGTGTAAACCTGGTATGTTTATGAGTTTAATTTAAAACTCCATACATATAAAATATTGTTTGTATGTATACAAGGTTTACAAGGAATTTACGAGTTTATATGAAAAAAATATAATTTTATTTGCCGAATTCAAAATTTCAATTCTGATAATAAACATACGTTTGTATTGACTGAATGAAGAACCTTATTGTTGGGTCCATGTTTTTACCTAGTCGCGATAGAAAAGTCCTATTTGAGACTCAATGTATTGAGTTTAAATGGTGTTACTGGACCAAACCGATTATAAGCGATTTCTTGAACTTTTATAATTTAGTCTGACTTCGGCCTTTTCATGATTTTTTTCATTCGGTATTAAATTGTTCCATGAATTGTACTAATTCAAAAAGCAGAACTCGAGACGAAACAGATAGATCAGCTTTAGGACGCGCGACCCGACTGCAAAGCAGTGTATGATTTAAAACCCTAAAAATTACAGAAAAATTCACTCTTACTATTTTGAATTTATTTCCCAAACTGTCGAGCCGATATTTATGTAACATACTATTTTGGAAACTAGAATATCTGACCTATCAGACATCATATAGCCCGAAACCACTGTCCTTTCGAATATTGTACAAATCGGGATTTGAACTTTTTAAATGATGTTTGTTTTTACCAAAAATGCTTAACCGAGACCAACTTTTTATTACACCTAATTATATATTTCAAATCGTACCGGACTTTTATTTTTTTTACTTTCTTTTTCTAAATTAGCTCAAAATTATGAGCACACGCCAAATGCATCGAAATACATTTTTTGGAATTTTAGAATTAAATTTGCGAAAAAGGAGACACAGAGGAGAATGGAAGATAAACAAAAATCTAAAAATAGAATGTTTGTATGTGTCTGTGTTTGATCACTTCTGAGTAAAAACAATAACAGAAAGCTGAATAAGAAAGAAAACTATGAAACATGTTCGATTCCTACCGCCGACGGGTTGTTGAAAAATTATCATATAGAGACAATCTGACAATAAAATAACAATAATACAATTTAATGGAAAATCACTGATGAAGCCTGTCCATAGAAAAATGCAGAAACTAGATCTAGTCTAATTTGAAAATTAATGTGTTTATAATTTCTAGAGAAAAAGGTTTATTCATCTTTTTAACCTTAAACCTACTAAAAAGAAATATAATCTGTTGAAGGCATTTCCCTACACGGATATCGTCAGGGCACGGCCTCAGAAAATCGTCAGGGGACGGCGTTTTTAGAATTTCTAGAAATATTTGTTAGATTAAATTACAAACTCAATGAGAATTTCTTGTTTTCATCCAGGAGCGTTGTCCAACATTTAAAATATCAACGAAAACACAAAAACAGCAAGAAAAATATTATCACAATTTGCTTTGTCATCTTACAAAATACTATTCGGTTGTTTTGACGATCTAGCAATGTAGTGACATCCATTCATGTATAAATAACAATAGAAAATAATATGTTTTCTAAAGTGTCAGTTACATTTAAATTTGCACAAGGAGTTGTATATTCGTTATTTAAGATCTATATATATCGGTATAAATTAAAGGAGTTAAATGTGATAAAATTCCAAAACTTATTTAAAAAATTGTAAAAAAACAATAAACAACAACAAACATTTTTTTTAGCACATTTAATTCCATTAATACAATTACTGTTTATCCTGATAAAGATAAATTAGAAATTTATTAGTTTCAATCTATGCATAAAATATTCAAAAAGAATTTAGCTAACTTTCAAGTATTTGATAAATTCCTTTTAAAAATTGTTTTTATAAACTCGTTTATTCAACATATGCAACATTTTTTTCACAAAAGAAATTCTTTCAAATTTTGTGATCGATCCATCCTAATGTACCTATTAGCTAAAGAAACCCCAGAAGCGTCTTTGGCGAAAGGGTAATTTTTTATCAAAAGTTTGCATCAAAGAGCAAATAATTACGGAAAACAAACTTTAGAAAATCTAAATTTTTCTTATATAAAAACTTTGCACAAAAAATTAAAATTTTCTGGTGTATGTCATAATATTTTGCTTAACCAGATGATAATGTGTCAGCAGAAATAGGATTGTGACAATCGAACAATTTGGCTTGATCCCAATACCGTTGGAACAACATTTTTTTTTAAGTACGGTCAACTTGATAAGTTGCGAAGGCAAAAATATGAGAAAGTATACATACGAACTTTCCGACGATGATGATCGGTTATTTTTAATGTTTAAACAACTCTTTAAAAATTGAATTGATAATATTAAAAAGTTTAAATAAATCAATAATAAATGCATAATATGTTTAAATTTTAATGTACACTTGAAAAAGTTTGTCGGTAGAATCTACTGAAAACTACAATTAAAACTAAACCACATGCAGTTACAAAAGCGACAAAGGTATATAAAAAATGTAGTTATTTTTAATTGCTGAAAAATAATTTAAAAAAATGCATTAAAAATAACTAACAATGTCGTAAAAATAACCCACAAATTTTTAGTACAAAGTTGTTTAAAACAACTGACAAAGTTGGTAAAAATAATATTTTTACAGTCTTCTTTGATTATGAAAATATAATTTTTTTTCTTCTTTTAATTACAATAAAAATTTGTAACTTCTTTATCCCACTTAGGGCCATTAAAAATAAACAAATTAACCTAAAGTTTGTGTTAACTTAGAGTTGCAGATGTCAAATTCCATACAAATTTGAATTTTTAAACTTTCAGTTTGTGTTAACTTTAGGTTATTTTTTTTTATTGTTAATGAGGGTTAAAGTTAGAAATCAAAATTCCAAACAGTTTTCCAGTTATTACGTTTTTATGCAATGGAGATACAATACAATTTCCAGATTTTTACTTGCAAACCAATAACTAATAACAAATATAAGCCAAAGAAGAATTTTAAAAACCTCTAAGAATTTTTTATTTTTATACCCTACACCACTATGTGGTCAGGGTATTATAAGTTTGTGGTGATGTTTGTAACACCAAAAAATATTGGTCCTAGACCCACCTTATAGTATACCGATCGGCTCAGAATTTTTTTTTATTTCGATTTAACGATGTCCGTCTGTCCGTCCGTCCGTCTGTCTGTCTGTCCATGCATTTTTGTGCGCACTCTACAGGTCGCAAATATTAAGATATTTTGATGAAACTTGGTACACCGACTTATGTCGGCCCAAGGACGACGCCTATTGATTTTGGTGAACATCGGTCCATGTTTAGACCTAGTGCCCATATAAGGGTCCTACCAAAATTATATTGTTTATACGCTGCAGGTCGCAAATATTAAGATATTTTGATGAAATATGGTACACCGACTTACGTCGACCCAAGGACGAAGCCTATTGATTTTGGTGAACATGGGTCCATGTTTAGACCTAGTGCCCATATAAGGGTCCTACTAAAATTATATGGTTTATACGCTGCAGGTCGCAAATATTAAGATATTTTGATCAAATTTGATACACCGACCTATGGCAGCTCAAGGACGAAGCCTATTGATTTTGGTTAACACCGGTCCATGTTTAGACCTAGTGCCCATATAAGGGTCCCCCCAAAATTGGCTTGGTTACAAACTGCAGGTCGCAAATATTAAGATATTTTGATGAAATTTGGCCCAAGGACGAAGCTTATTGATTTTGGTGAACATCGGTCCATGTTTAGACCTAGTGCCCATATAAGGGTCTCCCCAAAATTGGTTTGGTTACCAACTGCAGATCGCAAATATTAAGATATTTTAATGAAATTTGGTTCGCTGACTCACATTATAGAAAATTTTGACACAAGCCCCATTTTAACCCATTCGAATTTCGGATCCAAACATTAGTTGGCTTTTACCCAGACTGGTGTAGGGTATTGTATAGTCGGCATGCCCGACTTTAACATTTTTACTCGTTTAAATATCTAACAAAAATAACTGTTTCCTGCAAAAATACGGTTTTTGTTGTTATTTATTATAATAATAAAAATAACTGCTTTAAACAATTGACATGAAATACAGTGCTTTAAGTTAATTCTTTATTTAAATAACTGTCATAGTAGTTTTTGTTTGTTTTCTATAGTAAAACAATTGTAATTACAGTTAAAAATAACAACTACTGATTACAAACAATTGTCATGTAGTAACTGTCAAACGTTTTTGAGTGTATATATTTTTTCTATTTTCAATCCATATTTCAAGCACACAAATGCATAAATTCCGAACGTTGCTTACAACCAGGCCAAGGGCTTTCATGCATTTATTAATTGAATTTCGGCCCTAAAAGCAACACAAATACATACAACACTAAATTGTAAATATCTGCTATTAATGTGGTAGGAAACTTCAGTGAATATTGTAAATAATCTGTAGCCTAAAACTGTACACTCAAACTTCCTTTTTATTCTTTTCAAGGGCACAAAATTGATAAATTAATTCATGTTTATGATTTTCCTTACTTGAATCAAAAAGGCTATCTTAAAACATTTTCCCTTAACTCAAAATTAGTCTCTACGTCTCTGTCTAAAACTTTATTTTATTTTTGTTTCTCATCTAACAGGTCATTTATTTTTCAAAATAAATACAGGTCAAACTCCCCAAGGAATTAAGCCATATCATACTTAATCACATACACAAAAAATGTAGGTTAACAACTCCACCACCACAATATTGTTATTTTATTACAACATAATTGATCATATAATTGCAAAAATTACCACAAATCACTGCACTTTGGTTTGGACCAGCTACAAGCCTTTTTATGGGATCATTTTTAATATAAAAATAACTTTGGGTATTTTCAGCCAAATGGGATTTGCCCAATGTAAATATAGCTCCTGTATTTGGTATATCCATACTTTTTGTTTTATTTTTCAATTTTCCTTTTTGGATTTTTTTGATGGGTGATAAAATATTTAACCTTTTGACATTTTACGCAATACTTTAATTGCTTATTAAATTATTAAAGCCAACACAATTGAATTGTTATTCTACTTAAATCACAATTAGTATTCGTTTTCTTTTTTTTTATATTGATTTTTAACGTAATTATTCCGTTGTTAATTTTTAATACTTTAAAGGAATTTTCTTTACGGACATTTTTTCTTTTATGTTTTAAATAATTTTTTTCATTCTTTCTAAGCCGGGTTGTTAATATGTAATTTATTCAATTATATCGCATTTAACGCGCGTGTTTCTCTATGTGTGGTCAATACAACGTTTTCACTCCAACTGGACACTCTCTTATTTTGTATAGTTAGTTTATGTCCTGTTTAGTTGTATTTTACTTATTCTAGTTAATTCAAATATGGCCCCTTGAAGTATGCTAAGTATTAGTTAGTATTCACTTGTCCAGTTATTGTTAGTGTTGTACTAAAAATTTCGTATTTTTCACTCTCTTTGCATGTACTAAATTCAAATTGAATTCTTTGTGTTATTTAAATGAATTAATATGATTTTATTTTTAGTCTTCCCTTAATTTTGGTGTGATTTGTTATTCCTTTTAAATTTGTTGATGAAATCTTGGGAATTTACGTACACAAATATATTCTAAGAAAGTGTCACCTTGTAATATGAAATATTAAGTATATTACTTTTATGATGAAGTGATATTTTCCACTTTATTCAATCTTTTAGCTGAGGAACAGGGAAATGTGTTGTGTCTACATTCATAATAGTAAGTCACTAGAGCTAACTATAAAAATTGAAAAGAAAAATCGACTGTTTTTTCTAATAAGAGATGTGTAAATTGTTAAGCAAAGGTTTAAAAGAATTAATTCTTTAACTCATTTTTTTTTTAATTAATGTAATTTAAATTAAATTTCACTTTATTCACAAGAGCTTTGAATTATATGAGCTAATTCTATTTTGAATGAATTCTAATTGAATAAATTCAAATTTACCTGAAATCATTTAGTAAAAAGGTGAATGAAATATGATTAGAATAATACATAATACAAAAAAAAAATAAAAAATGCTTTGTTATAGCGTGTGTGCTTTGGTTTTGATTATGGGTTAGTTTCAAACTACACTGCACTAAGTGAATGATAACAAATTTTCATCATTCATTTAGTAAAATGTTGAATGCACGTGCGATTTGAATAAATCAATTTGGGAATTCATTCAATTCTTATTAAAGCTTTGAGAATGAAGCTTACGAATGAATTCTTTAGGAATTGTCTAACTAGGGTGACCATTTATTTCTAACTTGAAATCACCACAAAAATTTTACCCAAAAAAAAAAATCGGAGATAAATTGAAATGTGTTTAAGTTTATATTAAACACATTTCACTTTATTTTCCATAAAAAATTATCCGATTTTGAAGTGAAAATATCAGAGAGAAAAACCTCAGAATAAAAAAAAAATTTTATATGAAAATTTTTACATTATATCATGATAAAGTTCATTTTATGTAGAAAAATATTCAGATTCTGAAAACCTTTTTGTGACAAATTTTTACTATGCAACAACTATTTTATTCTTCAACATTTTCCTGTAGAAAAACCATTGGATTTTAAGGATATTTTAATTATAAATACGAAAGCCTTTAAAATTAAAAAAATGTTATTTTAAATTTTTGTTTTCAACCGTTTTTTCCGAATTCTTTCTGCTAAAGAAAATCCTTCACATTTAGCGTGTTTTTTAATCACCTGGATTTAGAATTTTTCATACAAAAAGTGGATTTATTAAATCCAAAAAAAAGCTGGAATATATATGAAAAGCACAAATATATGAAACAGCCTATTAATTTAATGTCAGAATAAAATGCGAATAAAAATTAAAAGAGAAACAAAAAAATTGAAAAACTAACAAATAAAAGGTTTTTATTAAATTTTTTTTTATGAAATATGTTTAGAAAAAAAATTACACCTCACCAAATACATATTTTTAATCTTGGACATGGAGAAATAGCTGAAATAGAAATGGCAATTTTTCACTCTACAGTAAGTAATTTAATTAAATCCAATTAGTGAATATTAAATATTGCAACGGAATTTTTCAATTGTGTAAAAATATAAATTGAAGTGATAAAACTGAAAAGGCAGACTGTTTATCGCTGTTTTATGTAAAATATAATTAAAAGTTAAAGTAAAATCCTTCATCATCGAATTCGGTATTAAAAATTAGGGTGAAAGAAGTGTCGGACAGAAAATTCTTTTTAAAATAGGGAGAATCTAACTCCATCTGTTGAGCACTTTTAGAAATACTTTTTGGATTTATTAAATCCAAGTGATTAGAACAAACGGCTATTATCTGAATAATTTCCTATAAAATTCATTAAAAAAATCGAAAAAATGTGTTTTTTTTTAAAATTTAAAAATTCATTACAATCAGTACAAATTCTAAAAAATCGGTACAAATCAGTACACGTTAATAAACATCAGTACGAATGGTCACCCTAGGTATAACGGAATGGTGTATGAACATTTTCGAAATCTGAATTAAATTTTTCGTGAATTAAGCTTAAATTGAATTAAGTCTTTCGAAGCTCTGTTGTTAAGCAGGACATGTCACCAAAGTGACTATTTAGTAGAGTTTAAGTTAGGTATGTTACATCGCGGACGGGAGCTCTAACCACTGAGCTAACGATTCACATAATACTTGGTAACTAAAAACATAAATGATAATAACAACTACACTCAAAAAATAAGTTAGTAAAAAAATTATTAAAACATCTTGTATATCAAGTATACTAGTTTTTAGCAACTTTTCGGACATTTAGATGTTCAAAATGCATGAAAAAGCCACAAAAAATGACAATTTCCCCTATACGCTACTTACTAACTTCAAATCGATATATCTCGATTCCTAGACCTGACCCAGCGAAACGCCGGTACAAGTATAACGTTTTTTTTGACAGATATAACTTTTCCCGGTAAGCAGAACCTCCGCGATTCGCGCTGTTGCACAGTGTAATTATCTATGTATTCCAAATAGAATTTTTAAAATTAGAAAAACTAAAAACCAAAAACAAAATTTAAAGAAATAAATATTATAATTTTCAATTTTGAGCTGACCTTGTACTGCTCTTAGACTATCTGGCTACAATTTATGAATATCTTTACAAAGCTACATGTCTTTCGTTTCAACCACAATAGTTTAGTTAAAATCGTCTCACAAGATTTCCTAAAATAGCTAATAGCGAATTTACATTATGATCGAAATCGAGTTAAAAGTAGATTTCGATAGATTTCGACTGAAATCCAATAAAAACTTGGGATTTCAAACAGATTTCCCATACGAAATGAAATCCCAATTTAATATGGATTTCAGCGAAATCTCATCGAAATCCAAATTGAAATCCAATTTTTCTCCCATATTTGCAGAAAAGTAGGGAAGTTTGCAGAAAAGTGGCAACATTTAGCAGCTGTTTATGTCGTAAAAAATTAATAAATAATAAATTTTAATAACTTTAAAAAATTAAGGAATAACATAATAAAGTCTGTTATTTTTAATTGAAAGAAATATTTAAAGTTGAAAATGGCTATTTTATTGTATCCGACGAAGAGAAATTATGAAAAATCATTTGATGGCGCCGGCAAGACCATTGACGAAGCATTGAATATTTTAGCTTTATACTAATCATCCCTATACTTAAACACATTTCTTAGCAAATATAATATTGTATCTTTCATAATGTAAATGATTTTTGTGTTCCGCCATTAAATAAAATGTTTTTAGAAAATCTTTTAACTTTGGTAATTTTTAAAGGTTACCCTATAAACAATTTCACTGGAATTCAAGTTGAAAACAAGTTCAATTCCAGCCCTGTTTTCCAGTTTCAAGGCTTGAATACAACTTTAATTACATTTTATTTCAATAGCATACTCCAGCAAAAGGGAAACAAAAATTCAAGTTTCAAATATTTTTGTTAAATAACCAATTGCTAGAATTTGAAATGTACTTTACTTCAAGCAAAATTTAAAGCACTTGAATTTTTAAAATCTATGTGCTTATTGGGTTAGTTTGTTTACAAAAAATTTGTTGTTGGCTGATCGAAATCCCATTCATCTGTCAAATATTCTAATGTAAACGATATAGATTTCGAATTGGATTTCAAAACGAAATCTAGTGAACATTTTAACAATGTAAATTCGGTATAATAGTAAAAATGGGACATATCCAGGCTTGCCAGATACTTTTTTTTCGTTGTCCCCAAACAAAGCTAAAAATATCCCCCAAAAATCCCCAACTGGAAAAAATGTTGAAAAAGGTAGTGAGATTATTTAATTTGTCTAGACAAATTCTCAGAATTCATGGACTTTTACAAATAAAACGTTCAATTGTTATTAAATTATTTAAACAAAACAATCGAACCTTAAACATATTCTATTTTTCCAAGAATTTAAGGCATTTTTTAAAGAATTTCTAGATTGGAATTTTTCAAGTTTGTCTGTTTAATACAATAGACTTTTGTCCATAATCGATATGATGTTTTTTTGTATAAACAACATTTTAGATTCTGGGACATGAATCGTATAAAACTCTCAGGTAAAAAGCATTTGTGTTTAAAAGCTTTAAATTAATACAGAAAATCCATGAAAGGGTGAATTTGTTACTTTTTTTGAAATTAAGCGAACAAACCTGACTGATGTTTTCTGAAAACTATACAAAGTTAATAATAATAATCTTCAAAATTTATGAAGAATTTTAAATATCCCCAAAAAATTCCCAAAATATTTTTTAAGTCCCCAAAAAATCCCCTGTCCCCAAATGAAAATTTTTGTCCCCAAGACCAACAAAAAATCCCCAAATTTGGGGACAAAACACCAAGTCTGGCCAGCCTGGACATACCCAGCAGAAATTCGGAAGCGGTAAAAATGAGTAAAAATGATTAGTGCTTCTTTTCTGCTTCGTTTACTGCTTCTGAGGATTTATAGCTTGCAATAGTATGTTAGAAAAGGCAATAGAGTTTTGTTTACCACACTTTATCGCTCTAACAAAGCACGAAAGAATGACAATTACAACCGAATTTACTAGCTAAAAGCTGTGATTTCATGCCATTATTTGGAGCTATGATAGAAGCGCATATCGGATATCGAAAGAAGTGCTGTCACGCGAGCTATCTCGAACAAAAATCATGCCTTATATCAGCAATAATGCAAACGCTACACTATTTTCTTTCCCTGACAAACCTGCTTCCAAGCAAGCAGTATTTTTTGCTGGGTATCAACCATTGGTCGTCAAAGAGTTAAATTGGGCTGATAAACACATTTATAGTGCGGACAACAACCAGACAGATAGGATGTATGTAGATGTCGTAGATTGTCAAGATTTAGTACAGACAAAGAAAATTACTAAAACGAGTAAAAAAGTTGAAGGCGGGCATGCCAACTATACAATACCCTACATCAGTGTGGTTAAAAGCCAACTAAATAATGTTTGGATCCGAAATTCGAATGGGTTAAAATGGGACTTGTGTCAAAATTTTCTATAAAATGATAAAAGAAGAGAAAATCGTAAATATAGCCCATGTGGGCGATAGGTCTAAACATGGACCGATCCTATCTAGAATCTATAGGCTTTGTCCTTGGGACCATGTGAGTCAAGGTACCAAATTTCATTGAAATATCTTCGTATTTGCGACCTGCAGCGTGTAAGAAAGCCAATTTTGGGGGGGACCCTAGGTCTAAACATGGACCGATTTTAACCAAAATCAATAGGCTTCGTCCTTGGGCCGACATAGGTCGGTGTACCAAATATCATCAAAATATCTTAATATTTATTTTCATATAAAAAATACAACCGTACTCGTATCTGTCTGGCTTTTGCTGAAATTACCAACTTTTTTTGCAAGCATGCTCTTAATTAAAAATTTGCTGACGCAACAACATTTTTTGCTGACTTTACTGACTTTATTTTTTTGAGTGTACTGGTTGCGATAAAATGCTAGCTGGCAAAAAGATTTTTGGAACTAATATGCCAGCGTTGGGAAAACAAAAAAAAAATTTTGTCAAACAAAAAAATCGATTGCTTGCAATTGGATTTCAACTCGAAACCTTCCGACTACAAACCTTTTTTAACGATGCATCATAATTTTTTTATCATTGCACAACTAGTGAAAGACTTGGGCATTCTAGTTCTTTTTGGTGACCGCTCTTTCTAGTTCAATTTGTTGTAAAGAATTAGTTCGCTGTTCTGGTTCAATAGCTCTTTGACAATTTCGTTCTGTCGTTCACAAAACAATTTTTCGATCGTTCATATAGCTCGTCTTTTAGTTAACAAAGATATAAAATATCAGACAAATTAAGACTTTTAAAAAGAAAAAAATATTTAGTGTAGAAAATATTTTTGACTAATAAAAAGAAATAAAATTATCCCGGCCAAAGGTAATAAAAGGAACGATGGAACTAGAAGAGCGATTAGAACTAGTGAACTAGGTCCTCCGATCAATTGAGTGACTAGTTCAATGGAACTAGTTCATTTAAAAACAAATTAAATTTGACTTGAAAACAGATTCACCTACATTTTCTTTTGTTTATGACTGTTAATAAAATGAACCACAAATGAGTCAAAACAACTACCAAAAATTACTTAAATACATTTTTTTTCTGGAAAAAATTAATGTTTTGAGTTTTCAGCATTTTATGTTCTTTGTTTTTTTTAGTGATTTAGATTTATTCTGCAAATGAATGTTATATTCACTTAAAATAACAAATCTGAAATACATACTACTTGAACAACTAACCAATTCGGACTACAGAAGTTCCCTCAGTGAGTATTTAACCTTGATAAATTACATTATTTGGAAGGGATAAAACAATTTTAGAAACGTTGGTACAAAGTGTATTGGGCTAAAAGAAGACTATATTAAGAAATATTTTTGTTTCCCGTAAAAGAACTGTCTTTATTAAAAAAATATCGCAAGTACTTCATCAGCATGAGTGTATTTTTAATTATTTGTGAGAGTGCGTGAGCGTCAATCATAATTAAATCACAAGAAAAAGAGAAAAATGGATGAAAATAAAACTTTTCGGAACCCAATGGGGGAAATATGCACATCAGTTGGAGAATATGGTAGTTTTGACTCAAACTCAAATGTAAAATTAAATTTTCTGTATTATTTTTCACTGAATCGTTTGCTTCTTTGTAGTTTATTGTACCATACAAATGAGTTTCTTCCCCACATGACCTAAAAATACCAAACTTATGTTAATTATTTATTGTAAATACAATACGAATAAAATCATCCCTCTACTAAAAAAAAAAATCAGTTTAATTAACTTTTCTGTTTTGTAATTCAAAATATAGTTCTTGACAAAAGTCAAAACATGGGTACGCAACAATAAAACAGGCAACACACAATTTATAATTGGCACGTTTCCTTCGAAATTTGCATAAAATATGCCGCCAACTACAAAAAATAAATTTTATATGACTTAATACGCAATTCTAAGAAGAATCAAAGAAACAAGTTGATATATAGAATGAAAATATTACAACAAACCACTAAACGAGTTAATAATAAATACATTTGCATACTAAATAGTGGGTATTTCTTTTCACAGAACAGCCAACAAAAAATAAATTTAGTTAATGTGAAAAGTCTTTTACTAAGAAAAATCTGTTATTTTTAGTATTTATACAAATGTATTTAAAGTGTCGTATAAATTTCTTTTATAACTTTGTTGAAATATTTAAATTCCTATTGTCTATTGTATTTTGTATTCTTAAACCCCTTCCTAAATGTTTAACTTAAACTATTCATGTTTAGAGGTTTTTAGTATTTACAGGACAATGTCCTAAATGTTACATTTGTTGTTCTTGTTGTTACAACTGCTCTTGGTTTTGGCTTTTGTGGGTTTACATCCACTGCAGCCTACTTTACCATACCTACTTGGAAGTTGACCACAAAAGCAAACTGTTTTTTTTAAATGCATTTTTGTGGTTTTTACATTCAGGTTTCTTTCGACCATAAAGTGCAACAACTTGAACAACAACAATAATATCATATGCAAATTTTCATAAACAAACTTCTTTCCGTAAACAGTTACTTTTAAAATTCTTGCATCTTAACACACATAATTCTTAAATTCTTTTAGAATATTTAACAATTTTTGTTCCATGTCCCACATGTTTTAAGATAAGTTTCAAATTGTTGCCATCAAAAATTTTTATTTTGGAGAGTTAGGTATAGATTTTCTCAATTGTATATCGTAATTTGCAGTATTTAAAATGCGAGGAGATTGTTCAGCAAATGGTGCAGAATTTGAACGTGACGTCTGTTTTTTTTTTATTTTGTCACTTGTTTTAAGTAAGTAGAGTGTTTATGGGATTTCTAAATCAAGTTTTTCATACAAATCAATGATCATGCCTTAACCCGTTAGATGTCGTGGGGGTCATATTTGACCCCATGATTTTAGCGTAAGGGTGAACGCTCCACGCCCCCTTTTACGTGGGGGTTCACCCTTACGTAAAAGGGGGCATAAAGGGGTCACCCTCACGTAAAGGGTGAACGCGCCACGCCCCCTTTTACGTGAGGGTTCACCCTTACGTAAAAGGGGACATAAAGGGTTCACCTTCACGTAAAAGGGGGCGTGGCGCGTTCACCCTTACGCCAAAATCATGGGGTCAAATATGACCCCCACGACCTCTAACGGGTTAAGGCATGATCATTGATTTATATGAAAAAGTTGATTTAGAAACCCCATAAACACTCTACTTAAGTAGGCGTGGGTTTTAATGAAAAATAATTGATATCGACCTTCTTTCAAATTACATAGTCAAATTTAGCGAGTACCAGAGCTTCGAAAAACTTAATTCAATTTAGCTCAAATCACGAAAAATTAAATTCAGATTTTAAAAATATTCATGTACCATTCCCTTAAACCATTCTTAAAGAATTCATTCATAAGCTTCATTCCCAAAGCTTTAATATGAATTGAATGAATTCCTAACTTGAATCATTCAAATCGCATGTTCATTCACAATTTTACTAATTGAATGAAGAAATTTTATTACCATTCACTTAGTGCAGTGTAGTTTGAAACTAACATATAATCGAAACCAAAGCATACAAGCTGTAACAAAGCATCCCAGTGTAGAAACGGTAATGACATATCATTATTTTTGGACTACCAGTAATGACACCCACTTACCTTCTGTATTATTTTAAAACATATAATAATGAGTTACTGATAATGACTTATTTTTATCATTATTTCAAATAGAAAATAATTTTTTAGATTTTTTTGAAAATTTTTTGAAATCTATTTTTAGACTCAATATTTTTTAAACACTGGTAAGGATATATGTAACCACATATTTTTTGATTTTTTGTATGTTGGCGAGTAAGCTTACTTGTGTGCAGCAGGTCAATTGTGTTTTTATCTATTAAATATTACATGTCGATATAGCTCAGATGGTAGAACTGTTGACTGGCAATCTGTAGACCCAGGTTCGATAATAAAATAAAAAATATTACAATAAAAAATATTTTTTTTTATAAAATTTATTTTTTAGAAAATCTATTTTTAGACTTATTATTTTTGTCAGTACTGGTAAGCACATAGGTAACGATATATTTTTTGATTTTTCGTATGCTGGTGTGTAACGACAACTCATTATTTTTCGCGACATCGCCATATAAAGGTAATAAGAAATGTAATAACAAAAGTAACTAGTTACCATTACCAAGTATGTAGTTACATAACCACATATCTGGTAATGATTTTTTACACTGGGATACGATAATATTTATTTCTGTTAGACGAATTTTAAACGTTTTTCATTTGTATCATGCTACTATTTCAGCAATTACATGCAAATTTAAATTTTTCATTTGATTAAGTGAATGAAAACAAATCATTTTTCATTCACCTTTTTATTAAATGAATTCAGGTAAAATGGATTTCATTCAGTTAGAAAATAGAATGAATTCATATAATTTAAAGCTATTGGGAATCAAGCTATCGAATTAATACCATAAGAATGCTATTACGGAATGAAATTTAACCCAAATTTCATTAATTTTTAGAAAGTGAATGAAAGAATTAAGCCTTTTAAACCTTTGGCGAGTACTGATCAGTTCTGTAAAAATTGTATATTTTTGGAATTCCTATAATATTTCCTTAAGTCTTGCATTATTTTTTTCTACCAATGGTCGCCAGACTTAAAATGACAGTGCCTTAAACATGACTAAATTTTTCTATGTTTTTAGCAATTTTAAAATAAAGTTAACAACAGTTCAACTACCGCTGCATTCAAAACCAATATAACCTCTGCCACTGCTCAATTCAGGCAGATCTGTTCGCCAGAGGTGTCGAAAATTGGACTTCTCGGACGCGCGACACCCAGCGAAACTACGGTGATCATTTGAATAATGTCATATTGCACATAATAATGCCATTCCAAATAAAATAAAAAATTCGTTGATACTAATCTGACAACCAACTTGTTCAAATTTAACATATACCCGTCCCTATTAGCAAAACCTTTAGTTTATTTATTTTTTATAGAACAAAATATTTTTTTTCAATATTGTTTTATTTAAATATTATTTTATTTCAATATTTCGTAGCAATTACTTAAATGGGCATTTTGCTCCATTACAGTGCAAATGAACTAATTTTGACGTTTCTCTGCAATCGATTTGTTATTCGTCATACTATCATTTGCAGACATGGTGTTAGGTGTATGCTCAATTTTGAGTATAACTGTTTTTATATATTTGTGTGTTGTAAATTTAAAATTATGCCTTTTTTATTGTTGCTTTGTTTTACTACTAACCTAGTGTTTCTTTTAGGGTTCGTATAAAGTTGACATTATTGTTTTTTTTTTTAACATTTCTTTGCATTTTAAATGTAATCTGTGTCCAAACGTCACATAAAATACCTGGCATATTTTTAAAGTTTAAATTTCTTAAAATAGAAATTGTGCATTCTTTTGAATGTATTTTATTTTATTAAAAATAACTATTTCAAACTTCTTTCACATACATTTAGTAGATTATTTTGTAAAATGCAACGCCTTGCGTTGCGTTTATTTATGTGCAAATTGTTGTTGTTACAAAAACAATTTATGTTAAACGCCAGGTGTTGCGTTTTATTAAATTACCCTGTTAATATTGAATTTACATTGTTAAAATGTCCACTAGATTTAATTTTAAAATCCAATTCGAAATTTATTTAGTTTATATTTGACAGATGAATGGGATTTCGATCGGCCAACAAAAAATTTTTTGTAAACAACCGGATTAAAAAAGTTTATATATACGTGAATGATCTGATTATTATTATATATAATTATACATGTCGTTATGAATACCCATATATAATTATATATGACGTTTTATTTTTGAATTTTTTCTTATATTTTGCCATATGTAATTTCATCTAAATAATTACTCTATATTTAAAACAATTCTCGCACCGTTTTAAATATAGAGTAATTTCGGCACTTGAAATGAAAAACTTTTCGAATAATATTCTTACGGAAATAGTTTTTCTCAAATTTTTTCAACAATGGCGAGAAAAACCTTACGTGACAGATAGTTCTCACAAAAAAAAGATGTAGAAATGGTAATATGAGACAAATGACATTTTGTACCAATTCACATCGTTTTTGTTTCAAAACTTAGTTTTCATGCGGAAACTTTCTCGGTACGAAAGATGCAGGAATTACCTACTGGTCTGGATACACCTCATGTGTTACGAATGTGACTACCGAAACATGTCTATATCTGAGGGTTGAATACTAATCAACAGGGCAGCGACTTTCATGCAAATGCATGTTTGTAGTTAGAGTTCTCAAGTATTCGACCTATTTGAAAAACCGGTTTTCGAATACTTCTAAAAACCGCCTTTTTTGAAAATCCGGTTTTCGTTTTTTCTAATTCAAAACCGGTTCCGTATTTTTGCGAAAAAGCTCTACCTCCATAAAAAACAGAAATTATTTTTCACTTGCTCTGGAAATGTTACAAAATTGCGGTGGAATTTTTTTCGCATTAATTTACTAGACAGGACGATTTGAAAATGTCGCAAAAAATAACTTTAACCTTATGGAGATTGTAGTTTTCCAATTAATGTGAAACAATTTGTGACTTTTAAAATTTTTATTACAATTTTACGGTTTCATATCGCAAAATGTTTTATCACGTGGGGGGGGGGGGGGGGGAGAAATCCCAAATAATAAGAAAAAACTCCTTTTATTTATTGGGGAAATGGAAAACATGAGCTTATATGCATTTTAGGAGAAATTTTTATATCTTTCCTACTAAACTTATTGTCAAAAAATTAAGACTTTTAAGATAGAATGTAGAATTCTGTAGAAATTCAACATTTTTTTCTCGAAAAAATAAGTTTTTTCGGTTATAGTCCACTAATTTACGTCATAACAACGACAAAGTGAATAAACCCTACCTAAAGGAGGAAATCAAACATTAAGTGCAGTCACTTTAAAGTGAGTTATAAAACGAATTTTCCATACAAAATTATTATGCATAGGCACTTAAATATTTTGCATAATTACACTATGCGACAGTCAAAATCGGGATGGGATGAAACCAACGGGAAATGTTATATCGGTCAAAAACAAGTTATACGTGTCCCGGCGTTTCGCTGGGTCACCCCTAGGAATCGAGATATATCTTTTTTTTTGACATAACTCGAGAACCACTAGTCCGATTTTGCTCAAACAATTTTAAAAAAATTAAAAATTACAATTCCTTTAATCTGTTCATATAACGTTTTTCTATATACTCAACAGTTTTGCCGGTAAAAATAAATGTTTGTTACCGCTACCATAAAAATCAATAACCTTTTGTTTATTACTTTTTTTTTAATATTTTAGGCAAAAAATATTTTTTTCTTCATACATTTATTTTTACCGGCAAAACTGTTGAGTATATAGAAAAACGCATATTTTAGATATTTAAAAAAAAATAGATTTAATGAAAAATAAAGAAAAGGAAGAATTTGCAAACCTTAACGCAGCACTTAACTAGAAGGAAAACATAAAGTTGTCATCTACTTTGCCATTTATATTGAATTTAATTTTTAACCAAACGCTCGAATAATAAATATGATTTTTAAAAGTTGATGAGATTAAAGTGCTTGGTTTGGTTTTAAGCGTTTATTTTTGGATCCTTAGTGCATAATTTTGGCTTTTACTGCATATTTATATTTTAATGCATATTTAAGTGCATATTTTGCATTTTTTACTGCATATTTTAAGCGCATATTTTCAATTTTTAAGTGCAGGAATGTCGCAGCCCTGCTAATCAATATCCACTAATCAAATTTGTATTCTACAAATCCACCTTGACGTATGAGTAATATAATCTTGTATCGATTAATACTCATACGCCAGAGTGGACTTCTAGAATAAAACTAGATTACAATTTTTTGATAACAATAATTACGGTGGTGTTTCTAGATAACGCTTTTCGTCACACGAACGAAAATACAATAACAAAATACATGTAGTCACTCATTCAACGAACGCTGAACGTCGTGTAGAAAACCCCCGTAAATTTCCCTAAATCTGTTTAAAATTTTTAAAAAATTTCGTAGATTCCCCCTATTTCACCTATCTTACGATTATACATAATAATTTTAAATTATAGTATCGATTACTATCGTTTTCATTCCAGTTTTTAAAAGTTTATTGACCTATAATTTTTTTAATAATTACACATTGTACACTCAAAAAAAAGTCTGTAAATTCAGCTAAAAGGTTTGCCTTATTTTAGTCAGCAGGGTGCTTGCTGAAAAATTTTTAACGTCAGCTTGCTGATTTTCAGCAAAAACAATTTGTAAATTCAGCAAAAGTTATGGTAAGTCTTAGTCGATTGCAAATGAAAAAAAATATGCTACAATCAGTAACACTTTTGGCTGAATATTAATAGACTGAAAAAGATATTGTAGAAAAATTATACTTTAGTTAATTTATTCGCTAACAACTTAACTATATAAATTGTGTTTTTTTCGAATTTTTTTTTGACAATTATTGAGAAAATTTTTGTAATTTACAAAAATGTCGAGACGATCACATTGACGATAAATTTAATTAAAAATCTTAAAATACACATATAAAAATAATATATAATTTCTTTTGTCTGTACAACATCTAGACAAGCAGCAACATATAGGTCTTGGCTATCTGCTTGTTGTCCACGCTATAAATGCGTTTATTAGCACAATGCGGGTAGCAAAATAAATTAGTAAAACATTAGTTTAATATCAGTTTAGTGCTGAAAAATTATTACTAAAACTTTTGTTGAAAACTAAAAATTGCTGAAAACTAATAGACTTTATATACAAGGCGTTTTATTAATTATTTATTTAACTTATTTTTTTGAGTATATGAAAACTACCATGCAATCTTTGAACATGTTAATTTGTAAATTGTGTACTTGCTAAAGTACTAGACATGTGTACAATATGTCAAAACGACGTCAATTCATTTATATTTTTTAATCATGATGATGGGTTAGATGTTAAAAAGGTTGTTGAACTAATTTTTGTCGTTTTCACAACAATCAATATTTGAACAAATTCCAAAAAAAAGAAACTTTTACTTTACAACAATTTCTTATTTTTTACCTTTAAAAAGAAAACCTACAAACCGTTAAGAATATACAATAATCATAAATAAATACAAAATGGTTATTGAGTTGGTAATAACAACAGTTAAAAAAGAAAAACAACAAATATTATTCCAAACAGAAAATGGGCTATAAGTGAATATGAGTGATAATACACTCATAGAAATAAACTTGTAAAAAATAGCAGAAAAATTAGCAGCTTTTTCTTAATTAGTTATAAATTACCTTGCACAAAGAACTGCTGAAATTAGAAGATTTTTTGCTAACTACTAGTAAAGTAAGAGAAGCAAAAATAACACTATTAAATTTACAGAATTTAGTTCTATTTGAGTTAACTTTTAGTTAATTGAAAAAGGCAAATTATACAGTAAACTCTGTAGAAAATCTTGCTAAATATTAGATCAGCAGAGAAGATAAATTTGGTTTTTTTTTTTGATTTTTCTACTCACTTTTTTTTTTAAAGAAAAGCAGCACTCAGGAAATTCTTCCTATTATTCTTCCGTGTTGCTTTCTTTGGAAAGGGGAATAGAGAAGAAATGAAAGGTAATGGAAGATGAAGGGCTTCATATACGGTTCTGTTAAGTGGGGTTAAGTGCTATGGGAACACCGAATGAGGATGCTGCGATATTTATGAGGGATAGAAAAAACTCATACATATTATTTTTCTAAATTGATGTTGCCGTCGCTGGGAATCGAACCCGCAATCTTATATGTAACAGTCCAACGCGCTAACCATTACACCACAACGCCACATAATTTCCGATTTTCCGAATTTTTGCTTTAAGACTGATTTTCTTAAGATTTTTGTGCTTTAAATGGTTTTTCTTTAAAGATAATTCGCCCAAAAATGCTTTTTGTGCTCATACAAATTTATTATACCCTGCACCACTACGTGGAGAGGGTATTATAAGTTTGTGCTGATGTTTGTAACACCAAAAAATATTGGTCCTACACCCACCTTATAGTATACCGATCGGCTCAGAATCACTTTTTATTTCGATTTAACGATGTCCGTCCGTCTGTCTGTCCATGCATTCTTGTGAACACTCTACAGGCCGCAAATATTAAGATATTTTGATGAAATTTTGTACACCGACTTACGTCGGCCCCATTGATTTTGGTTGCAATCGGTCCATGTTTAGACCTAGTGCCCCTATAAGGGTCCCCCCAAATTTTTCTTTTTACACGCTGCAGGTCGCAAATACGAAGATATTTCAATGAAATTTGGTACACAGACCTATGTTGGCCCAAGAACAGAGCCTATTAGTTTTGGTTGTAATCGGTCCATGTTTAGATCTACACTCAACCAAAAAAGTCTGTAATGGCTACTGAAAATTTTGCTGTTATTACGGGAAATTTAACTGTTTTGAGGCCAGCGGTATTTTTTGCTAATTTTAGCAACACATTTCTGCTGATCTGTAGTACAATAAAATTAGTAGAAAAAATTAGTAGCCACTACTAAATTTTAGTAAAATTTATGTAAAATGCAATTCAAAATCGATTTGCTAAAATCAGTTAAAAAAATTACTAAATATCATAATTTTAGTACAATGAAATTAGTATAAATAATTAGTTGCAGCTACTAAATTTCAGTAAATTGCTGTAAACTGTAATTTAAAATCAATCTGCTGAAATTAGCAAAAAATTTTACTAAAAAATAAAAAAACTGTAAAATCTAAAAAAAAAATTGCAAACGGTTCTCCAGCAGAGCTTTGAAGAATTAATTCCTTTTTGAATGAATTCACTACCAATCGAATTCAATTTTCTCTACAATTGAATGAATTCCTTTTCTTAAGTAATTCACTGAATTCGTTCAACTGAATGCGTTCATCAAACAACAAATTCAAAGAATTAATTCAATTGCAATAGTTCTTTTTATTAAATCAAATGAATTAATTCACCGGTGAACGCGTTCAATTTTATAAATCGAACGGAAAAAAAGTGAATTAATTCCTTACTGAATTAATTCACTACTGAATTCGTTCAATTTCATTTTCGTTCAGTGAATTAAAAAAAATAAAATTACGTTCAGTGAATTAAAAAAAAAAATAATAAGTTCACTGAATTGAAAAAAAAAAATAAAATAAGTTCACTGAATTGAAAAAAAATAAAATAAGTTCACTGAATTCAAAGCCTGTTTTCTGCCGTTCAGATAAGAAAACAATAATGTACAAATAAAATTTTTAAATAAGCAATTTTACAGCGTGTGCTAGTAAAAATTAACAAATTAGAAACCGGATGCTGTTTACCAACCTACATGATTCAAAAATAAAAATAAAAACTTTACAGATATAGATAAATTTGGAAAAAAATATAACTATATAACTAGTTTGAAAAATTAATAGTTATATTTTCTTTCAAATTTATCTATATCTGTAAAGTTTTTATTTTTAATAGTAAAAGGATTTATTTTTGAATCATGTAGGTTGATAAACAGCATCCGGTTTCTATTTTGTTTATTTTTACTAGCACACGCTGTAAAATTGCTTATTTAAAAAATTTATTTGTAGATTATTGTTTTCTTCTACTGAACGGCAGAAAACAGGCTTTGAATTCAGTGAACTTATTTTATTTTTTTTCAATTCAGTGAACTTATTTTATTTTTTTTTCAATTCAGTGAACTTATTATTTTTTTTTTAATTCACTGAACGTAATTTTATTTTTTTTTAATTCACTGAACGTAATTTTATTTTTTTTAATTCACTGAACGAAAATGAAATTGAACGAATTCAGTAGTAAATTAATTCAATAAGGAATTAATTCACCAGTGAATTAATTCATTTGATTTAATAAAAAGAACTATTGCAATTGAATTAATTCGTAACAAAATAAATCGAACGAAAGCAAATATGAATTAATTCCATTCAATATATATTGCTTAGTGAATTAATTCATCGAATTTTTAATTCAGAATTGAAAAATTTAATTAAGGAATTAATTCTTCAAAGCTCTGTTCTCCAGTTATTGCCGTTTTATGCGTTGGAGATGCAATAAAATTTTCTGGGTGTTATTTCTAAACTCAGAATATATCAATAGTAACAAATATAAACTAAACAAGAATTGTAAAAAATAAAAAAAAAAAAATATTTTTAAATTACCCAGTAAACAAAAATGATCATTAATGACTCACAAATGAGCTCCAAAAACATAAACATTTTTCCACTTTTTCCTATGAAAGTGGTCCGTCCAAAAGAGCCCCGTGTGTACTCAGAAATGACTCAGAAAAAAGAACGTATAAAATCGCAATTTTCATCAAAAATTTAAATAATTTTGTAATCTTTTTTGAGTCCGAAAAATGAACCCTCATTTTGAGACAGCTTTTATGATTGCAGAGACAACTTTTTGGGTTGTTTTCTGAGGGTTCATATTTTTTACCAAAAAAAGAGTGTTTTCAAAAAAACAATAATCATTTCTGTGAGCCATTTAAGAATCTTATTTATGAGCGCTCCGAAATTGCTGGCTGGGTAGTATATTTTTCTGCTAAATTTAGCACTCGGTTTTGAAAAATTAGGCAAATGTTTTTCTGAAATCAGCAGCGAAAATTAGTAAAAATATCCGTAATTTGTAATAAGAAAATAGCAAAAATGATTACTAAAAATAAAAATTGTACTAATAATCAGTATATAAATAGTATAGTGCGATTGAAAACTGTTTACAAATTTTTTTACAAACTTTTTTATCTAAGCGTAGTGCCCATATAATGGCCCAGGAAAATTTTTTACAATCGGTAGCCAACCACACCCATTGTGCAACTGGTTCCACTGCAACCGATTCCATGGAACTGGTTCCGGAACCAGTTCCAGGGATCCTATGTGGAAGGTGTGGGTGACGTAGAATCAGTTCCATAACTAGTTCCAGAACTGATTCTAGAGCAACCGGTTCCACTTTGGAGCCATAGAAGGGGTTGCTTTTGGGACAATTTCAAACAAAAAGAATCGATGTTAGAATCGACAGTAGAAGGCGTTGTGAATGAAAAGTACCCAGGAAAATTTTTTGCAACCGGTAGCCAACCACACCCATTCTACAACGGGTTCCACCGCAACCGATTCCATGGAAACGGTTCCGGAACCAGTTCCTGGGATTCTATATGGAAGGTGTGGGTGACGTAGAATCAGTTCCATAACTAGTTCCAGAACTGATTCTAGAGCAACCGGTTCCACTTTGGAGCTATAGAAGGGGTTGCTTTTTGGACAATTTCAAACAAAAAGAATCGGTGTTAGAATCGACAGTAGAAGGGGTTGTGAATGAAAAGCAGCTATTGTACAACCGATTCTTTGGAACAGAAAATTTTCCTGGGTAGCTATTGTACAACCGATTCCTTGGAACAGAAAATTTTCCTGGGATATTTAGACCTAGTGCCCATATAAGGGTCCCCCCAAAATTATATTGTTTATACGCAGCAGGTCGCAAATATTAAGATATTTTGATGAAATTTGGTACACACACCTATGTTGGCCCAAGGATGAATCCTATTGATTTTGGTTAACATTGGTCCATCCCAGGAAAATTTTTAACAATCGGTAGCCAACCACACCCATTCTACAACTGGTTCCACTGCAACCGATTCCATGGAACTGGTTCCGGAACCAGTTTCTGGGTTCCTATATGGAAGGTGTGGGTGACGTAGAATCAGTTCCAGAACTAGTTCCAGAACTGATTCTAGAGCAACCGGTTCCACTTTGGAGCCATAGAAGGGGTTGCTTTTGGGACAATTTCAAACAAAAAGAATCGGTGTTAGAATCGACAGTAGAAGGGGTTGTGAATGAAAAGTAGCTATTGTACAACCGATTCTTTGGAACAGAAAATTTTCCTGGGATGTTTAGACCTATTGCCCATATAAGGGCCCCCCAAAAATTGGCTTGGTTACACGCTGCAGGTCGCAAATATTAAGATATTTTAATGAAATTTGGTTCGCTGACTCACATGGTCCCAAGAACTAAACCGATAGATTTAGATAGAATCGGTCCATATTTGGACCTATCGCCCATATGGGTTATATTTACGATTTTCTCTTCTTTTATTATTTTATAGAAAATTTTGACACAAGTCCCATTTTAACCCATTCGAATTTCGGATCCAAATTCGAATGGTGTAAGTATTGTATAGTCGGCATGCCCGACTTTAACCTTTTTACTCGTTTTTATCTTCTTTTTTAGTCTTTTTTTTTAAATGTTGTTTTTCCAAGTTCTTTACTTTTGCTTTCTTTCTTTTTTTCATTTTTTTATGCTATATTTTTTTGCTTTATATACCTCGGTTGTCTTCTCCGGTTGTTAGAAATTTATAAATTTTCTAACTAAAAAATTGTTGGCTAAATTGTTCTTTAAATAATTTAATAAAGGATTTTGGTTTTAAAAATAAACTTTAATCAGAAATGGTTTAAACTTGTGTCTATTAGATTATTCAAAAATATCTTCTTCTTCTTCCTATAAATCAGCTTTAGAACTATGTTTCTTTCTTTGTTTTTTTTTGCTGTTTTGCAAAAAAGTAAACTTGTTTTCTTTTCCCCATAACCAAAAACAAAGTTTATGTTACCGTCCATTAATTTAATAAAAAAAATTGTATATAATACTCTGCTGTGGTAGGATTTTAATGACCTTCAAATTAATGTTGTTGTTATTTTTCTCTTCTCCATAATAGTTTTTCATTTCCGTATCAAACCCAAATATAAAAGTTACAATTGTATGTACCCAGCAAAATCTTTCATAACCAAATAAGTGGTTATATAGTGAAACTAAAATTTTTTAATACTTATAATTCAGTACTAGTCAGTACTAGTTATTTTTGTTAGACGAAGCCATTTTTATAAGCAGTCTAGCTTACGCGCGACTACTTATTTAATTATAAAGATAATGTGATATTGGTAACTACTTATTTTTTAGCCACTAATAAGTATATGAGTATGCCTTATTATTTAACAACTTGTAACCACTGCGTATTAGCACACCAATAACTACTTATTTTGGTAACTACTTATTTTATATATTTTTGTAATGTAGTGGGTAAGCGGGTGCACAAATTTTGTGTGAGTAGTGGGAGATTGGGAACTCAATTGTGTTTAATTGCTTTTCGATGAGAAGTCAATTGTGTTTAATTGCTTTTCGATGAGAAGTCAATTGTGTTTAATTGCTTTTCGATGGGAACACAATTGTGTTAATTGCTTTTTGAATCATTTTCTACTATGGGATTTAAATTCTGTTAATTGCTTATTACATATTGTGTGCCCATAGTGTAAAATGGTTGGTGGCTAAAAATCGGTTATGTCTTCCCATAGTGTAAATAGGTGGTAATTAAAAAATCGATTATGTGTTCCAGTAGTGTGAAATGATTGGTGAAAAATCAATTGTGTGGTGGTGGAGGATCGTTTTGAATTCTACAGTTTGTTTTGTGGGTTGTAAATGTAGTAGTGTGAAATGATGTGAGCCACTTAAGAAAAAATTGTCCGTTGTGTGTTTTGATTTAAGGAAAAAAATAAAAAATGTAATATTAAAATGAAAAATCAATTGTGTGGTGGTGGTGGAGGATCGTTTTGAATTCTACAGTATGTTTTGTTTGTTTCTGCCTCTTCTAAATATTCTATATTATTTTGTTTTGGATTTTTGGGGTTGTAAAATCTCGTATTGTGAAATGATGTGAGCCACTTAAGAAACAATTGTCCGTTGTGTGTTTTGATTTAAGGAAAAAATAAAAAAATGTAATATTAAAAATGCAGATATAGGTCAGGCAAGTGTTTTGTTTAATTCTGCCTCTTACTTGTCCGTTATGTGTTTTGATTTAAGGAAAAAATAAAAAAAAATGTATACTAAAAATAAATTTCATATATTTGATTTTATTCGAATTTTAATTTATATAATAATTCATAAATAAATAAAAACATCATTAAATCTTTGTTCATAAATTAAAATTACTAAAAATTTACATGTTTATAGTACATATTTATAAGATCGTAAACACTATTTTTTTTTAATTTATAGATGACGCAATTACAAGTATCAGGCCCTTCAGTACACCCATCATCAGACCATGGACAACCTTCAAAATGCTCTCCATGTGCTGAAAAAACAATCTCTTTATTCTCATATGAATCGAGATAAGCAGCATTCTGTAAAAGAAAGTTTAAATCTTCTAGAGACATAAACTCCTTATATTCATTAAGGAATTCTATAATATTTTCTCGCATTGACATCTTAATCGTCTGAGTATTTCTTTATTTCTGAATCCATTAGTTTTAAATACAGCAACAATAAATTGTTGTTTTCATAATACTGTGAAATAGAGAGTCAGCACTCAATCTGTCCATATAAGTTATTTGCATCTAAATAAGTGCTTTTTTCGTATTGGTCCGTTGAATTTATTCTACTCTCTGGGGTGGGGAATTCTAAAAAAGTTAATTTAAAATTTAATTCATCTTAAGGTTTCATTCTAAAAACAAAAGTCGTCGAAGAAGAAACCACCACCACCATGAGCGCTGTATCAAAATCATTGTTAAACAAATTTGATGACCTCAACAACAAGCCTATTCTCCATACAAAAGATATGGAGGATCTTAAATTATATAATATTTTGAAAGCTATTAAAATGCAAACAAAATATGGAGAAAGTATCCAGATTGAGGTGGAAAACTATGTCATCTTTCTGCCAAAAAGATTTAATGCTATAACAGAGGAAGAGGTAAAGGAGTTTTCATCGGGCAAATACTGCATCAAAAAAGTACCTGCAGTAGGTGACCAACCCTTCCGATTAGTGTTGGAGGTTTTTGATCTTAATGAATTTATTATTCCCAAAATTGGGGAATATCCACAATGGAATTAAAATTGTTAAAATGTATAAACTATTGCATTAAATAAATCGAAAAAATAAAGAAAATATATTAAAATATAAATAATAATTGTTTTTATTTATCATTAATTTCATACAAAAATTTTAGGCATAAGTGACCACAATTAAATGAATTATATTTTTGATGTTGTCTATAATTGTACTCTATATTAGAGCCTAAATATATAACTAATTCGAGAGGTGGCTGCAAATTTCCAAAACTATCGAAATATTCCTTATGATCTTTATTTTTGTAGTATGCTACCCAATGCGTGCCGTCTCCTATTGAGGAGTCTAGGTTGATAATGCCACATTCTATTCGTCGAGGGTGTTTGGGGAGTGAATCTCTCATAAAAATCCCTCTAAAGTTGGGAATATATGCGCTGAACTTAACTAAATCTATGTCAGTAAGTGGTCTCTTGGGGAGCATCTTTAATAGTTTTTTGACATTTTATCGAATACAAGACCATACCCCTTCTTATATGGTTTTAGGTAAAGACCTTTTCCCATTGCTATTGCCTCCATACTTTTATTGTGTCTAGAAGCCTCTTCGAGTTGTTTCTTAGCATCTTTTGCAGCATTAATAGCTTTCACAATAGCTGCTCCACCAGATGATAGACCACCTAAGGCTCCTAGAGCAGTTAGTATTGGTACTAGCGGTAAGAAACCTCCTATTTTGGGTACACTGATAATGCGAGGTATAACAACTTTTGATTTTTTTCCTTTCAGCGATTTATTTAAAATTTTACGAGCAATTTTGATTGCATCATTTATATCTGCAGGTTTATCCTTCTTTAAAGTTGTCGTAGCCATTCGTATTGCGGTGCTAAAGATCTTCTTTCCAAATTTATTTTTTTCCTTTTGGCCCATGCCTAATTTCACTTTAGCCTTCATTGTGTTAGTTATAAAATATGCGTTCGTTTTTTCTCCGATACTGCTGTCTTTGGATAAAACTCGCTCCCAAGCTCGATTTTCGAGTATTTTATCCGCTTGATGTCGCTTATTGATTTTCTTATTTTGAGAATAAGCTATATCGTGCTCTCTACAAGCAGCATCCAACGGATTTATCCCCTTATCACCTCTTTTCAAACGTTTTTGCAGCTTAGTGCCTGGTCCACAAAATTCATAGCCGGGTAAATGAAGTTCAAATGGTAGAGAATTTATAACTCTATCTACTAATCCACCTCCAGTGACAGAACTCATATGATTAATAGGTCTGTGATATTGAAACATCTATTTATATAATCTGAACGCTAATAAAAAGGAAATATTATAATATTAGCTTTAGTAGTTAAAATGCGGTTGATCAAACAACGTAACAATATATTTGTGAGGGATGTGGATTCCACAACAAACACAGATAAGAGGAGAAGAAGGCACAATCCTCTATTACCGAATTCTATAAGAGCACTTATAGTAGGACCTTCCAACTGTGGAAAGACTAACGTAATGATTAGCTTGATTGAAAGTCCGAATGGACTAAAATTTGAAAATATTTATTTATATTCGAAATCATTATTTCAACCTAAATATGAGTACTTAAAGAAGCTCATATCACCGATTAATGGAATGGGGTATTTTACATTTTCTGACAATGACAGCGTTATCCCACCACACGAAGCTAAAAATAACTCTATAATTATATTTGATGACGTTGCATGTGAAAATCAAAATACTATACGTGCATACTTTTGTATGGGTCGTCATAAAAATGTGGATTCATTTTATTTATGTCAAACTTATACCCGAATTCCTAAACATTTGATACGAGATAATGCCAATATGATTATAATGTTTAAGCAGGATGAAATGAATATGAAGCATGTATATAGTGATCATGTTGGAACGGATATGACCTATGAGCAATTTTCTAAAATATGTCGAGAATGTTGGAAAGAAAAATATGGATTTTTAACAATAAGTAAAGATGATGAATTAAATGCTGGCCGCTATAGAAAGTCATTTAATATTTTTATTGAAATATAAGTTAGCTGCAATAATAAGATGACATTAGTAACGCTTCAAATCTTGAATCGGATGGATTATCAAGTCAAAAAGTTAAAAATTTATTACATCCTTTTATAAATTAAACTGATACTGAATAAACTTAATCTGTTTCTGATCTATTCCTGGTCTGTTTCTGATATATTTCTGGTCTGTTTCTGATATATTCTTGGTCTGCTCCTGATCTGTTTCTGATTAATATGACTGAAGTGTTGGAAGAACTGGTAAAGGCAAGAAACGTTTTAAAGAAGAAATTCCGAAGCATAAAAACGGGTGAAGTCAACTCACATGAAATACTCGAAGATACTTTTAAGCCCGTAACTAATCCGTTGAAAGAATTAATCAAAATTTCTAGTAAAAGAAAGAGAATTTCTAAAGGCGAAAAAGAAGAAATTAAAAATGAAATCAAAAATGAAATGGAAAATGAGAGTAGTTTATCGCTTAGGAAATTACCAATGAAACTGGAGACAAGTACCCCAAAGAAAGATTATACGAGAAATGAATACAAAACAATTGATGATGAGGATGAGGATGATTTTTACTATCAAACTGAACCCCCAGTTAATGTTACTAACAATAATACAACAACAAGCTCAATCGATTTATCACTTTTAGGTCAAAAAAATGAACTAGATACGCTTTATGGTCCTCACAAAGACTCGAATGGTGAGTGGAAATTTGGCAACAGCTACATTAAGTTGAATGAGGATAAAATTATGATAGGAAATCAAAATTGGTTACTAACGCCTGGTCTGCTTCAGCTAATGTTTCATAGAATACCAAAAAACTATGATAAAACAGAATTAGATATTTACAAAAAGATTTTAATGGATACAAATGCTCACAAAAGAGATTATAATTCTGATGGCCAAATAAAGGGTACAAGGGCCTACAAGTATCAAAATATTATCAGCAAATTATTTAAAATTGATAAAACAGGGAGCGGTCTTATGAAATTGAATTCTAGTAAACCTAATTATATTTATTGGGATGATCCGAATGAGTTAGTTGATCGCCTCAGACTATTAATCGCCTCTCAAGCTGCTGGTCATAATAATCATAATAATGAAATAGTTTCGATTATCGAAGAATTGCAGGAAGCTGGTATAATAGTATAAAATATCAAATTTTATGAGTTCAGTTAATATACTGAGAATGTCTGTCGACAAGTTCGGACACTATTACAATTCTAAGCTAAACTATGATAATAATATAATAAGGAAGAATGAGTCGAAAATGTTTAATCTCGTTTTGGATAGTGATAAAAACCTTAATCTACAAAACAAAAGGATTAAAAATGTTGCGAGCCCTATGGAAGAAAACGACGCCGTCACAAAAGATTTTCTTCTCTCACAAATCAACCAATTTCAAACAGACGTACTTTTGAATATATATAACAAAGATGATGATAGGTATGAGAAAATTTCCAATATGAATCAAAGACTAAAATCGTACATGGACGAAAAACTTGAGCTGTTGCGTCAACAAATTAACTATTTGAAAACTTTAGTACTAAAATTCGTGTCAGAGGAAGAGGGGTTTGTTGCGGTGTCTAAATAAAATAAAATATTTAAGCAATGGTATAAAGACGAATGATACAATAATAAACTGTTTAATATATAATATCGATAATGAATAAGAAGAGAATTTTGGTGAAAGAGTTGCATAAACAAGCTCGAAAAAATTTTAAACGTCGAAGAGTTATAATGAAAGGTATAGATGACTTATGGCAAGCTGATCTGGTTGAAATGGGGAATTATTCATCGGATAACAAGGAATATCGATATCTGTTGACAGTAATTGACACATTCTCAAAATTTGCTTGGGCCGCACCTCTTAAATCTAAAAGTGCATCTGATGTTTGCAAATCAATGGAAAATATTTTCGGCCTAGGTCGTATACCGAAAAACTTACATACTGATGACGGCAAGGAATTCTTTAATAAAATCTTTGCTAAATTGATGAAAAAGCATAATATTAATCACTACTCAACGTATAGTGTAATGAAGGCATCTATTGTTGAACGCTTCAATAGAACTCTTAAAGGTATGATGTGGAAGGAATTTAGCTACAACGGATCATATCACTGGATTGATTTATATAAAAATTTAATTGATGATTACAATCGAAAAGTTCATCGTACGATTAAAATGGCGCCCATAAACGTTAATTCTGCAAATGAGAAAATATTGCTAAATACAGTATATAATCATCTGAAAATATACAAAATCTCAAAATTTCATGTTGGAGATTACGTACGCATCAGTAAATATAAACATATTTTTGAAAAGGGGTACACGCCGAACTGGACAACAGAAATTTTTAAAATCAAATTTATAAACAATACATACCCCGCAACATATATTTTGGAGGATTACCAGGGAAAGAAAATTGAAGGTGGATTCTATGATGAGGAACTCTCAAAGACTCGATTTCCCGATACATATCTTGTTGAAAAAGTGCTTAAAACTAAGGATAATAAAGTATTCGTGAAATGGTTGGGTTTCTCAAATCATCACAATTCTTGGATTAATAAAAACGAAATATTATAATATGTATGATTACTTTTAAGACTATAGAGTTAAGTATAAAAGGACTAAATGTGTTGTCAACTATATTAATTGAATGAAAACCTTCCACTTGATAACACATTAAAAATTTTCATATATTAGCAGAGGGGTAGAAAAATGGATAAAATTTTTAAGAGTTCTGAGATTAGATATGAAAAACTAAAGTATTGTAATTATTGTGGTAGTAATGATCACAATGAAAATAATTGTAATCAGAAGAAAGAAGATAATAAAATTAAGAATTGGGAATCTTCCAAAAAGAAGTGAATGTTAAAATTTATCAATAAGAAATATATATATATATGCATATCCGTGTAGTATATTTAATAACAAAAAAGTAAAAATAAAAAAATATACATCCTTTTAAAACCCAACGTTTTTGTTTTGTTTACTACATTAATCAATCGGAAAGCAAAATGTCAATAACACTAACATTGAGCGGAAATTCCTCAAATTTATCAGCAAACTATTTTCCTCCAATAAATTTAAATGATGATTATGAGTGTGCTCTCATAGATTTCCACTCCTACAACAGCATACCAAATGTGGACACAAACAATAATTTATTTCACATCGGTAATAAAATTATTACAATACCTATTGGATCGTATGAGCTGAACGATATTGTCGATTTTATAAAGGAGGAATATGAGAGAGATGAATTGGGGGAGAAGAAAATTTTTATAGAAGCTAATAATAATACAATGCAAGTCAAAGTATATAGTACGGAAGATTCGATATACTTTAACAAGAACAATTCGATAGGGGAATTGTTTGGCTTCAATAAAAAAGTCCTCTCTCCCTCTGTAAATAATTTTTCAGATCTACCAGTAAATATTTTTAAGGTCAATCTCTTGCGAATAGAATGTAATATTGTAGTAAATACTTATATAAACAATTCTCATGCACATACCTTACATGAGTTTGCAATAAATGTCCCACCTGGCTATAAAATGGATGAAATACCTAGAAATCTCATTTATTTGCCAGTGAACTCTAAAGAAGTAAGTTCACTAACACTACGGATTGTTGATCAACACGGCGATTTTATTAATTTTCGAGGAGAAGTAATAACTATTCGATTACATTTAAGGCCCAGAAAATAATGATAATTTACAGCAAAGAAATTGTAACAAATAACATTCCATATACCACATCATTACCACCAAAATACCTATTGCCACCAGTTACACCGAAGCCAACACCATCGTCATTGTTATCGTCACATTTAGCCAGCAAATTGACTGAATCAAATATAAATTTTCTCAAATCATTGAATTTCCAATTAAAAAAACAACAACAACGTCATCAACAATGAGTTCCTTAATTAATGTTTTGGGTGTACCCTTATCGGATGATAATATTATAAAAAAAGATTATCACACATACACTCCGTACTTGCAATCATTTAACAATAACGATGAAATAAGAATCTCAATACAAAATCAGGATTTATATGTTTTGCCAAGTGAAAGTTTTATTTACATTGAAGGTTCCGTTGAAGATAGCGATAGTAAAAAATTAGTACCATCTTCTACTAATTTCAGATTGAAAAACAATTTTGTTGCTCATCTATTTGACGAAATTCGTTATGAGCTCAATGGTGTTGAAATTGACCGTACTAGACACCTAGGTATTTCAAGCACTATCAAAAATTATGTTTCATTGATGGCAATGGACGGTGCTGTCATGGAAAATGCTGGTTGGAATAAAGTAGATGATCTAAATGTGCTAAATGGACACTTTAACTTTTACGTACCATTAAAAGTATTATTGGGATTTGCTGAAGACTTTAATAAAATTATTTTAAATTGTAAACATGAATTGATTCTACTACGAAGCAAAAGTGATGATCAGCTGGTATACTCAACTGCATCTACTGAAAAACCAAAAATTACTATTAAGAATATTTCATGGAGGATACAACATGTACATCTTTCCGACTCGAGTAAAATAAATATGATTAAAATCATACAAAAGGGAGTAAATTTACCAATAGCATTCCGCAGTTGGGACTGCCATTATAATCCACAGTTAACAACAGGAACTAATCACATTTGGAATGTTAAATTGTCTTCAAATAGAGAACGACCCCGTTTTGTCTTGATAGCCTTTCTGCATGACAATAAATTCGTTAATTGTGATTTAACCAACCTCAAAGTCCACTTAAACTCGGATTCATATCCTTATGATGATCTTAATATTAAATTCGATCAAGAACGCTTTGCCATCCTATATGATATGTATGTCAGATTTCAGCAAAGCTACTATATGAGAGAACCTCAACCTCTACTCACTTGCCAAGAATTCAAAAATAAAGCTCCTATTACCGTTATCGATGTAAGCCACCAAAACGAGTCGGTCGCAGGGGGTCCGATAGATATAAAAATTGAGTTTGAGACAGGCACTAATATTCCACCAAACTCATCAGCTTACTGCATCCTTATTCATGATCGTTTAATTGAATATACTCCTCTGACAGGGCAGGTTCATAAAATTGTTTAAGCAATAGAAATGTCAAAAATGGTTTTTATTGATCTTCAAGGCTTTAGAGGAGATTCAAATAGTTTTATTGTAAAGGAAATTGCATTGGTGTTCGACGCTAAGGAGTATATAAATTTCATCGTAAAACCACCCTTCGATTACATTCATTTGTCAGCAGCGAACCAAAGACAAGTCAATTGGTTAACAAAAAACCATCATCATCTACAGTGGGAAGATGGATCTGTATCATTCAAGTCTGTTTGTAAATTTCTCAAAGTAAATACAATTAATTCGTGCATTTTTGTAAAGGGTTTGGAAAAGAAAAAATGGCTGGAGGATATGTTGCAGGAAAATGTATTCAATATAGAAAATATCAATTGCTGTAATTTGAAACAACTCGATGAAAAATATCCCGATTGCATCCGTTGTAGTTCTCACAATCATGGAACTTGTGCTCTGAAAAATGCTCTTTTACTTCAAAAATTTTTTAAACTTCAAAAGAAGTGAACCCCAATTTGCCATTTGAATAAAAAAAGAAATTTTTATTGTTTTCAAAAATCTTTATTTATATTTAATACATATTATTATCGAAAATTAACTAAATATAAAAAATAAATTAAATAAAATCTTAATTATTAAAATTAAATATATTAAGAAAAAGTGTTTTATTTCCTAATAATCGATACTATCAAATATTAGATCGTTAGAATCATTCTGGAATTGTAGTAAATCAATATTTACTTGCATAATAGTATTATCACCATCCTCATCAAAACTAAAATTATGATTTAGACATTTTAGACAGTTATTATCGGGGGTTTTATTATCCTCATCATATTCACAATGACCCCTAGCAACTGTGTTAACCTGATTGCTCATAATTATTCGTTTTTCGTCTTGATAACTTAAAACAATTTTATAGACATTTATTGTGAAAACTTTATGTAATTTTGATAAAAACAAACACATATTATCGGAAAAAATTTTACGTTCAAATAAAGCAGTTTTATAATCAAACATGCAATATTTGTTTAAAGCTGACTTTTTAACCCCCTTTGATTTTTTAATTTCTTTATTGTCAATAGTTTTAATGGAATACATTTTCGATCTGAGACCGACAAATTCAGTCATAATTATACCATTATTCTCATCCTTCATTTTACCCAAAACTTTTTTATTCAATAATGGTATACCATAAGGATTATCAACGCGATAATCTGAGGTATCAAATTCAGACAAAAAATCATTAAGTATATCATTGTAAAAATCTTCCGTTTTGATTGAATAAATAAATGAATCTGTGTCCATATAATTGAGGATAATATTTTCCCCATATTTTGCCTTCATTATCCTATAATGGAAATCATACATTTTCCATTTAGATAGTTCAAGCACGGCAAAACCTATGTATATGGGTTTATCATATAATACATTAACTCTCCCCATCTGAACTGCAAACAAGTCATCGCAAAACTTGGCAATGCTGTTGAAATTTGGGCGAGAAACAAAATATCTTACCCCTCGACGATTTCTATTTTCACTCTCCCAGTTTTTTGCGATTTTAACATCTACCCTCTTCTCAACATTTTCCATGGTTTTCCCATAGACAGCGTTATTCAGAAGTTTGAAAAAATCCTTTTCAAATGTATTTCGTGCTTTTGCTCTATGGTCTGTATTTAAGTTTATATATTTCTGAAGCCATGGAGACTGATTAAATTTTACCCCCCTATGGTATTTTGTACAAATTAAACCATTTGCAAGACATTGCTTAAGGTTTCGATAATGAATCTGATAATTACTTTTATTAGTCAAGTCTGCAATAAGTTTTTTATATTTGGACTCTCCAACTACTTTGCTTTCCGGAGCAAAAGGCAGATCATTATGAAGTTTATGAAGAGAGTGAGGATATGTTAAATCAACCTCTAAAATGTAGCCGATAGGAGAAGTATCGGATATTTTATTTGGATCAAATTCGTTTAAGGAGTTCTCGTCAAGCCACTCAAATTCTCCAGTTGGAAGATACTGAGACATTGCCCATCCATATAAGTTATTTGCATCTAAATAAGCTAAATATTCAGATGGTTTACTACTATCATAATCATCTATATACTTATTATTGGCTTTGGTATGTCTCTGGGAACATTGTACGAGACCCCCCCTTATTCCTTTTTGTATAAAAAGATACATATCTTTATCTGTGAATAATTCTAATTCTTTCTTTGTCGTTTTAAGCATGGCGTCCCATGAAAGACCGGGGGCTGTATAATAATGAGCTGGATCTAATTTATATATAGATTTACAAATTTTCCTAAAGTTTTCAAATATGTCTGCCAACAACAGCACATCTGTTTTCAAATATAATTTTACATAATCCAACAGGTTCTCACATCTAAACTCATTCCAAACATTTTTCGCGTGTTCATAATCTTCTTCGGAACATTCGGCATCATTTAAAATATTAAAAAATTTATCTCGACTGGGGAGTTCAGTCTCATTGAATCTATCCAATGAATCTATATAAGAGTATGGAAAAACACCCTTTCTTCTTATTAAATTAAAATGATTTTCATCAGCGAAATTTTTGCGGACAATATATAAATCCTCAACATGTAAATTTTTTGCTAGGGAATCCAAACTGGAAGCCATAAATCTGAATGAATCAAGAAATCTTATTTCGAATTTTTCTTTAGTAGAATTTTCAAGAAATGGTAGATGCACAGACAAAGCTATATATAATTCCTTGTTGAGAGGAAGAACATTTATATCACTATTTGGAATATTATTAAGATATTTAAAGAACATATGACAATCATATGATGAAAAATTGTGGAAAAATACTGGAATAAACTTGGGTTTCCTATATTTTAAATTACAATCATTGTGTGCAGCTCCTCTATATTTGCCAGTGAAATGACAGTGGTCTTTCACTTTTGAGAAATAAATCTCCTCTTCACAAATATGACACATATTAGAAGAATTATGAAAATTGATATCTTCTGCCGTCATATTAATTTCAACTTCTTTATAAATATAATTCTTATAAATGTTTTTTAAATCTTCAACTAAATCTTTGACAAAAACTGTGGGTGCATCTTCACCAACATAAATTTTAAACTTATCCAAATTTTCGTTAAAGCTACATTTTATAAAATAACTAAATGCACATGGAATGTGCTGTTGTATTTTCCTAGTTTTAACACTAACCTCTTCATTTATACTACTTAATACCGATTCAAAATCAGCATACACCGTGAATGGCAAATCCAGTTCCTTATGAACATTCGAATACTTTATGGTAGCATCACTTTCATCCGGCATTCTTGTGCAAATTTTATTGCAATTTTGTTTATGTTCTAATATGCATGCCTCACTTTCTTTGTAAGTGAGGCATGCATTACATATAAATATTTTTCCGTGATGTCCTGTCAAACTGCTACGAATAAATCTGTAAATAAATAAAAAGAGTAAATAACAAACATTAAAAAAAAAAAAAAAAAAAAAAAATCGAGATACATTTTAATCAATATTAAAAAAATAAATTTTTAAATTTTTGCTACTACCCAGCAAAACCTTGGTAATACGTTGGTATTACAGAATACATTACCTGGTAATACCATACCCCTTACCATTGCATTATTTCATAACTAAAATGTAATGTCTTACTTATAATGTGCTGCATAACTACTGGGTAGTAATAGCAACTTATTACCAATGATATATTTAAACACCTCAAAGAAAAGAGTTACTTGTAATACACAACATGAGTTCTAAATAATAGCAGCGACTTATTACAGATGGGATATTTTAAAACCGTAAAATAAGGACTTACTTTTAATGTGATACGTGATCACTTAATAGAAATAGCCACTTATTACCGATGGTGTATTCAAATACCTCAAAATAAGGAGTTATTTGTAATGCGATACATGAGTGTTATTTTCTATTTAAAATATTCGATACAAATAATTTATATGATTTATACATATTGACTGAAATATTTTTTATGTTTTTTATTAACTTTATATTAATCTGAGTAAATATTAATTAAATATGAATATGCTTCGTTTTAGCATTTATAAAAAACCAACACGATAACATCTTATTTTAATTTTTTTTGTAAGAAGTAAGTATATATTTTTATACAGTAAGTAAGCGCATAATTTTAATGTGTTATTTCAGACCTGTTTGTAACACATTTTTTTGGCCTTACTTTAAGCTCTTATGTAAGTAGTATTGTGCTCAGTATCGGTTATGTAAGTGGTTACGTAACTCCTAACATGTAACATTAAAGTAACATGTTCTTATGTTGTTACCTAGCCCTCTTTTGGATAGTACATACCTCCAATGACATGCCCTTGTTAAAATAATAGCTGTTGGAATAGCAAAGTAAGAGGTTACATACCATAATTTCTTCTTACAAACCTTATTACCAGGTAATAGAAAGTTTTGCTGGGTAACCTTGAAATATCTTTTATTAACACATAATGTGATCTATCTTCCTCTGTGAGAAGAATAAGATTTACGTGATATCGCTTCTCCTCCTTTGTGAGATAATAGGGTCCGACTATCCTTTTCTCTTCGTATCCAAAGACGTTGACACTGATATCTTCATTTTGTCTTTCAAAATCTCTCAAGTTCTTTAGAGGTAGTGGAAACGTGAGGTTGAGAAAATTTAATTCGATGTTGTTCACTATTATTTTGTGTTCGGCTATACTACAGTTTATGTTGTATGATGAACATTGTGTTTCTTCATCATGAGACAATCCTCTTGCACAATACAATGCAGCAATAAGACTCCATTTGAAACAATAAACATCTTCATTATGGATATTCGTAAATGCTTTTTTCATTCTTAATTCCTTTGGAAGTGTAATATATTGTGATCCTCTTATAATGTTTGCTTCATTCACATTAATATTTAAACATTTTATATTTATAAGAGACCACCCACTATCTCTTTCTTGGAACTCAGACATTTTGTTCCGGATTTCATTAGTTTGCATATTATAGGTGTCTTTCAAGTCATCGCTTAGAGTGACCATTATCATTTTTGTTATGTGAGCTATTGTAGCTCCCAACACTTCATGCTCAGTTATTTTCACATAATCACATACAAGCTCCATATTAAACTTGTATGTTATGTGTTTGACTTGGCAATCCTTAAGCAATTCAATCAAAATTACTTCCTCTTTTTTAAAAAATTCCTCCGGCATAATAATTTCTTCCTTCTCATTTTCTAACACATAAACTGCTAACCTTTCATTATAATCACTGCTTCTTACAGTGAGTCGAGGGTTAATTGTCCTTATCCCACAAGTATTGCGATGTTGAAGTGTACGCATGTGTTGTGCATAGTTTATGCTGGCAACCGCTACATTGCAAGGAACACAAAATTTCATTGAAGAGGTTGCATGAGTCGTTTCATGCTCCTTCATCGAGGAACGGTTAAGGAAAAACTTTCCACATTCAACACAATGTTTCTTCTTATGTTGAAGCATATTACGTTTGCTGTTGAAAGCAGTTTGGCATATTAAACAGGAGAACATTTTGACTTATTTATTTTTAGAATTTAAATAAAATTTTTTATTAATTAAATACTTTTATATTTCTTTTTTTAATTTTATTTAATCTTTTTGTAATAAATTGAAAATTTATTGAGAGTCTTTTTTACAGTTGATTTTTTTAATAAATTTTAAATTTATTTAGAAGCTTTTTCACAGTTGAATTTTTTAAATTTTTTATATTTTTTTAGAATTGAGTTTTATAAGAAATTTAAAATATTTAAGTATTTAAATTATTTTTCACAACGACTTGCTAAAAATTTTAGTAGTACTCTATACGATGTAGTATAAGATACTGAACTTAATTTTCTAAATGAAACCAAAAGTATGATCAGTTAATCAAAAAGTTTCGTTAGAAAATCTGCAGCGATTCAAGTTCGGTTGTCAAAAGGTCAATCCAAAACAAAATAAATATAGAATAATTACAAGAGGCAAAACTAAACAAAACACTTGCATGACCTATATCTACATTTTTAAAAAATATAACATTTGTAGTATTTAAAACGATCCTCTGAACAACACATATGCCACACATATAGTATTATTTATGACCCTTAAATAAAAAAAAAAAAAAACTTAAAAATCCCTTAAATCAAAACACATAACGGACAATTCTTTCTTAAGTGGCTCAAATCATTTCACACTATGCCCCACACAATTGATTTTTGACCATACAATACAAAACAAAATAATATAGAATAATTACAAGAGGCAAAACTAAACTTCAAAACGATCCTCTGAACAACACATATGCCACACATATAGTATTATTTATGACCCTTAAATAAAAAAAAAAAAACTTAAAAATCCCTTAAATCAAAACACATAACGGACAATTCTTTCTTAAGTGGCTCAAATCATTTCACACTATGCCCCACACAATTGATTTTTGACCATACAATACAAAACAAAATAATATAGAATAATTACAAGAGGCAAAACTAAACTTCAAAACGATCCTCTGAACAACACATATGCCACACATATAGTATTATTTATGACCCTTAAATAAAAAAAAAAAAACTTAAAAATCCCTTAAATCAAAACACATAACGGACAATTCTTTCTTAAGTGGCTCAAATCATTTCACACTATGCCCCACACAATTGACTTTTATATTTAGGCTCTAATATAGAGTACAATTATAGACAACATCAAAAATATAATTCATTTAATTGTGGTCACTTATGCCTAAAATTTTTGTATGAAATTAATGATAAATAAAAACAATTATTATTTATATTTTAATATATTTTCTTTATTTTTTCGATTTATTTAATGCAATAGTTTATACATTTTAACAATTTTAATTCCATTGTGGATATTCCCCAATTTTGGGAATAATAAATTCATTAAGATCAAAAACCTCCAACACTAATCGGAAGGGTTGGTCACCTACTGCAGGTACTTTTTTGATGCAGTATTTGCCCGATGAAAACTCCTTTACCTCTTCCTCTGTTATAGCATTAAATCTTTTTGGCAGAAAGATGACATAGTTTTCCACCTCAATCTGGATACTTTCTCCATATTTTGTTTGCATTTTAATAGCTTTCAAAATATTATATAATTTAAGATCCTCCATATCTTTTGTATGGAGAATAGGCTTGTTGTTGAGGTCATCAAATTTGTTTAACAATGATTTTGATACAGCGCTCATGGTGGTGGTGGTTTCTTCTTCGACGACTTTTGTTTTTAGAATGAAACCTTAAGATGAATTAAATTTTAAATTAACTTTTTTAGAATTCCCCACCCCAGAGAGTAGAATAAATTCAACGGACCAATACGAAAAAAGCACTTATTTAGATGCAAATAACTTATATGGACAGATTGAGTGCTGACTCTCTATTTCACAGTATTATGAAAACAACAATTTATTGTTGCTGTATTTAAAACTAATGGATTCAGAAATAAAGAAATACTCAGACGATTAAGATGTCAATGCGAGAAAATATTATAGAATTCCTTAATGAATATAAGGAGTTTATGTCTCTAGAAGATTTAAACTTTCTTTTACAGAATGCTGCTTATCTCGATTCATATGAGAATAAAGAGATTGTTTTTTCAGCACATGGAGAGCATTTTGAAGGTTGTCCATGGTCTGATGATGGGTGTACTGAAGGGCCTGATACTTGTAATTGCGTCATCTATAAATTAAAAAAAATAGTGTTTACGATCTTATAAATATGTACTATAAACATGTAAATTTTTAGTAATTTTAATTTATGAACAAAGATTTAATGATGTTTTTATTTATTTATGAATTATTATATAAATTAAAATTCTAATAAAATCAAATATATGAAATTTATTTTTAGTATACATTTTTTTTTATTTTTTCCTTAAATCAAAACACATAACGGACAAGTAAGAGGCAGAATTAAACAAAACACTTGCCTGACCTATATCTGCATTTTTAATATTACATTTTTTTATTTTTTCCTTAAATCAAAACACACAACGGACAATTGTTTCTTAAGTGGCTCACATCATTTCACAATACGAGATTTTACAACCCCAAAAATCCAAAACAAAATAATATAGAATATTTAGAAGAGGCAGAAACAAACAAAACATACTGTAGAATTCAAAACGATCCTCCACCACCACCACACAATTGATTTTTCATTTTAATATTACATTTTTTATTTTTTTCCTTAAATCAAAACACACAACGGACAATTTTTTCTTAAGTGGCTCACATCATTTCACACTACTACATTTACAACCCACAAAACAAACTGTAGAATTCAAAACGATCCTCCACCACCACACAATTGATTTTTCACCAATCATTTCACACTACTGGAACACATAATCGATTTTTTAATTACCACCTATTTACACTATGGGAAGACATAACCGATTTTTAGGCACCAACCATTTTACACTATGGGCACACAATATGTAATAAGCAATTAACAGAATTTAAATCCCATAGTAGAAAATGATTCAAAAAGCAATTAACACAATTGTGTTCCCATCGAAAAGCAATTAAACACAATTGACTTCTCATCGAAAAGCAATTAAACACAATTGACTTCTCATCGAAAAGCAATTAAACACAATTGAGTTCCCAATCTCCCACTACTTGTGTGTTTTTTCATGCAGCGAATATGGACAACTACTTACAAAAACGACTTTGTCGAATGAAAATAATGAGTTTCGACCCCGAATTATATGCAGTAGACCCTAATTATTCTGCTTCTTATTTATATATTACCCAGCAAAATCTTTCATTACCAAATAAGTGGTTATATAATAGAAATTCATAGCTCCGCACAACTTATTTTTTGGCGTCTAAACTCATTATTTTTGTTTGGCGTGGTCGTTTTTATAAGTAGTCACGCTAACCCGCTCGCTTACGAAAAAATGAGAAAAAAGTAGTTATAAGATTTTGAATAATAATTGGTTACACACATGCTTACAAAAAGTTGAATTATAAGTGGTTATCCGATTGCTTACTTGATTCTTAAAAATAAGGAGTTAGGCAAATACTATTAGCTTAAGGAAATACATTAAGTTTTCTCTAGTGTGTAATTTTAGGACTCGCCATAAAAATTTAAACATAAAACATATTTACATATAATAAAAAAATTTAACTCTGTAAAAAGTACTTATTTAAACTAATACGAGTAAGTCATTATTTTATATTTAGAAACAATGAATACAATAGGCCGTTATTAGGAAGTCATTATTTTATATTATAAAATAATGCAAAAGGTAATGATATATCATTACCAATATTTTCCTGGGTAGTAATGAGCACCCATTACTGAGATTTTGCTGGGTAGTGTTTGAAGTGCCATTATTTTATGGCATGTTAACTTATAGTACTAGTACTGGTTTTAAGAAAAGTTTATTATAATTTTTATTTACACAATGGAAGTGGTGGAGAAAAACTTCTAGCCGAAAAAATAAAAATTGTTATTTCTTAAGTATAATGGAGAAAAATGTTTGATTTCCGTTTTGCAACACCATGGGCAAGTGTCAAATGCAGAAATAAGTAGTTTTTACTTACATATATAATTTTTGCAATTTTTTTTTTTTTTTGTTGTTAAAGAAATAACAATTTATTATTTGATTTCGTGGCTAAAAAATATATAAAAATTAATTTTCTAATGCACTAATATTAGTTTGCAATGAACCTCAAACTATGTATGCATGTGTTTGCCGCAAAAAATAAACATTTAAGGTATTTTAACAAATTTCGTTTTATCGCTTAGTTAAGGTTAGAGTAGCCTAAGAATTTGAAAATAAATATAAAAAAATTAATGCTTAAGGAAATTAGGGGTTTTGCTCAAATTAATATACACTCATAAAAAAAGCCCGTACAAATAGTTGAAAATTTTGCTAAGGTAACTGCAAATAGTACCTGTATTTGCGGCTGTAGAATTTTCAATGAAGTTGAGAATCATGGTCTGCTAAATTAAGGTAAGCTAAATTTTACATACTGATAAATATACAGACTAGAGTTTGCTAAAAACCGAAAAAATTGAAAACCGCGGTTTCGGTTTTTCAAAATTATAAAAACCGCGGTTTCGGTTATTTTTCGGTTTTCTTGTGATATTAATAGAATTGTTTTAAAATAATTTAATATGTATAAAAATTAAATATTTTACTACATTCAAGATATTTATTAAAATTCGATTGAATTGCTCACTCGAATAAAGGCGGAAACCGTTATAAATTAAAATTTTTATTATTTTTTCGGCAAATAAAGCTGTATTTAAAGAGTTTAAATTTGAAATTTAGCAGTTTGTTTAAAACAATATAAGGTTAGAATTTCATACAATAAATTTCGCGGACTACGAAATAAAATGTTTTGAAACATAAGCGCTGAAAATCCGAACTGAATACGTGAAACTCAATATCTCTTAAACTACATGACTATTTGGTGCAATTTTTTTCTAAAATTATAATCCTCAGCTTATATTATCTGTAATAATAAAAACAAAAAAATTTTAAAGTAATATTTAATGGTGAAATTGTTCATCACAATTAAATACAGAATTTTGTAAAATAGGAGCTGAGCCCTTTTCGAAATTCAAGACTCAATATTATGTTATTTAATTAATTATTTTAATTGTTTTAAGTATTTATTAAAAACCGACTAATTTTTGTCGGTTTTCGGTTTCGGTTTAGAGGCTTGAAAAACCGCGGTTTCGGTTTCGATTAAAACCGAACAGCAAACTCTAATACAGACAGTGTCACTTAAATTAGCTAAGCAGTTTTAGCTAAATTCAGCAGAAATTTTACGTGATTTAACTAAAATTTTTTGTTAAAATGTCGCTTAAAATTTCAACTCGCCGGATCTAACCCGAGACAGGCCCATATTTATAGCTACAGAGTAACGAATTTTTGTTAATTTTACTCTATCTCGCTTAGTTTCTGCGATATAAGCTATTATATGATTATGCAATAAACATGTGAAAATATAGTGCCATCTCTATGTGATATTTATAGCGGCGACACAAAAATATAATAATTTGGAAGTAATTATGGTTAAATTAGCTGGAAAATTTTTTAAATTAAGGAAGACAAATTACTAAAAATTAGCATATAAAATTAGTTTAAATACGGATGAAATTAATTGTTGTGCTATATTGGAATTACAAACAGTTTTATTTCAATCCTAAGGTTTTAGTATAATAGTATATAATTTAATACAATTATATCTAATCAGGTGTTGTTAATGTGATATCATGCAAAATTGTATATAATTTCATCAATATAAATAAAATTATACAACTCCGATCTAATAATATTGGGTCATTTTCAAACTCAATTACAATTACATATTATCGACTTGTAATTGTAAGTGAAAAAATGTCAATTACCATTACATATTTTAGGGAAAAGAAATAATGACAAAAAGCACAAGTTAGGGGTCAACCCAACATGACGTATTCTTTTTATATTTAGCCACTCCTATCCCACCTATCCCAGTCAATTTTTTATACAAAATTTTAACAAAACACACTTTTTAATTCTAAATGTAATTGAAATTTGTAATTGAAATCACTTTCAATTACAATTACTAAAATGAAATGTTATTGAAAGTGTTTAAAAAAAAAACAATAAAAAAATTTTTTCCTTGCAACCGGTTTTGCACTCGGAACCTTTTGACCACAAACCTTTTTTAACGAAATTTTTCTGAAAATTATGAAAGGTGTTATTCTGTAAATTTCCTAGTGGATCGTTTTTGTACAAAAGTATAAAAATTAACCCCATTATGTTACATAAAATAATTATTTTTATCCAGTTGAGATTTTTTTTCTATCAATTTGATGGCTTTACAATCTCGTAGTCATAATTAATATTAAGTTTCATGGGTCTTTTCTGACCCCAGTCCACTAAGGGTTTAATATTTTTTAAACAGATGTAAAGATAATTATAGTCTTACTAAATTTAAGTGATTTTTTTCCGAAAACTATGGAAAATTTGATGAAAACATTAAAATTTTGTTAAATTCTGGACAAAATAAGCAATTTTTGTAAAATGACCTGGAAAGCAGTCGCTCCAAACACAAACTCGAATTATCATTTTTCCAATTTATTCTTTTTTTTTTTCTTTTTAATATCAACTATTATATGGTACAAATAGCAATCGACATCTCCAAATTGGGCATTTAAAAAATCTTTAAAATTAATTTAAAAAAAACACGTTTTTGCATTTTTATCAAATTTGTCAGTCATTTTGGATTCCAGGCTAAAATGGGTTAATTAATCTGATGTCAAAATTCCATATTCGAATCATTTTGACTATATTAAATGAATAAATGAAATAAAAAATAATTTTATTCGGAATTTTGAATTTTGGGAATTTTTAATTGTAATACACTTTTTTTCAAAATGGGACATTTTCGTCCAACTTTCGGCACGGGTTAACGTTTTCCAAAAAAAAAACATCGATTTCTTCCATTTAGGACCATTTCCAATAAAACTGGGGGGGGGGGGGGGTGTAATGAAAGAAAATCGACAAATTATAAATAGTAATTAATATTGTACATGTTTTAAGATATAGGCTTTTGAAAGAACAAGAACGGACGCACTTTTACATTAGTAGGCCACAAGGAAGGCTCAAATAGATTATCATATAATTCAGCGGAGATCCCAATTTTAAAAGAAACACTCCTCAATGTGTTCGGCTCAGTTTCCTTTCTAACCAATTTAAAACATTTTAGATGGGTTTTGCCAATATTAGCACCTTTTGCAACATAATTCAGGATTTGTTCTGCTGTTACGCTGGGCTTAAATGAGGAAATATGCGCCCATTTTTTATTAGCGATAACTTCTAAGTCCTTGGAATTATTTTTTCCAAACACCACAGGCTTACGTTTCTTTTTTTTTGTAGTTAACATTAGTCCATCCAGTATTGTTAACTGGGATATTACTTTCTGCTTGAGAGTATGCAGTTGAAGCTGAGTTAACAGTATTGTCAGAGTTTTGAGAACAACAGATGCTAGCTCTCCGTACACGCACATTAGAATTTAATACATCATTTGGCTCAATAGCAGCAATAACATCATTTGGTTTAATAGTAGCAATAACATTATTTGGTTTAATAGTAGCAATAACATAATTAGGAATATCATCATCATCATGTATAGAAAGACTAATGCTAGCTCTTCGTATTCGCTTATTCGAATTTAAAACATTATTACTTGGTTCAGTAGTATCAACAACATCATTACGAAAAGCAGAACTTGAAGAAAAGGAATCAATCAGAGTTGAACGACCTTTTTGTTGTAAATCATTATTTTTTGAAATTAAGCTTGACTCAGCATGTATTTTTTTATTTTTAAAAGAAACTTAATTCATTTCATCAAATGAATCAAAAATTTTACATCGATATTTTCATAAAATTCAACCTGAAATACAAATTTTGTATCATTTTTATTTCAAATTAATTTTGTAAAAATTTAAAAAAGCAATTAAAATACATTAAAGAAATTAAATATGCTAAAATCCCAAACGTATTTAACAAATTGTGATAAATAATCCGTTGTAGGCATTTCCCTATCCGGATTTCATTCTTGAATTTCTTTAGAATTTCTGGAAATATTTGTTAAGTTAAATTACAAACTCAATTAGAATTTCTTGTTCTCGTCTAGGAGCGTTATTAAACATTTAAAATATCAAAGAAAAAACAAAAACAACAACAGAAAATTTTCCACAATTTGCTTTGTCATCTTCCAATTCTCATTGAGTTTGTAATTTAACTTAACAAATATTTCCAGAAATTCTAAAAACGTCGTCGCCTGACGATTTATTTAGGCAAGAATGAAATCCGGATAGGGACATGCCTACAACGGATTTTTTCCACAATTTGTTAAATACGTTTGGGATTTTAGCATATTCAATTCCTTTAATGCAATTAATGTATATCCCGATAAAATAAAATACATTTTTGAAAACGTATATTTTAAATTCGTTATTTTTTTAGGAATTTGCATTTTAATTATGTAGAACTTGGTTGTTACGGTTTAGAAAATGTGTTTTTTACTTATTTGAGTGGTTTTATATAAGTTTTATAATTTAAGTTATATGTTACAATTTTTAAGTATTAAAAAAATCAAAATTTTTCAGTTTCAGTCAATTTTTTCTTAAAATTTAAAAAGAAAATATAAACATTTTTAAACAAGTTAAGTAGCCTGGAATGTTGGCTAAAGGTATAAAATAAAATAACGAACATTTCGTCGTAGGTTATTTATTAACGAAATCGTGAAAAAAATTGAAATTTCATCTTGAAATGCACATATAGAACATAGCTGTCAAAACGTGCAATATATATTTCTTCTCACTTTCAATTTTGTATGGTTTTGCAAAAAGTTTATTACAAAATTGAATTTTGCTACAAAAACGTGTTTGCGAATATTTCTTAAACTACATATAACTAACTTTAAATATTCGTGATCTGCTTCCCAAAGTCTATCAAAAAATTTTTTTTTATTTTGCTGTACTGTGTTTTTAATGTATTTTCTTTTTTCAATTTCAGATATTGTTGGATTTTTTTCGATCATGAGTGAGAGTTTAACGAACGAAACAATATCCGTTCAAAAAACAGAAGATGTTAATGAAAAAGAAGAAGAGGAGATATCACTTGGTAACACAAGTAGAGAAGTAGAAATTCAAAATGAAACACTGGAAAATCTAACAAAAACTAAAGGCACAACTATAGAGGAAGTGCCTGACGTTTCAACGGATATCACAAAATCACCACAAAAAAGTTCTTCAGATGCAGATAATATTATAGAAAATAAAAATAAAGATATTTCCTTTCCAATAAAAAACTCTCCACAAAGCGAAGACGATGATGAAAAAACCGAAAATCTTAAAGAAGTTATTGATACGACTGCAGAGGAACTATCAGAAGAAAACCCCTCTTCTTCTGATGCTGCAACGGAAATAATAAAATCATCTTTAAATTCCTCGGCAACACACGAACACCAAGATATCTCCTCTTCTGCACAAGAAACTCCTGAAGACAAAGATTCGTTGGAAACCTTTATTGAGAAGGTGTCACAAGATAAAGTATCTCCTTCTGATATCTCCTCTTCTGTACAAGAAACTCCTGAACATAGAGATTCGTTGGAAACCTATACAGAGGAAGTATCACAAGATAAAATATCTTCTTCTGATATCTCGTCTTCTGTACAAGATACTTCTAAAGATAAAGATTCTTTGGAAACCTCTACTGAGGAAGTGCCACAAGAAAAAGTATTTCCTTCTGATATTATAACAGAAACTATAAAATCACCTTTAAAATCATCACCAACAGAAGAAACACCAGCTACTGATACCTCTTCCTCTGCACAAGTGTCCCCTCAAGTTGAAGAAATTGACTCATCTTCCAAAGGTACCACAAAAACCTTAAATAAACCTCTAAAGTCCTCTTTAGCAGAAGAAAATGAAGATATAGATTCTACCTCTTCTGCACAAGAACCTTCTCAAGAAAAAGACTCATCGGATACACCAACAAACATAACCAATTCGTCATGTATAAAACCTTCATCAAAAGATGACTATGCTGAGCATGTAACATACTGTGAAGATGGCAGTGCCATCTATACAGATCCACAAACAAAATTTCAATATAAATGGTGTACAAAAGCAAATAATTGGATACCATGTGATTCGAACTCTACCACCGAAAATCCCTATGAAAATGAACATTACAAATGGTGCAGTGAAACACAAAAATGGCTACCCAAAAATACTCAGGTTACCGAAACTGAATATTATAAATGGGATCCCGAGAAAAATGAATGGATAGCTAAATTTAAAGACTTAACCGCCACATCCTCCTCCTCTTCCTTCTCCTCATCCACCTCCGAACAATCTGTAAAGCCTTCGGAAATTATCTATGATATTGATGAAGATGGTCATCGTACCTATACCGACAAAGATGGTGCGACATTTTTTTGGGATGCTGATAAGAATGCCTGGTTTCCTAAAATTGATGACGATTTTATGGCACGTTATCAAATGAGCTATGGCTTTATTGATAACACTAGCGAAAGTGAGAGAGAAAAAGAAAAACGTGAACAGGAAAACCAGTTGCTCAAAGAAGAAGAGCTTGAAAAACTTGTAGAAGAAGCTAAAGCAAATGATGAAGCTGCTTTAAATGATAATCAAGGTGTTAAACGCAAAGGACAACAAGAACCACCAAGTAAGGGGAAAATAATAACTTCGAAGTAATCATTTTATATTTTCTTCTTCTTCTTTTTTTTTAGAATGGTTTGATATTGATCCCTTACAAAACACTAAAGTGTATATTTCAAATTTACCCCTGGATATAACACTGGATGAATTTTCCGATGTTATGGGTAAATGTGGCATGATCATGCGTGATCCCCAGACACAAAAATATAAATTGAAATTGTATACAGAAGCTGATGGTCAAATTAAGGGCGATGGTTTATGTGATTATATTAAGGTAAGTGAACAAGTTTTTTCTACTTAATTATGCTTTGCTATTATTTTTTTCTAAACTCACAATTATTGCACACATAATTAAATACATACATATATTTAAAGTAATTTAAATGTGCTCCATAATTGATTTTTAATCTGGAAAAAGTTCGATATTGGTGTTAACTCAAACTAAATTTCATATTTTTATATGGAACCCCTAAATTGCCCAGAAAAAACAGAGTTTCCAGCTACTTACTAGCCTATTTACTCGCTTAATTACATTTGTTTGCGATGTCCCAAGAGTAATGGGTAGTTCTTAATTTTGTGTATTTTGTTTATTGATCGACTGAGAGGAAAAGTTTGGAATTTTTTTATTTATTTTTTTTTTATTTCTCAATTTGTTTTACACATAGCTTTAAGTTAAATTTTTAAATTAATTCCTTTTTGGAATGAATTCCTAAAAATTTAATTAAATTTTTTAATTCAAGGAATGAATTCATTAATAAGACATAAACAGGAATTAATTCCTGTGAGTGAATTCAAAGAATTAAAATTTGGAGAATGAATTCCGTGACCAACGCATTAAGCATTAAAATTAAAGTATTCATTCACTAAAGAATTCATTCAGAGTTAATTCAATTTTAAGTCAAGGAATTCATTCAATTCTAGTTAATTCAACTTTTGGTCAAGGAATTAATTCCCTTGTACATTTAATTATCTGAAGGAATTAACTTGTTCGTTCAATTCCCTAGGGAATTAACTTTTTTGTTTAATTCCCTAAGGAATTAAATTTTTCCTTTAATTTCCTAAGGAATTAACTTTTTTGTTCAATTCCCTTAAGAATTAACTTTTTCGTTGAATTGCCTGAATTTAAGTTTTCACTTAATGCCCACTTAAGGCCTTAAAGTGTTAACATTTTTTCTTTATTTTTCAGTTCTTCCGATAATTTGTATAATTAGTTTAACTAAAACGTATTTTAATAAAGTCTATGTAGACCTCTCCTTTAAAAGTAACAACGGCATATTGGTTAAATTAAATATATTAGAATTGTATAAATAATATTTAGTTTTTCATTTTATATTCGTAGGTGAAAAGACATGTCCTTTTTGGCATTTAATGAAAAACTTAAATTTAGGGAATTAAACGAAAAAGTTAATTCCTTCAGGGAATTAAAAGAAAAATGAAATTCCTTAGGGAATTAAGCGAAAAACTTAATTCCTTCAGGGAATTAAATGTACAAGGGAATGAATACTCAGCTGAGTAATGCATGTTTCGCAAAAATACTCTGAAACCTCTTTGTTCTTTTGGTTAGTACGTATAGTATTGAGTATTTTTTTTCTTTTAGCATGTTTTTATTTGTGTATAATGTATAGAATATGTAAGTTGAATTTTAATTTCATTATCCTTAAGAACTTTAAGTTCATATTTGCAGTTTGGCATATTGTTGAGAGCTTTATTTAAATTGGTAATCAGCTCTACGTCCTGTGCTGATGTTTGTAACACCAAAAAATATTGGTCCTAGACCCTTATAGTATACCGATCGGCTCGGATTTTTTTATTATTTCGATTTAACGATGTTCGTCTGTCCGTCCGTCCGTCTGACTGTCTGTCCATGCATTCTTGTGAACACTCTACAGGTCGCAAATATTAAGATATTTTGATGAAATTGTTCCAAGGACGACGCCTATTGATTTTATTTGAAATCGGTCCATGTTTAGACCTAGTGCCCGTATAAGGGTCCCCCCAAAATTGGCTTGGTTACACGCTGCATGTCGCAAATACGAAGATATTTCAATGAAATTTGGTTCGTTGACTCACATGGTCCCAAGGAAAAAGCCTATTGATTCTAGATAGGATCGGTCCATATTTAGACCTATCGCCCATATGGGCTATATTTTCGATTTCCCTTCTTTTATGATTTTATAGAAAATTTTGACACAAGTCTGTTTTAACCCATTCAAATTTCGGATCCAAATATTAGTTGGCTTTAAATCAGACTGGTTAGGGTATTACATAGTCGGCATGTCCGACTTTAACTTTTTTACTCGTTTTTTTATAGAAACTTTTTAAATACCTATTGAACTTTTACGGTAAAACCAATATGTACAGTTTTTTTGACGCTCAAATCGATTGTTTTATGAATCGAAATCGATTCACAAAACAGTGTATGCGAAATCTAAATCTAATGCGGATACTCCACAAGACTTTTTAATGTCTGCGAATTAGTGTCTCCATGTATTTTGTTTTTATGTTGCTGCATGTATTTTGTTATTTTGATTTCATTTGATTTCGTCTAAAAGAACTGGGGGCAAATTATCGCAGTCGTGATCGAGCTTTATTCGATAGCAATTATTGTTACTTTAAACATTAAGGGCGAGTAACTTATTTCCAACATAACCATGGTTAAACTTTTACCACAGATATTTTGATATAAATTTGACATTCATAACTATGGTGAAGCACTAAACTCAGTTTATTTTGAGATTAGTTAACAGGTTTAAAAGGATTAAAATTAGGTTAGAGGTGAAGCATTTCGTTCCTTTGTTACAAATATGAGTTAAAGTTGTAACAATAGTTATTCATGTTCTTTTATTTGCTCTTTAAAAACCTGATTTTATAACAATTTCGAACGATTACGACTGCGGGAATCTGGCCCCTGGTGTCAAATTTCTTCTGAAATAAAACTCAAACAAAATTTGTAGTTTTTTACTTTTATTGATTTCTTTTTCTGGTTACTTAATTATGGTACTTAAAATGTATAATTATTTTGACTATTTCGATATTATTTTTGTTTTATTACTTGTTACGGTTAGTGTAGATTTTTGTTGTTGTATATTTATATATTATTTATTAATATTAATACATATTAAAGTTTCGTAGATAAAAAAGGCCAAAAATTATAATTAAAAAATAACTTACATTTTTTTGAGGTAATAAAAATTTAACTCACATAATAAAATATTTAAAGCTTACATTGGTAACAGTAACTTCGACAAATACAAAAGAAAAACTTAAAATGGTGGCTTCAATGATTAAAATTAAAAAAAAAAAAACAATTATGTATAAAAAATATTACAATAGTTAAGATTATTTCTTGTTTTTTTTTTTGCAATTTTTTCGTTATTGAAAAAAACAATTTGTGCAAATTTTATTTATTATATGTTTATACTTAATTTATGAAATATTTTATATGGCTACTATAGAGTTTTTTTTCTTTAAAGACGGGCTTTAAAAAAACCTTAAGTGTAAGAAATCGTTTTTCAGTGGTAGATTTATTTAGGTTTAAACTAGGTTTAGGCCCGTTTGAATAAAAAATCGATATTTGGGAAATATTGGGGTTTTTAAGCAATTCACATTTTTTTAGTCTGCTTGCGAGTAGACTAAAAATTTTATTTTTTGATTTTCGTTTACCTTTCATTCTATTCTACAAGTCTATCTATAAATTTGGTGTTAAAAGTCATTCCTAAGCCAAAAGTAATTACTTGGAAGTAATTGCTAACTTTTATTCATATAACCCAATATCTATTAAAAAATTATCAAATGTTTTTATTGTCATTTGACAATTGCATAATAACAGAAATGTGTGACAATGTGAATTAGTTTTAAAGCAGTCAATTTAAGCTTTTTGTTGCCATTATATTATGATTGCTGTCAAAATTGTGTGACATTTATCATGCTTTTTTAGGAAATATGTAAGAAAAGCTTTATAAAGCTTATACTACTCCCTATGACAAATCATATGACAATAATAGTGACAAAATTCAGTGGCAGTTGCCATGTCATAAAATGGACATGTGTTTATAATCCAATATTTAATAACTGCAAGACAATTAACAATCATTTGACATGACAAGTTACAATATAGCGCAACATTTGTGATCCCAAGTAAAAAAGTTTTGATGTAGTCATATATTATCATATAAAATTTTGTATAATTATATATTGGAACATATATGCCAAGTTATAATTATATAAAATTTTAACATATTTTATCTAAAATATATAACTATATCTTGATATATATAGTACTATATATATACATATATATAGTTACATATGCCTCATATAATTCTGTATAATTTTATTGAATAATATACCATTATATCTAGTTGTATATGATTATATTATATTTGATACATTTGGATGAGCGCAAAATCTGGATAAAATTGTATCCATATCTTATTCCATCAAATTAGATTTAATTGTGGCAAATTAGATTTAATATTATCTAATACGATCTAATTTGGTACAATTAGATGTTCTCATTTTTCAGATATTATTATATATACTAATATCAAAAGTCATACAATTTTTTTTTTACTAGGGATGTTTATTATAAAAAGCGACAAATAGCTTTTTTTTTTTTTTTTTTTTTTTTTTTTTTTGTGTATGATATTAGTTTATTTACAAACTTTTGTTTCGCAGTTTGTTTTGCCTCAGAGTCCTATGACATTATTGAAGCTTCTAAAATCTTTCCTTTATAATTTTGAATACTTAAATACTTTTACAAATTTTAAAGTTGTTACAACTTCATAAAACGCGGATATCAACGTTAAATCCCAGTTTAAACACAGATAATCTGCCTTTTGAAAAACCGTCTCTTTTTATGTTAATTACTCGTTTAATTTTTATTTAACAAGAGTTGATACTGTAGTTTACTTTTTCTTTAACATTTGGTTGATTAGGAAATTTATTTAAGTTTTATGTTTTTAAAAGTTATGGTGCATTTATTTAAATTTGTCTGTCGTACTATTTAAAAAGATATGTTTTTTTTATATACAGTAGATGTGTTTAAAAATATTTTTAAATATTTTCTTTTACACATTTTGGCATTTAATTATCTTTGTTTTTCTTTTTTTTTTTTTGATGGTGTTCCATATAAATTGGTAATATTTTAAATTAATTGCAAATCTTCTCTTGTCTTATCAAAATGTTAAGTGCTAAAAATTTCCATTTTTATGTTTTGTTAATACTAGTGCATTTAAAAAAATTCTTTAAAAATTTTAACAAAATTTTAACCAATGAGTATTTTTCAATATTTTTGTTTTAAGTTTTTCTTAAGATTTTTTTTTTTATAAAAAAACGTTTAAAACTATATAAATTTCTTTTGTTGTTCTCTTTAAAAGACTTTGTTTAAATAATATAATAAATTACTTGTTTAAAACTACTCTTAATTTGCTAAATCATTAAGAGTATAAACAAATGTTGCTCTTGAAATTGCTTATGCCGCTTTTTGTTTGGTGGAAAGCGTAAAGAGAGAGTGTGTGTGTGTGTGTTTGTTTGTGTGAAAAAGAGTGTTGGTAAAAGCTTTTGTTTAAAGCTTTAATTATTCGTTTTCTATGCTTGTTGCTGTTGTTGTTTTAATTTTTGTTCTTTTTCTAGTTTCCTTTGTTTACGCTTTAGTAGAAACTCTTTACGTAATTCCGGTGATAGAGAAGCCAATCTATTTTTAACATTTGCTGAGACATGGTCTTGATTTTCATCTTTTCTTGATTCTTCTATACGTTTGGCTTGTTCCAGTTTAGCTAAACGCTCTCTTTCTTGTTGTTCTTCAGCTCGTTTTCTTTCTTCCTCTTTAGTTCTGATTTCATCTTCTTGTCTGCGTATTTCAAACTCATGTTGTAATTTAGCTTGACGTTCTGCCTCTTCAAGTTCCTGTTTAATGCGTGCCTCTTCTGCTTCTATACGTTTTTGTTCTTGTTCCATACGCTCAATTTCTTCCTCACGTTTACGTTGAATTTCGGCTCTCTTACGTTGTTCTTCTCTCAATCTAGCTAATTCTCTTTCTTCGGCGATTCTTTCTTCCTCTAATCTCTTTAATTTTAAACGTTCTTCTTCTTCATCTAATTGTTTTTTAAGTTCGTGTTGCCTGTGCTTTTCCTCTTCTTCTAATTTTCGACGATTTTCTTCATCTTGTAGACGTTTGCGTTCTTGTTCTTCAGCCAATTGTCTAGCTCTTTCATCTTCAGCTTGTCTTAATCTTTCTTCAAATTCCTTACGCATTTTTGCTTCTAAAGCTTTGCGTTCATCATGTTGTTTACCTTCTTCTTCCATTTGCCTTTCACGCTCTTGTTGCTGTATTTCCTCTTTTTTGGCTCTCTCTTGTTGTTCTTTTTCTTTTAAGGTTTGCAAATATGCCTGTCTTCTTCTTTCTTCTTCTTGATCTTCTAAACGTTTCTTTTCTTCGACTTCTTGTTGTTTACGTAAACTTTCAATTTCTTGTTGTCTGTATTGTTGTTGTTGCTGTTGTTGTTCTCTCTGTTGCCTCTCTACTGCTTGATCATTTTCTGCTTGACGTAATCTTTCTAATTCTCTTTGCTTTTCGGCCCGTTGCCTTTGTTTCTCTTCTTTCATTTGACGTCTCTGTTGTTCCTTTTCCAGACGTTGCTTTCTAACTCGCTCTTCTTTCTCACGTCTCATTTTTTCTTGTCTCTCTTTCTTGCGTTGTAAACGTTTTAATTCTTTCTCACGTTGTCTCTGCAATTTACGATCCAGCGAAGTACGTCTTCGGGGATTATTTGGGTTTCTTTGTTCATTGTTGGGTTCAGGAGTTGCAACTTGGTGTCGTACCATTACTTCATTGTCGTTATTATTCGCTGTCGCTAATGGTGAAGAAGATGTAGTATAGAATAGTGGATTTTTCGTGGGATTATAAGTTTGTTGTATATCGTTGGGATGCGTGCTAGCTTGTTGGAGTCCATAATTAACATCATTTTGTTGGGGTAAACTGGCTGAAGTTGGACGTTGAGGACGTATACGACGACGAGAGTTTTGACGGTTACGTGGTCTTGTAGGAACTACCATTTCTTCATTGCTACCTTCGGCTATAACACGACGATTGTATCTGGAATAGCGATAAAGAAAAAGAAAATTCATGTATTAAATAAATTAGAGAATCGTGCTATAGAGTAAGGGTAGTTGAGAAAAGTTTTGAGACAGATTTGAAGCAAAATAAATGAAATTTATAGTTTTTTTTAGGAACAGTTGTGGATCGATTACAAATGTTAGGGAATTTCTTTATTACCTAGTGAATGAATAGCCTAAGGTAAAGAATGACATATAAACTGACGTTCTGTGTAAGCGAAAATTCATATGAAAGAAATGAGAGAATACAGTTTTGAGTCATATGGCGATAAAAGAGCATGTTTAATGTGAATATCAATAGCTAAAGAGCAAAGAAGTTTAGAGAGAAAATAAATATTGTGAGAGAAAAAATTATCAAATAGAAATGGGAGAAAGCTAAGAGAGATCTCAATTCGAACATCAAGACAATATTCATAATGAAAAGTTAGTGGCTGCTTATACATCGCAAACAACGAGCTTTTAACTGGAGTCCATTTTAGGCCAAGCAGCTTGTTAGAATAGAGTTTATTTATAATGATTACTTGAGATGGGCACGTGAGTAGAATTTTGCGTGATTAACGCGTGAGTGTGATCGAAATATTAATTTACTCATGTGAACGTGAGCGAGTGTGAGTAGAAAAAAATATTCGTGAGTGATTGAAAATTTTTCCACCCACGTGCCCATATCTAATGATTATTTAGCATACCGATTATGAACAACCCTGTTTTTGAAATTATTATTGTGAATGGAATCTTTTATTTGTCAAAGCTTAGTGACACAACTTTTGAAGGAATTTAGCAACAATATTAGAATGATTTTAAAAGCAGTATTGTGAATAAAACTCATGTTAACGCTGCGCTAAATTTTCATTATGAATACGGCTGAAAATGTTATGAAAGAAAGAATAGAAACGTTAATTTAAAGAAAGGAGAGAAAACTCATTTATGCAAGAATAAAGAATTTGTGCTTCAGATATTAAGATAGTTCTTATTTTAGATACAGAGAGTTCAAAATAAATTCATTACTGCTTAGAGAGTGAGTAAGACCTAAGGGTGGAAGTTTTACAAAAACACTTATATAATTTTATAACATCAACAAAATTAACTGTAAAAAACAGTAGTTTTTCAGTTGTTTCAAAATTGTTGTAGTAAAAATGTACAATTACAAGATAGTAAAATACTGTTAGTTGATTGTAATGCGTTTGTTAGTTATTTTTCAACAGTTAAAAATAACAATTTTTTTTTATTTTAAACACCTTTGTCGTCGTCTTATTTGCATGTATCTTTGTTTTAACCATAATTTTCAGTAGATTTTACCGACAAATATTTTTGAGTGTATAAAGAATACTAAATTAGCCTAATTTGTCTTTGGACGCGACAATCAATTTTGACTAGTGTGTGCAAGCCCTTAGATGACTGAGCACAGAAAAACGTGAAATTTAGAGTACGAAGAGAGAAGTTTAAGAAAGTTAAATAACTAAAAATTATAGAGAGTAAAAGAGAAATTAAAAAATATTAAGGACGTGTTTAGAAGAGTGAAATGGTAGTACGAGAGAAATGTAAATATTTTGAATCAGATTGAAAATAAAAGAAAAAATTCACTGTGTGAGTAGAAGAGAAAGTATGGGAGAAGATTAAATATAACGAATAACAGAGAGACAAGTTGCTTTTGTGTGTGTTTCAATTTTCATTAGTGAATGTGTAAAACAGTGAGAAAAAACTAACATTATTTGTAAAATATTAATCAAATTTAATAACTTTGTCATTTGCTTGCTTTATTTTTCTTTTTGCTGCACTTTTTTTTTAAGTTCAATTAAAAAATCAAACAATTAAATTAACAAAAACAAATTATTTAAAGAAGGAAAATAAATAAAAACAAATTAATTAAAAATAAAAACTACAAATTTTAAGGTCGAATCTGTAGACTTGGCTTTAAAAATACTGGATGAATATGAGTTAAGAGGCCACAAGATAAGAGTGCAGCGAGCCCAATTTCAAATGAGAGGTGAATACAATCCGTCACTGAAACCCAAACGTAAAAAGAAGGATAAAGAGAAATTGGCTAAAATTAAAGAGAAGTATGAGATCACTCTAACAAGGAAGGTTTCCTCGGGGCACACATTCAATTTGCAATCAATAGTCTAACCCAATGAGGCGTTCCTTGTAATTGTATTTATCTTAATATCTTAATGATAAAATTTTTTTTTTCAAATCTTTTTACAGACTTTTTGATTGGCGTCCGGAAAAAATGCGTGGTGAAAGATCTAAACATGAAAAAACCGTTATTATTAAAAATCTTTTTCATCCGGAATTATTTGAAAAGGAGGTACAACTTATATTGGATTATCAAAATGATTTAAGAGAAGAATGTGGAAAATGTGGAACCGTGCGTAAAGTTGTTATCTATGATGTAAGTTTGAGAGTAAACATATTTAAGAAAGAGCCTGAGTTTAGAAAATAGAGAAAGAGAAAACAGGAATATGTTATAGAATCCTTAAAGTTGAGTTGAAACTACAATTGGACCCGAGATAATTTCAAACGAAATTGTGATTTTTTTTTAAATCAACAAACAAATACAATATTTGAAATGGTTTTAAGTTTTAATTTAAAACGGCTTTTAATTAAAACGATACTAATCTGATTAATTAGCTACGGTTGCAATCCTTGGTATAACACTAACAATATACCGTTACGATATTGATTAAACTCTTACCTAGTGTATTGACATGCAATAAAATGATAGTAAGCAATTGTCAAAATGATTTCATCTCAAGTGAAGATAGTGATATCGCTGACATGCAGGCGGCTCTTGCAATGATGCCTGCCATGAAATGTCACTTTCCAAAAATTTGGAAAAAAAAAGAATGGTAAAGTGTTTAATTTTTTATTTTTTGTAGATAAAAATTAATGTTTGATAAAATTTTGTGTTTTTCGAAGAAAAATTTATGATATTTCTTTGCCATGAAATGGTCAAGTGTTCTCCACCACTTTGCAATTGATATCATTTTGACGTTTCTCTGCAATGGTTTTGACATTTCATATCTTATAATTTATTGCATTTGAAGATACCGAGTTATGGGAATAACACCACCTTTTACGATTTTAAGAAAAAGAATGATTTCGAAATTTGAATCGGTTACGGTTTTATATCAAACATTCTTTGAATTAAAAATTAAAAATAAAATTGATATTTGTTCTGGTAATGTACAATTACTTTTTTCAATTTTATATGAAAAATGTCTTTATTTTCTCATTCAATTTAGGCTTTTATAATGTTGATACTTCGTGTGTAATTTGGCATTCCGAAGACTGTTTCATGTAAAAATTAGACGTAGGCCGCGAATTAAAAAAAACCTCTAACAGTTTCTGTAAAAATCAAACAGATTCTTAAGAATTTCGTAACAAAAACCTTTAGATTTGAGAAGTTCTTTCATTTTAGACATTTAACTGAGAATTTAGTGACTTAATTCTAAAAAATTCCACTATCTTTTTTCGAGGACTTTTTGATTTTGCTTACAATAAATCTATTTAGTAACTTTTTCTACGAAAATGACTATTCTCAAAAGCTTTTCCTTTAAAACACCTTAAAAGTTTTTATTGGTTTTTAATTTGATTCTCATAACTTTTCGAAGTTTAAGATTCCATATTCTGAGGACTTTGTTGCTTATTTTGAATGAATTAAAAACTACATATGTATATATAGGGTGTTTTTTTAAGCCCGGTAGAACTTTAAATGGTACAACATAACACAAAAAATTAATTTTAATCCAAGAAAATGTTTATCCCAAATATCATTTGAAAATGATTTCAGGCATATGGCCACCCCGGCTGTTCTTGACGAAGCGCATTCTGGACGTCCAATTTTGGGCCATTTTTCGAGCATTGCTGGCCGTATGTCACTAATAACACGAACAATGTTGGCCTCCAAGGCGTTAATTGTTGCTGTCTTAACAGCATAAACCAGTGACTTCAAGTGGCCCCACAGGAATTAATCGAGAGGTGTCAAGTCACACGACCTTGGAGGCCTATTGACAGGTCCATCGAAATCAACTTATCGCCAAATTTTGATTTCAATAGGTCGAAGTTTGCGGTCGCCGTTTGGCACGTAGCGTCATCCTTTTCAAACCACATCTCGCACGGATTAATGTCAACCATATTTTCAAATAAAAAATCGTTGATCATGATGAGGTAACGATCTCCATTGACTATCTTGCTCCGGTTTCATTTTTGAAGAAATAATGATGCCACCAGCGGTAAACCGCACCAAACGGTGCATTTTTCTGGATGTCATATAGTCTGTAGGGTCTTTTGTGGATTGGTTTCACTCCATATCCGGCAATTTTGTTTATTAACAACCAAAATGAGCCTCATCGCTGAACACAATTTTGCGTCTACAAGTTGCGCGAATTGATGTCTGATTTTCAAAGTAAATCTGGATAATTTGGTAGTGTTGTTCAAGCGTCAATCTATCCATGATGATTTGCTACAGTATACTGATCATAAATGTCAGCGCAGTATGACAGTTCGTTTGGTGTTAACGCTTTCGAAAGTTCTAAAAAATAACTAAACCCTATTTTTTTTTTTATTCAAACTGTTAACCAAAACCGGAATCGTAACCGGAGCCTTAAAATCATATTCTAAATTCATCGATAATGTAGTTTTGTATATTTGTTTGCGTGACTTACATACTCTTATGTAAGAAAAATACATCACTGAATACATTCAAATTTCAAAATACCATATATTTAAAAAGATAAACTGCCACATGAGAAAAAAACTTCTTATTTCGAATCTATTCGGCAAACTTCATAATATAAAGCTGATACTGTGTACAAATAGTTTTAAGCATCGTTTTTTTAACTTTGTTTCCCAAAATTGGCTCTTTTTGGCCCAAACGGTGTGGTAGTGTTAAAGAAAAATTGTCTTTAATCTTTGAATTTTTTTAAATTTTCTATTTTTTAGCGCCATTCGGAAGGAGTAGCCCAAATAAATATGTCTTCTCCCGAAGAAGCTGATTTAGTTATACAAATGATGCAGGGACGTTTCTTTGGTAAACGACAATTAACTGCTGAACATTGGGATGGTAAAACTAAATATAAGTGAGTTATGTATAGCCAGATAAATTAAGAAATTTTTATTAATATTTTGTTCTGCTTTTATAGAGTTGATGAAACTGAAGAGGAAGTACAAAAGCGTCTTAATAAATGGGATCAATATTTGGAAACGGATGAAAGTAAAAAATCTGATTTACAAAAAGATGAGCAAGATATTGAAAAAAGTATAAATTTTGAAAATTCTCAAGTTACACCAAAAGTCAAAGGCACACAAATCTTGGAGGAAAATTTTAAAGAAGAATAAGAAAATAGCTACATATATTTTGCACAGCAATTATTATACAAATATTCAAAGAAATTATAGATGAAATGAATGCTTAAACAATTTAAAGATATTATAATAATTTAAATTGTAAACAAGAAATTAACAAAATAATTGTCAACTCAACATAAAGTAATGAAATAAAAATCCTTAAAATATTTTCAGTTCCGATATATTTTTATTTTAATATTTTCAATTATTAAATATTTATTTTGAATTTGTAATGGTTTTTTTTAGTCAACAATTAATAACAGTTAATTTCTTCAAACTTCCTTATTACAAATCAATTAAAACAATAGTGTTTGAATTCAACAATAAAATTTTGCAGTATTTTACTTACCTTCCTCTTTCTCTACGATCGATAACTTCCAAAACTACTTCATTGGCCAATTGATTAGGATAGGTTGCATTCCAACGATGATAGACCTTATGACGATTATTTTCACTAACCTTAGGCATTTTATGTTGACATATAAAACGATGTTTGTCAACGCAACTACGTGACGACCATCTAAATTACACAATTATTAAAATAAAAAGAAATAAAACGAAAAAATGCATTGATTAATTGTGTTGAAACTGTAATTAATGCACTACCTATCATGATTATAAAATGTATATTTTAATTTTTGTTTTGTTTAAGGAACAAATTATTACATTAACATGTAATAATTGTCTATTTAAACTTTCCATTGAAATAAATTATAATTTTTATTAACTCTTTGCTGTCAATTAAAAATACACCTCTATTTGTTTGTATTTTTGAGTTTCATTATCTTTTGACATTATCACGTTTTAAGTATTGCAAAATATGCATAGTGGGCACTAATTCAATTTTAAATGTAGTTGTGTTTATACTGCCTCTACTAACCCCATTCAATAATAAAAAAAACACACGAGTTTAAGTCTGAAATTTTAGACAGATGGATTTATGTGAAAATCGAGACTAGGCCCATAAGCATCTTTTTAAATACCTTAATTAAAAAAAAAAAAACAAAGCTATTTAAAATCCCCATTTGAATTTATTATTTTTATGATTTTATCAAAAAATTTTGCAAATTTCAATAAAAAGTTTTGTTAGTTTAAATTAAATTTTTTTTATTCATTTAAGCTAAATAGTTTTGCAAATTCCTATTTCAGCAAAACTTTGTACTAAAATATGTAAAGTTGTAATTTACCTGTATCTTAATTGTGGATCATAAACAGCACATTGATTCTCCATATGCGGATTGGTTCTGTAAAAAAAGTAGTAGGTGGTAAGAAATTAATAAAAACACAAATTGAAATATGTAAGGAAATTATAATCGTTCGGAGCCGGTCATCAAATATCGGGAAGCGTACCAAGTTCCATAAGGTTCTTGATCCTAATGAGATTAGCAATATTTAAATTTATGGTTGTGTTTCACAGTGACATCATCAGCACAAACATTGTGCCTATTTCTGTTTTAGTGACTATGACCTTAAATTTTTCGGCCATAGTCCCCATAGGGTTAACACCGATTTGCTATGACGGAAATTATGTTGATGATAGTCCCAATTTTTGTTTCGGCTATACCGTGGAAAAAAAAGACTGATAAGAAAAATACTCCAAGTTAAACTCTCTAATTTTGATAAACGTCAGGTATATGATAGAGAAGCAAGACATAAAATCAACCTGTATCGGTTTTAAGGTCATCCAAAAGATTTAGGCGCTTTCTTAGGGTTAAATAGCAGCCATGAGAGAGGAACATTCTTCTTCTTGCACGAAGAAGCCCAGACTTTTTTCGTGTAAATTTGCGTAAACCGTCTATCAGCTGTTATATCATCAACTGTGTTCAACTAGTTCAATTCAACTATTCACGAAAGACCAAGATCACTACTAATATTCCCCAGAAAAATTGTTTTGAACTGGTAACCTCTGAATCTGTACAAAAATCCCCGATGATAGAACATAAATTAGAACAGGTTGCATGCATGTACAAGTTGTTCTACAACCGGTTCTTTGCATCCGACAATTTCGCTGGGTCCTTTTAGTTCAATCGTTAATTTCATTCACACAGAAAATTCGAGTAAAAGTTGCCAAAATTTCTAGGTAATTTTACAACTAAATAAGATTAACTACAAATTTATTTAATATTACAACATTTTCCAAGTTTAATGAACTATTCCTTTTTGTTAATAAAAGTACTCGTTTTTTTTTATTGAAAAAGACTCTTAGTAAAAATTTTATGTATTCATTCAATAAAAAATGTATTTGAAGCTTGCTATAGTTAAAGTACACATTTCGTTTAATAAAGAGTTATTAGAAATCTTGATTCATAAATAGTCGTATTTTAACTATAAATTATTTTTTCGATTTGATACTGGCAACACTGTTGTTTATTTTCTTTCTTCTCCCAGATAAATCGTAAGTGATGCACAAATTTAGTAAACGATTGACTCGGTAATCGGAAGTGAAAAATTACTTTGTTAAATTAGAGAGTTAATGACGTGCTAAGATAAATTTAAAAGTAACTAAAAACATCTTTTTTTATTTATAAAGCAAATAAGTGGAAATATGTGTAAAAAATCAATTTTTTAGAACATATTATTCGAAGTAATCAAATGTCGAATAATTTTTTTTTGGAAAATTCTTCGAAAAAGGTGATTAGCTACGCAATTGTTGTAGCATTTTTCAGTTTGATGAATGGGAAGGAATGGCTTTAATAAATCATTTAATGCCTGAAAATTAAATAATTAACTAAAATGTCACAAAGTTGGTTTAAATGATGACTTCCTCACTACACACTTTATTAAAGGTTTAAAGTTAATGAGTACCGACTATAAACCTTTGTAATTTTTTTCGTTATTAAGCAAATATCAGTTCTGTTTTTGGCAAATTAGCTTACAGCCCTGCAATAAGAAAACTGTTATAAAAGTTTATAAATTACGCTGTTCATTTATGGAAAAAAAAGAACTTGGTCTTTACACCAAATTGAACTAAAAAGAGCATCACCAAACTGAACGAGAATGCCGAAGTCTATTTAGATTTTTTTCTTCTTTGAAATATGGTTATTTGCGTTCGCGTACTTTTGTAAACTTTTGTCTCTTTTAAAAATTTTGGAAACAGTTTTTAAAACAAGGTTTTCATCCATACTTACTCATAGTATTTTTTGCTAAAAGCATCATAAGTTAAATTACGTCCGCTAATACTCCATTGCCACATGTTATTAACATAATCATAAGTGGCACCTATCCAAATAGGATCCATATCTAAAATAGAACAAGTAAAGTGATTTGAAAATATGTTTTAATAAGAAATTTGAATGGGATAAACTAAATATAAATACATATATGATTACACTATGAGACAAATGGTAGGGGTCAGTGATCGGGAAGGGTTCAAACTACCGGGGAAAGTTATATCGGTAAAAAAGAAGTTATACGTGTCCCGGCGTTTCGCTGGGTCACCCCTAGGAATCGAGATATATCGATTTGACCTTTGGTGGTCTTTTTTTGACATAACTCGAGAACCACTAGTCCGATTTTGCTCAAACAATTTTAAAAAAATTAAAAATTCCAATTCCTTTAATTTGTTCATATAACGTTTTTCTATATACTCAACAGTTTTGCCGGTAAAAATAAATGTATGAAGAAAAAAATATTTTTTGCCTAAAATATTAAAAAAAAGTAATAAACAAAAGGTTATTGATTTTTATGGTAGCGGTAACAAACATTTATTTTTAACAGCAAAACTGTTGAGTATATAGAAAAACGTTATATGAACAGACTAAAGGAATTGTAATTTTTAATTTTTTTAAAATTGTTTGAGCAAAATTGGACTAGTGGTTCTCGAGTTATGTCAAAAAAAAAGATATATCTCGATTCCTAGGGGTGACCCAGCGAAACGCCGGGATACGTATAACTTGTTTTTGACCGATATAACATTTCCCGTTGGTTTCATCCCATCCCGATTTTGACTGTCGCATGGTGTTATTAGGGGGCAATGACAATTCTATTCTGGATTTTCGCTGATACTCTGCATACAATTTTGTTAAAAATTTGAGCCAAGTCGAATAACTCTAAGCCGGTGCACGGCTTAAGTCACATTCACAATGATGGAGTACTCCACTCTGCAGAATGGAGTGTACTAAAATACAAAAAATATGTAAGTGTGAAAAAGAAAGGAACAAAATCCACTCTGCAGAGTGGAGTACTCTATCATTGTGAATGTGGCTTTACATTTATTTACAGTGAGAGTAAAAAAAGAAAAAAAAAACACGTGAATTCACTAGGTATTCATTAATATTTCACTATTTTGCAATTCTATTTTATTGGATTGTTGGATTTTTTCTTAATATTTCGGACAATATAGGTCGTATTTCAGTCTCTTTGTCCTAGGAGATTAAGAATTTACCTATCAGCTGTTTAAATCACTATAAGCTTGTTCGTTTACTTACTACAAGTTACTACTTTCACTACAGCTGGTAAAAATCAATACAAAAAGTAAACAAAACTGTCTAATTGTAGTAAAAGTAATAAGAAATTTGAGTAAACGAACACACTGATTATGTATTCTGTTAATAACTAAACCAATTTCGAGCATTTTTTCCCCTATTGCACTTTATGACATTTTAGCACAAGTTCAAGGACATTCTAGCAGGGTTTTCCATTTTTTAAATAAAGTCGCTTATACAAAAAAAAGTATGATTTGTACCGATCATGAACAAAAAAAGTGTATTAATTATTTTCCATTCCATTTTTTTTTATCAAAAGTATAGAAATAACACGCAAACATAGTATAAAAATTCTTCTCATCACATTTTTGTGTTGGAATTTCCCCAATTAAAATTTAAGAGGAGTTTTTGTTGAATATTTTAATCCTATATCTGCGTTTTTTTGTTGATAAAGTTATACCAAAAAAACTCCCCAAGAACGGTAATTTTAGGGGTTAAAATGTTCTGCGAATATTTTCGGCTGCAAATTTCACTGGGGGTTACTAAAGACGAAAAATTCATTCGGAGATATTAAGTCCTGAAAGTGGTGAAGTGTATTTTATCGATTAATCGATCCGAATAATGTGTTACGAATAATTTAATACGAATATTTGTAGCACAAAAGATCTATATTGGTCGCGGTGAGTACACAGAGAGAATTCCTTGGACGAGTTTTAACGAAATTTTTTCACTAAACTAATGAAGTGTTCTTCACAATAGGAATGAAAAATTTCTTAAACTCTATGAAAAAGCTTCATTGTTTTAATGAAAATATTTTTAATGAAACTTTTTCATTAGTCGTATTAAATTTTTAATAAATAATATGAAATTTTTCATTAACTTTCAATGGACGAATTCCAGCGACAATTCATAGATCTAATGCAAAAATTCATTGATATCATGCAGATAATTCTCTCAGTGTAGTGCCTTCATATCTAAATAACAGGTCAATTGAGAAGTCTCCGGCCTGACACATACATGGCGCTACTAGAATTAAATCGATATGATTTTTAGCCCTAACCTTCAAAAGACGCGTGTATAAATTTGACAGCTGTCGGATCATTAGTTTGTGAATTATAGCATTTTGAGTGAAGCAACTTTTGTTATTGTGAAAAAAAATTGGTAAAAAGGAATTTCGCGTGTTGATAAAATATTGCTTTTTGAAGGGAAAAAAATACAGTTGAAGCTAAAACTTGGCTTGATGACGAGTTTCCGGACACTGCCCCAGGAAAATCAACCATCAAGGATTGGTATGCTAAGTTTAGAAGTGGCGAAATGAGCACCGAAGACGGTGAACGCAGTGGACGCCCAAAAGAGGTTGTTACGGACGAAAACATAAAAAAAATCCACAAAATGATTTCGAATGACCGTAAATTGAAATTGAATGAAATAGCAGGTACTCTAAAGATATCAACTGAACGTGTAAATCATATCATTCACGAATATTTGGGTATGAGAAAGCTCTGTGCAAAGTGGGTGCCGCGCGAGCTCACTTTTGACCAAAAACAACGACGAGTTGATGATTCGGAGCAGTGTTTGGAGATGTACAAGTGTAATAAACCCGAGTTTTTGCGTCGATATGTGACAATGGATGAAACATTGCTCCATCATTTCACTCCGAAGTCCAATCGACAGTCATCCGAGTGGACTGCATACGATGAATACGCTCCAAAGCGTGGAAAAACGCAACAGTCGGCTGGAAAGGGTATGGCGTCTGTATTTTGGGATGCGCATGGAATAATTTTCATTGACTACCTTGAAAAAGGAAGGATCATCAACAGCGACTATTACATAGCGTTATTGGACCGTTTGAAGGACGAAATCGCCAGAAAAAGGCCGCATTTGAAGAAAAAGAAAGTGCTGTTTCAACAAGATAATGCACCGTGTCACAAGTCAATGAAAAGGAAAATCCATGAATTGGGCTTCGAATTGCTTCCGCATCCACCGTATTCTCCAGATCTGGCTCCCAGCGACTATTTCCTGTTCTCAGATCTCAAAAGAATGCTCGCTGGGAAGAAATTTTCGTCGGATGAAGAGGTGATCGCCGAAACTGAGGCCTATTTTGAAGCATGGATTTTGATCCCTTGACTGATAGCCAGACTTTTAAAAACATAATTAAGAAGAAAATATCTTCAAAAAATAAGCTTTAAAAAAAATTGTTTTTTATTGGAAAATTGTTTTAAATAAAATATGTCTCGTACCGGGAATTGAACCTGGACTCAAGATTGCAGCTTGTTAGCTCTACCATCTGAGCTACCTCGACATGTTATATTTGATAGATAAAAACATAATTGGCCTGCTACACACAAGTATGATTACGCGCCAACATACAAAAAATCAAAAATATGTGGTTACATATATCCTTACCAGTGTTAAAAAATACTTTGTCTAAAAATAGATTTTCAAAAAAAAAAAAAAAAAAAAATACAAAAATTCTAGAACATTACTTTATATTTGAAATAATGATAAAAATAAATCATTGTTGGTAAAACATTATTTTTTATTTTGAAATAATGAAAAAACTTAACTAGTTAATGGTAACTCATTGTTATATATATGTTAAAATAATGTAGAAGGTAAGTCGGTGTCATTACTGGTAGTCCAAAAAATAATGATATGACATTACCGTTTCTACACTGGGTATTACCAGATTTATATAGGCATGTCTTTTTATATAGTTCCTTTAGGTAAAAAAGTGTTCAATCTAGTTAATAGAATACACCCATAAAACTAAAGCAATTCGGTCGAATTTAAAAGAAAAACATTGTTTTAAAACAGTAATCTTAACCCTATTATTCTCAACTTACTTCCCGACTGAGCATCATATTTCAATAGAAATTCTCTCAGTTTACGATCTGAATATTTCTCTGGTTCGGCTAATCTGGCATTTTTATCCTTACAAAAGAAATGCGCCTCTAGCCAGCTGCTGTGTTGTTGGGGCAATGAAAAACATTCTTGACCTATACGTTGAAAATTCGGCGGACACATGGCATACATGCGCCGTTGTCGTGGTCTCTCCTCGGTTTGGGCATGTGCCAAGGCACCGCCTGTGAGATGGGGTGGTGAAATATTTTCAAAATTAACACCCACAGAGGCGCTCGATGAATGATATTGACCACAAACGATTTGAAGAACTGAAAAGGGGATGTAAAAGTTTATTAGCAAGAAACATGAAAAATTTTTTTAAAAATCCATAAACAAATTTTGTTTATTATGAGTTTTTATTAAACAAGTTTATTTGTTTTATTATTAGTTTTTTTTCTAAAAAAGGTGCAATAAAAAACTTACCTAAAGCTAAAATTAATATTAAAAAGCGCATATTGCTTGTGTTTTTGTTTGTATTTTATGGGCCTTAAAAATTATTATTTAAATTAATTTATTGAATATTTTTTTTTTTATTAGTTTTCTGTGGAATTTTTTCAATTCTCTTTCTTCCTTGTTTTGTTGCTTCTTTTCAATTTAACAATAAAAACTGGATTGATGTGTATTGTTTAAATCGAATGTTTGGTGCATGATCACTTTAAAAAGATTCCAAAAATTTCCTTGGAAATGACTGAAAATATAAAAACAAAAAAAGAATTTCGTTATTTAAATTAGTTTTTAGTTTATGGCTTAAAAGTTTTATTGCTTTGTATAAAAATTTACTTTGAGCTTTAACACAAAAAATAAAAACTAAAAACCACAAAATTATATTAATGTCAAATACAGTGGGACGGATTGAACTCAATATCAAATATTTAAGCCTAGTTATATGAAATTTGCTTGCTTTTATCTAGATATTTTTTTAATTCTTTCTATAATGTATTATTTTTCAACACCAATACTGATTTTACCAAAATAATATTACATCATTGTCATCTTATACTCGAGCCGATTCAGTAAACGGATTGAAAAATTAGCCATGAAAAATAGGATTTGTTACAGGGTTATTAACAATTTTACACCGCCAAATGTTTGTCAAGCCCGTATTAATGATTTTTAAAATATTCTGATTTTCACTTAATGTTACACTCAAAGAAATAAACCTGTAAAATAGCAGAAAAAGCTACTAAACATTTGTTAAAAATGACCTTGCAGAAAAACTGTTGAAATTAACAAATTTTTTTGCTTAAATACTAGTAAAATAAGAAAAGTAAAATTAAGGTACCTATTCCTACGAAAAGTCTGAGACTCTTAGACGTGACTATATTCCCAATGTATTTGTTGTTGCAAAGTCACAACAAATTATATTAATTCAAATTTTTGTTGAAAACTTCAAAAAAATTAAGACCTGGTATCGACACAATCACAACATTGACAAATAAAATTTAAATTTTTTGAATTTTATTGTTGCCTTGTATGTTAAAGTTAAGACTCTCAGTCTTAAAAATAGTCTTATGACGGTCACAGTGAGTCACAAGTAGGAATAGGAACCTTTTATTGTTCCTATCCTACTAATATTTAGCCAAAATAATCTGCTAATTTCAACAGTTTTTCTGCAGTTTTTTAACTAAATTTTAGTAATTTTAACTAAAATTTTTACAGACTTTTTCTATTAGTGTAGTGATTTTAAATGATTACGTTTTTCTTTTAATCCTTTTTTTCTGCTTCACTGTAAGTTCAAAATGTTTAAATTTATTGTTTTCATAAAAATAAATTTTTGTTTGTGGCAAAAAAATAAACCACACAATTCAATTAAAATGACATTAACAAAACTTAGATCAAGCGAAATATTCAAACATAAAATAAAAGAAACCAAAACCTTTTTTCAAATGGTCACCCCATATTCCTAGAAATGTTACCGCATATTATTAAGTTTTTATTTTAACAGCCATCAATCTCATTACTAACTTAAGTTTTAAAGGGACTTAAAAATAATTCTTAGTAAAAATTTAAATTTTAAATAGTTAATTGGATATTTTTTTAGTTTTTTGGGTCTAAATTAATGCCTTAAATATAAATAACTAATAACAATTTCTTTAAACTAAATTTAAATGTTTAGCAAAACTTCTTCGAACAACTTGAATTTATATTTCTTTATAAATCTCATAAATTAAGTTCTTTAACAAAACTTAAGTTTGAATACTAACCAAAGTTTTATTTTAATCTTATTAATGATTAATTTCTTTAGCCGGCTCAAAACATAACTTCGTATTAGCATCAAAATAATCATTTTAGACAATAATCATTCACTCACATCTTGTTTGTCAAGGTTACACAGAATTAAGCAGAGTTTTAAACATATGTTATCATTTGTTTACAATTTACTGTAACCCAACAAAAAAAAAAAAGGAGGAATACTGACTGCATCTATCTATATTAAATGATATTTAAGGGGGTATCGACTCTAGGAAAAATTTTGTTTTCGATTTTTTTTTATATTTTATTTGAATGGAGCATACTTTTCTCTATATGCTCCGATAATTTCAACAAAAAATTCGAAGGAATTAAATTTTCACATGTTTTTTTGTAAAATATGTTTTAGTCCCAAAGTTTTTTGCATTAACTTGTTTTTATTAGAAATCGTATATCTTATAACAGGACAGAATAAAAAGATAAAAACTACATCAAAAGATGTAATAATTGCACTCAGTTTTTAAAGAAAATCCAATGATGATTCCTTAATGGATGTTGAAGAAACGTCACATGGGGCAGGTGCTGATGGCTTAATATAAGTTATAAAAGTAATCAATATATATAAAAATGGGAAAAAAATTCGAAATAAATTAAATAATGTACAAAATTATAGCATTTTTACAAAATAATATGAGTAGCAACTACATGTCCCAAATTTGGTGGACATGTAGTAAGCTAGGAGATATAACTTTTCTTCATTTACAATTTTTTGAAATTTTGCTGTTTTCTTAGCTTAAAATTACCTTTAGACTTCAAACGCGTTTTTATCGCAACCATGAGTTCAAAATCGGCTGCCACTGTGCAGCCAAGGTGGGTTAACCGATTTCGATCCGGTTTTTTTTTTCGTAGTCAACAAAAAACTGTAGTCCTTATCGTGGCCCTTTTTTTGAATTTCAGTCAAATAAATTTTATATTCCCAAGCAAAATTGTTTTTTCTTGCCTTTTTGGAATTTTCAAGTTTGTGTGGCAACTTTGTTAAAAAAAATAAAAAATAAAAATCGGGCCACGATAAGGACTAGAGAATTTATCTGGTATTAATAATCACTTTACATTTTTATTTTCCAATAATTAATGAAGGCTGTACAGCGGCAGCCGATTTTGCCTATTTTAAAAAAGGCTGATAATGATTTGGCAACCCTGGCGATTTTGGTTAGAGAAATTTAAAACTAATATTTTTTGAAAATACTACAATAATATATATTTTAAATAAAAACATAATATAGTAAAAATATTGTTATTTGAATTTTTGACAACTGTTTAAATATGCCCCTTAAAATTCTGTTGTTACAGTATTTAAACCCCTTAAGTTTCATGAGTCTTTTCTGACCCCAGGCCACTAAGGATTAACGATTTTTTAAACAAATGTAAATATTTTTACAAATTCTAGTGATACTTTTCCGAAAACTATGTAAAATTTGATGAAAACATTCAAATTTTGTTAAATTTTTGACAAAATAAGCAATTTTTGTAAAATGTGCTGGAAAGCAGTCGCTCCAAACACAAACTTGAATTATCATTTTTCCAATTTATTTTTTTTCTTTAATATCAACTATTATGTGGTACAAATAGCAATCGGCATCTCCAAATTAGGTATTTTAAAAAATCTTTAAAATTAACTTAAAAAAAAACACGTTTTTACATTTTTATAAAATTCGTGGGTCATTTTGGATTCGAGGCTAAATGATATCCAAAATTCCATATCTAAATCATATTGACAATATTATATGAATAAATGAAATAATTTTTTTTTTTTTGTAAATTTCTAATTTTGGGAATTTTTAATAATAATAATACACCTTTTTCCAAAATGGTCCATTTTCGTCCAACTTTCGGCACTGGTTAACGTTTTCCAAAAAAAAAAAATAATAATTTCGTGCATTTAGGACCATTTCCAATAAAACTGGGGGGGGGGGGGGGGTGTAATGAACGAAAATCTACAAATCGTCATTTTAAGGGACATCGTAATGATCGTAATGGTCGACATTAATATTCAGTACTTGATTCACTTAGGCTCCCATAACATGTCATAAATAAAATTAGATATTGGCCAATAAATTAAATTGCAATTAAAGTTCTCGCAATAACAAAGCAAAATATTCAAAATTCTTACACATTTTTCAAACGAAAAGATTTTAGTGTAAATGTGTTTATGTAAATATTATTGTTTCGAATTTTGCCAAAAAATATTCTAGGGCAAGTGAAAAAAAAATTAATAATTAAATCACGGTTTTGACAAGTAAAAACCAGGTAATTTTTGCTCAGCCTAAATGCAGTTTTGCAATTAACGAAAAACTAGTGCTTTTGAAAACTACTTGTATTTAATTGTTAAATTCCATACAAATTCTGAATAAAACATTAAAAAATTTTAAAAACTACTAGTTTTTGGTTGTAGTGTGAATTGTAAATGTAAAAACTTATCAGATTTTGGCACACAAGAAAAATTCTCAGATTCTAATAGAAAAATTATTATTATCCAAAACGATTTTTCAATAATTTAGTGTTTTTTTAATTTTGATGCAGTTAAAATAGTCATGCTATTGAAGTATTTTTAATATTATTAAAATGTTTTTTCTGATATGGTAATTTAAACAATTGCCTGTGATTTTATTCATTTAATACTCTGCAATAAATGTACATAGATATGTAAATGTTGGTTGTTTATCGTCTACATTGTACCTACTCAAATACATAACGATAAAGTTATGTAGTAGTACGATTATATCGGTATTGAAAGTTTTTATCTTTTTTCAAAATCCTGTTGTTTTTTTTTCAACCAAAAAAGGTACCCAAATGATGAATAATGATCTTTTGTTTAAAAATTTCTTAAAAATAAGTGTTTTATAATTTTATTAAAATTTTGTTTTATGTTTTTAATTAATTTATATTATTTAACTTTTGTTTTAATTTTTCAATTGGTCAATGAACTTTCAATTGGTTTGTGTTAATTAAAAGCAAAAGTGCTTGAGAAAACGTGTTTCTATGACGTCATTTTATAAAATAAATACACAATTAGTCTAAACAAAACAATTAAAGATATTGCGAATTTTATTTAAAAAGTACTCATACTTGTTATGGAAAATTTAATAAACTAAAAAAGTTCTTTTTTTAGTAGGTTTGAGGTTAAGAAGAAGAAAAAAGTACTTTTCCAAAATAAAATTTCTTAAATAAAAAAAAAAAGAATTTTTTTGGTGTACGTCTTTAACTGCAAACCGGGTTATAAAAATTTATGGATTTTACAATAACTTCACATCTACATCAACAGATCAGTTTAGAGATGAGCGATATTTTCATACCGGTGATTTAATCACAGTTATTGATAAATCACTGGTAACGGCAGTGATCAAATATTTCAAGTCTCCGAATGTCGTTCTTTTAATATTTTTGTACTATTCTTTCTTGCAAACTTCATTGTGCACAGTAATACATGTTTTTTTTCAATAACAGTGACTTGCTTTCACACTCTTCTGAATAAAATGTCTACTTCTATCATGTCATTGTTACCGGTCGCAACTATTCTTTTTTTAAGGCCCAGTTTTTAGGAAGTGGATTATCTTTAAACTTAGTTTAACGCAGTTTGTAACTGGAATACTGCTTTTAAAATGTGGTTTATTTTGTTTTATTTCAATAAAGAAATAAATTATACTCGAGAAAAAGTTTTTCCGGCAAATTTTTGTTAATAAACTTTGAAATGGCTGACAAAATTCGTTTTCGGTTTAATTAAACCAAGTTTAACTGACATCTTAAAAACTCGCCATAAATATTATTTCGTTTATTTATCAGAAAATCGTAGTCTTTTCCATAGAAAAACCGTGATCACGATCACGATCACAGTTTAAAAGAACAACGATTTGAACATTTCACGATTTCACTGAGAACAATATTACTGAAAAATCGCCGGATCGCCCATCTCTATTACAAACCCGTGATCACGGTCACTGTTTAAAAGAACGGTGATTTGAAAATCACGATCACTGGTAGCAGCGTTATTCAAAAATCACCGGATCGCTCATCTCTAGATCAGTTCCTTCATAATGGATATTGTCTATTGGACAATTTTGTAAGGGTCAACTTCAAATATTTAAAAAAAACGAAACAATTGTATTTTTTATCATGAAAATGAACAACCCTTTTGAAACAATAAATAAAATCTGTTATCACAATATGTCTGTTCCAGTACTTTACCGAAGTTACACAAAGGCATTCCCGTACTCAAAATTGCGTGTAAATTGTTGTTGTTTGGGCTGTTTTGGGTTCCCGCGGGTACCCGCGGTAACGTACGGGAGCGCACATAATATCATATTAGAATTTGGACTGAAAACAAATTTTGCCAGCCATTACCAAGATTATCAATAAGAATTCCTCGGGAAATTGTTTTTTTTTTATTTAAAATTATCGTCTTTATTGAAATAAAGCAATATATACAACATTTCAACATCAGTATTTCAGTTCCAAATACCTCCAAAAAATTCGGCATTGAAATAGAAAAATTATTCATATTTTCTATTTTCAATTAATATAAGTATTTTGAGTTTTTTTTTTTTTTTTTTACTTAAAATAATTTCATTTAAATTTCAATTGATATTGCTTTATTTCAATTGCAATTTTTAAATTTTATTTATTTTCAAAACTTTGTTGTTTACACTATTTCAGTCAATGATTAAGTGAGAATAAATGACAGATGTTTACTCTCGAAAATGCCATATACGTTATTAAAGACACAAACCATGTGTAAAACATACGCCATCTGTTGTGAATCCCGCATTTTTAAGTTATACACCCAATAATTTCAAAGAAAAATAAGTAAATTGGATATCAAATTAATGCTTTTTTGGGGGCGATATACCGGTATACAAAAAATGTCCAATTTTTTTTTTTAAAGAGAAGCAACACTTATAAAATTCTTCCTATTAATTAACATGTTGCTTTCTTTGGAAAGACGATAGAGAAAAGATGAAAAGCGGTGAAAGATGAAGGTTTTCAAATATGGCAACACTCTAATTGCGCGAGATGATGAGTCTAGGAACAGTTGTTGCACGCCATCTGATAGCCATTGTTCTAATTTTTACAAACCATATAAAAATCTCTTGGAAATATCTTAAATCAATATTGAAACATGTTTGGCAACTTCACCAGACATATTGGCAATTGAATTCAATGCATATAATGCCAATGTGCAAATGCATATATTGAAAATTACTATAATATATATAAACAACAATCGTTTATTATTTAGCAGTGTGGGCTTTGAACAGTATAAATATGTTGTTTTTCCTTTATGTCAGCCTCCTTTTATACTCGTAGTATAGTAAAATTTATAAATAAATTTATTGAAATTTCGTATATTGGCACCTTGAAAAATATATTGTAACAAGTATATATCGCAAAATAACATGCATATATGCATATTGCCAACGCCTAATAATGCATATTTTCATATGATTTTGAAATATGTCATAACTTCTTTCTTAAAACAGGCAGTGGCAGACTGAAAGGCAGTTAAATTTAATTCTGCAGAGAAAAAAAGTGTACAAATCAAGTTTAAATAAACTTTTTTGCATAAGAGGTAAATTTTAAATAGATATTCAATAATATAATTTAACTATGAGAAAAATTTCAATTACACCGTGCTACAATTTTATACATTTTCTCGCACCCATTGAACATTTTATGTGCACGTGAAAGTAGAGACTGCGTACACACTTTTTCCCCATCAAGGCCGCTGTCCTTTTTAAAGGTTTTCAAAATACCAAAGTCAAAATTTATATTTTCACTGAACTGTGGATATTCTCCACTCTTATAAAATACCGATTATGGATACAAGTGATTTAAAATATTTTTTCATTATAGCATGCGCGGCTTCAGCAATTAATATAAGGGGAAAAATCATACGCCTCCGTAAACAAAAAACAACAAATACATTTACTTGGGCACGGTGGCGTATGAACTTCCCCCTTATATTAACTGCTGAAGCCGCGCATGCTATAATGACAGAATATTTTAAATCACTTGTATCCATAATCGTTATTTTATAAGAGTTGAGAATCTCCACAGTTGAGCGAAAATATAAATTTTGACAAAAAAGGACCAAGGAAAAAATTTATTTGCAAAATTTTCAATAGCCTTGAAATGCTGAATTTTTTTTAAACCAAATATATTATTAAAATTTAAGAGTAGGGTGACCAAAAAAATTTTTTTTTTTGTTTTAATTTTGCAAACTTTACCTCTCAAATATGTTCCTTTTGGTGAAATATTTTTTAAAAATCTTCTTAGATTTTCAAAAAATTATTAAGAGGTCGCGACAGCTCGTGTTTTTATGTTTAATTTTTTTTTACGGTACCCCTTATTTGTGTTCCTTTTGTTAAGAAATATTTTTCACAATTTTCTTAGATTTGTAAAAAAAATTTAAGAGGTCCGGTCTCCGCGTTTTTTTTTTTTTTTTTTTGGAATGTTGATATAAATAAAACTTTTAAATATTTTAAATTGATATTTTATATACACTCAAAAAAAAAGTCAGCAAAAAATGTTGCTGTGTGAGCAAATTTTTAGTCAGGAGCGTACTTGCAAAAAAGTTAGTAATTTCAGCAAAAGGTTTGCTGAAAATCAGCGAGCTGATTTTTACCAAAAAAATAGTAATCTTCAGCAAAAGTTTTGCTAACACTTAGTCGACTGCAAATGAAAAAAATCCTTGCTAAAATCACTAAACTTTTTGCTGAATATTAGTAGACTGAAAAAAACTCAAAAAACTTGTAGCGAAATTTTACTTTAGTTAATTTATTTGCTGAAAATTTAAATATAGAATATGTGTAGAGTTGTTTTTCTTTTTTTGTCATTTCCGTTTCCAGACAAGCTGCGACATCTACATCTTATCTCTCTGGTTGTCGTCCACGCTATGAATGCGGTTATCAGCACAATTTTTGTAGCAAAATAAATTAGTAAAACATTAGTTCAAAATTAGTTTAGTGCTAAAAAAATATAACTAAACTATAAATTGCTGAAAACTTTTTTAATTGAACACTTATAAAAATTTTTGTTTTTCAATAATTTATTGTAACTGTCTATAAATATTTTAAAATTTTAAGGCGCCTGTATGTTCAGACAAAATATAAAGCAGGCACACTATGTATGTACGAGAGTGAATATCAGATTTACACACAGTCAATTGACATCGAACTTGAACTTGATAGAAAGAAAATTAAAATAGATGAGACGTCGTAGTTATTTATTATTTTATAATCAAAACAAAATGGAAAGAAATGTTTATAAAAATCAAATGCATACTTTAGTCATGTTAGAAAAATAATTATAGATGCATAAATGTATACGCGCAGATACATTTGGGTGGCACTTATAACTAAAATTGGAGTTCAAAATAAACAAGTGAACATTTTTAATAAATAGTAAAATTCTAAGGTGGCCACGTGTTAGGCATTTAGGTCTCGAGGTCTACTTTCCGATTTAGTACAATTCATTCAACAATTTTATACCAAAGAATAGATAAGTAACTACGAAAAAGCAATAACATTTTCGTGATTTTTTGGATTTTTCGGCCATTAAAACTCTATCAAAAATAAACCGGGAGGAACTGAACCAAATCGTCAATAACCGTCATCTTCAAAATACAATTACAAAAAACACAATTTATACTTATTTTCCATTCCAAATTTTTACATAAAACTGAGGCGAAAATTAATTTAAACTTCTTGCCTGTATTCAGAGTTTCTGAAGACATCAATCCCTTATTCTATTTTAATTCTAATTGACTATGGAATGATTGAATTCTCAAACTGCAATTTTACGTATAGAATGAAGTCTTAGTTATTCTCATTCGATTTAATTTTAAATACTTAATTTTTCATCACTCGATTTGTTCAATCACTGAATTCAATCGACTTAATCGATTTAAAAATTTGGGAATTCAATCGATTTCTAGTTCACTCTACAGAGTAATTTGGGAATGACAATTCTTCGATTTTCTTGATTCGATTTTAAAATATTGAAAATAAACAACTACAATACCTACATGATTCCCTGAGTGTATGTAAAGTAATAAAGTATTAAATAAATAAGCTCAATATCAAACAAAGAGTGTTTGGTTATTTTGATTGCAATAGAAAAGGACTCGGTTTATGTATTTAAGGGGGTAAATACTGTAACAGCAGCATTTTAAAGAGCATATTTGAACGGTTGTCAAAAATTTAAAGAAAAATATTTTTTATAATTTTATTTCTTTATTTAAAACACATATTTTTGCGGTCTTTTCAAAAATTTTTGGTTTTAAATTTCGTCAACCAAAACCGACTTCATTATTGGCCTTTTTTGAAAAAGGCAAAATCGGCTGCCACTCTGCAGCCTTCATTAATTATCGGAAAATAAAAATGTCAAGTGATTCCTAATTCCACAAAAATTCTCTAGTCCTTATCGTGGCCTTATTTTAATTTTTTCTAAATTTGTTTAACAAAGTTGCCACACAAACCTAAAAATTCCAAAAACGACAAAAAAACACCTTTGCTTGGGGATCTAAAATTTATTTGAATAAATTCAAAAAAAGGGCCACGATAAGGACTAGAGTTTTTTGTTGCCTAAATCACTTTAAGTTGTTCCGATTTCACGTTAATGAGTTTCACGTGAAAAGTGTGTAGACTTTGTTTTCACGCAAATTTAATGTACAAGACTATTATTTTTCTTGTAAAAAAGTGACATTTTGTGTTTATTGTGATTGGATTTTTCTAATAAAATAAAAAAAATTATTATAGTAGGTTTGAGGTTAAGAAGAAGAATAAACATTTTGCTCTAAAAATTATAAACACATTAATTTGCAAATCAGACTAGATCTAGTTTCTGACTTTTTCTATAGACAGGCTTCATCAGTGATTTTCCATTAAATTGTATTATTGTTTATATTTTATTGTCAGATTGTCTCTATATAATAATTTTTCAACAACCCGTCGGCTGTAGGAATCGAACATCCTACATTACAAACGTAACTATACTAAAGTTTGACAGCTTAGGCATCTAACCCAAGTAAGGCCTTGAATGTAATGTAGCTAATTCATAGTTTTCTTTCCTATTCAGCTTTCTGTTAGTGTTTTTTACTTTCAGAAGTGATCAAACAGACACATACACACATTCTACTTTTAGATTAATTTTTAATTTTTCGAATTTAAAGTAATTTTTGAGGCATTTTAAGTTCGAGTGAAAATTTTTCAAGTGAAAAACAACTTACTGTGCTTAAGAAAGAAAAATAATCTGATCGAAATTAATTATTCCGCCGTGGCTGTACAGTGGCAGCCGATTTTGAATAAAATTTAGATCTCCTGGTTTTCATTTCATTTTGGTCTAAATGCTTTTTCTTTTTTTTTTTGATATTTGTGGGGAAACAACTTTACGGAGTTACTTCTAAACAACTGTTGAACTTTTAGGGTAAAGTTATTGGGAGTGTATTTTTATATAAATAAGTAGCACCCTAATATATATACCATCACAACAAAATCCATGTGTAATTAGCTAATTAAATAATCAAATTGATTTATATACCACTTCAAATGCAGTTGATTTTTTTTCACCGCAAATAAAAAAAAAAATGGTTTGATTTAGAAAACACTGAAATAAATAAATTAAAGAGGTGAAAATAATAGTAACAATGAAAGTGTTTTATTGTTTAAAACTTCAATTAATTAAATAATATTATGGTTTTCGAAACAAATACCAATTTACGCCAATTAGATTTTGATGCAAATCTAGTTCAAATAAAGTAGATTTGAAATACAATAGGAATATTTAATGATGTGTGGAATTCTAATCAAATTGGGCATAAATATGTTATTTAAAAAAAAAAAACTGTAAATTGTACAGTTTTCAGCCATTTTCTTTTATTTTCAACGAAATTTAGAATCTTAACACATTTTCTTTACAAGATTTTACTTTATTTATATAAAATTGAAATCTTTAATTTTAAAATCTGTCAAAAATGACAAATACAAAATAGGTAAAGATTCCATTTAAAAACTAATTTGAATCTTACTCAATATTTATATAAATTCCAATCACAATAAATAAATAAATTGTCATAAGAATTATAATTTTTGAACTGTCAGTTTACTTTCTACATCTTTTTAAATAATTAATTAAAATTTTTTCATTTCTAATTTATAAAAATTTGTCATTTAATTTGAAATTCAATGTCATTTAAAATATCCCATCATCCATTAATTGTAAACTGAGCATAGAGAAGGGCGTCTAAATAAAAGCAAAATTGAAAAATATTTTTATTAATATGCCAAAAATTCTACAGAATCATATTGTAATTAATTAAACATCAAAATACAACAATTTTAATTTTTTTTTGCGCATTAAAAAAATTATGACACACATTTATCAGAGCAGATGCTGTCATCAGTTACGTCATTAATATTGTTGTACGACAATGTTTAGGTGAAGTTGCCGGTATTTAAAGTTTTGTTTGTATTTTTAAATTTTTATTAGCTTAACTTTTATATGCGTAGCAGTAATAATGTTAAAAATTTAACTCAATTTTGTTTGTGTATATTTTGCATATGAATAATTTTTTAATATCTTTTTTCAAATCACCCTCTTTCTTATCTAGTAGACTTTATACAAATTTACATTCAAGTGATGTCATACAAAGTAGCTTTTTTTAATATTTTTAAGCTTTACAAATTTAGAAACTCAAGTACGAGTGGTACTTTATGATTTTACAAAGATAAATGTACAATAACTTTATCTAACTTTTTATCGGATGTTTGTAAAAATATTTGACAATGTCTAATAGAACTCTCTTGTTTAATTTAATTTTTTTCAGTGTAGTCTTCAACTTTATATAATTTTAAACGTGTTGTCTGTATTGAAAACTGTTTATCATATTGCAATGACATAAAAATGTCAAACATTTTTATTTGTTTTATATCATCTACAAAATATTTAAATTTATTTTACGCACATTCACCCACTGACATGCTAATTGGGGTGGTGTTAAATTAATTTATGTTTTCATTTGGTTATGGCTGACTTTACACCATTCAAGTGAGCAATTAAAATTGGATCGACAAGCGACAAACTACAAAATAGTTATAAACAGGTCATAAAAATAAAATTAGAGAGTTTAAATTTACAAAAATTGTATTCATTTTATGAGGGATTTAAGAAAATAGTAAAAATGTTTGTCTACTGAAAATTACAGTTAAAACAAGGGTATATGCAGTTATAAAGGCGACAGTCGTATTTAAAATAATTAAAAGTAACTAATAACTTTCAGATACATTAAAAATAACAATGTTGTTAAAATTAACTGACAAATTATGACTAAAAAATTTTAAAACAACTGACGAAATTGGTAAAACTACCGTTTTTACGTTAATTTTTTTTAATATTATAGAAATATATTTTAATAAAAAAAAAACCATTTTTTCATTTAGTTTAGCTACAAAACAAATGTGTTACAACTTTATCATAGTTGAGATTTGAAATAAAAATTTCAAAAGGTTCTGCATTTATTACGTTTTTATAATAATTAGGTAGTTCACAAGGGGTGTGCTATTTGTTGTATCGTTGAATCGTCCTAACAAAAAACAGAGTTGTTAAAATTTTCACTTGACTTTAACAACGATTTTCTATTGGGTTTTCTATCTGTTGCTCACTCAAACATAGGACACTAAACACAGGTAAAAATGTTGTATCGTTCTATTCTCAAATGTTGTATTTTTTCAATTTAAATTCTAACAACTCTGTTTTTTGTTAGGACGATACAACAAATAGCACACCCCTTGTGAACCACCTTAATATTTACTGATTTTTATTTGTAAACTACACTCATAGAAATAAATCTATAAAAATAATAGAAAAAGTTACTAAAAATTAGTTAAAAATGATGCTGCAGAAAAAACTGCAGATTTTTGTGCTAAATACTAGTAAAGTAAGAACAGCAAAATTAAAACGGTTAAATTTACAGAATTTTAGTTATATTTAAGTTACCTTTTAGTTAATTGAAAATAACAAATTGTACTGTAAAATTTGCAGAAAATTTTGCTAAATATTAGTAGATACGGTTTGTCACGCGACGCTCTGCAGAAACTTTGTCGAATCTTAGTTTCCCAAATGGTACGAATAGGTGGATAGTAAATTATCTGTGTGGTCGCTAGTCGTTTGTAGAGTTTCGAAACAAAAAGTCCAAGCCCCGCAGAATTAAATAAGGAGTCCCTCAGGGTGGAGTTCTCTCCCCGATATTGTTTGATTTCTACGTCTCAGCAGCACCGAAAGGAGTGGAATTGATTTCATATGCCGACGACTGTACGATACTGGCGACGGGTAATGACATTAATGGCTTATGCGGTACAGAGACAATTAATTATAGAGATAGGAAATCAAAACTTACACTACTCACCGATAGAGGGCGCTGTAATTTAATATTACCTGAGCAGCTATTTAATATCAGCTTAATATCAGTTGAGCCTATATTTAAAAACTGAAAAACTGCTGAAAACTGCTCAAAATAAAGAAAAAACAAGCCCGGAATATATCCAAATAATAAAATTTGAGATATCCGTTTGTTTTTTTGTTTTATTGTTTGTTATTATTTAAATTTAAATAAAAAAGAAAATTGTCAGTTTTTTGAACAAAGTGCCATCTAGTGATAACGATTTTTTTATAACTTATTTTTTTGGTGATGCCATACCCCTGATGCGGTAGGCGGAGAAATAGACCGTACCACAAAATAAAATACGCCGTACACCTTCGAATCTAAATTATATTTGCAAGGCAGTTTCGAAAATTTTTTTTGCCCAACGTAGGGGTCGCCTTTATACATTTTTCGTTATATCTTTGGCATTTATAGTCGGATCTTAGAGTGTGATATATCGATGTTTTTCTCTCGAGGGGACCATTGTTTTGCCCTAAGGACCATTGACCTCAAGTATGCCATTCTAGTATTTACCCACAAGATCTCAGTTCCTACCACCCTAATATACGACCATAATGCCAGAAAATTAAAGCTCGCAAATCATTAAAGTTTTGCTAAGAAAGTTTTTCGATAATTCCAGCAGAATTTTTTTTATTTTTTTTGTTGCCGAACGTAGGGGTCGCCTTTTTAATTTATCTTCATTGGATTTTTCCTTTATAGCTAACATTGGTCTTCCCGAGACAAAAAATCGATATATCACACTTTAAGATCCGACTGCAAATGCAAAAAAAAAACATATTTTTTTATTTAAGTGTTTGTAACCGTCGCATAGGAAATCGTAATTAGTATTAGAATTAATTACTAAATTTTCTTTTTCGAAATTGCCTTGCAAAAATACTTTATATTCGAAGGTGTACCGCGAACTTTTTTTTAAAAATCGATTTTGTGAACCAGAGCGTTCGGCGTCATCGGCGTTTGTACGACCACGTTTAAAGTCAGAAAACCACTTTTCTACCATTTGTCACGATGTAGCAGAGTCCGAATAACACATATCAAGCCAAGCTTTGGCTTGAACGGTTTTTTTCCCACTAAAAAGCGATGATAAATCAACACACGAAATTGCTTTGAATCCATTATTTTCAAAATCGCAAAAGTAGCGTCACTAAAACAGCTGTAATTTCTTCACTAATGAACGAATTGTTATTAAATTTTATCAGGTACCATCTGAAGGTTGGTAGTTCCAAAATATCATATGGATTTTTCATTAGTGGGGAAACCTATGTGTCATCCTACGGATTTTTCAGCCGATGTTTTCATTTATGATATTTCACTATTTCGCCATTGTTTTTAAAGAGTATTCCCAATTAATATGAGTGACATCAAAACTGTATTTGACACATAAATTTGGCTTTTCCAAAATATTTTGTGGTTTGTAGCCTGTCGTTTGCAATAAAATCCAACTCCCTTAAGATGCATTGTTTTGCCAAACCTGTTAAATTTTCTGTGCACGTTATTTTAATGTTTGCTATTTATTAAAATTTTTATGATATGATATTTTTTTAATTAATATTGAAGGTTTACAATTACTCATTTACAATTTGTTAGAAGCAAGTAGGTTTATATGTTTCTGTTCAATTTAAATTTATTACATAGTGCAAGTAAAAACAACTTTGAAAATTATCTATATTTAGAATTATTGACTTCTTAATGGATTGATATACATTTTTAAGCATATTTTTGTGTTGCTAATTTTATATTCAGTTTTTAAATACTTAAACATAAATGTTAAATTTCCAAGTTTATAAATTTTTTACATTAAATCGTTATAGAATATATGGTTGTGTTTGTGTGGCATTCTATCAGTCTTGGTTTTTGGCATTTCCATACAAATTTGACAAAAGCCAACGTTTAGTGTTAACTTATTCACGTTGTTTAGGTAAAATTTGTATGGGAACACAGCTACTATTTTAAAAATGGTCATCACTGTTTATCTATTTTTAAAACATTTAACCTTATTCTTGCAATTATCTTCTATTTATATATTTTGTTTTAGTTTTATCTTTTATAAATGTATTTATCAAACATGATTCAGGTGTTTTTAGAATCTCTTTTTGCATTTTTCAGCAGTTGGCTTTTATAAATGCTTAAGTACCAAATAGGATAGTCATGTTTTTATAGCAGCTTTTGAGGATTTTTTCTGGAAAAGAAAAGTAACTGACAAAATGTTGGGATTATTTGTTTCTTTCATACAAATCTGTGCAATATGTCAGGAAATTAAAAAAAAATACCTTTATTGAAAAATACAAGGAAATAGCAAATCATTTAATCTCAGAAATTAATAAAAAAAAACATTTTTTCCCTTCAACAAAAATGATGACTAATTTTTTCAATCTTATATATGACATGTTCCTTCATTTGAATAACAAACAAAAAAAAAAGTTTTATTAAGATGTCACATGCACAGTTTTACCTGTAGTATTCTATGTAAATTTACCACAGATAATGATTCATAGATATGAAATAACTTAACCTATTGTTAGCCATTTGCTGATTAACTATTGGGAAAAGTTTTCTCATTTCCCAGCAGATAATCATTTGTGACTCAGAAATAAGCTCCAAAACCATACATTTTTAAAAAATGTCCTATGAAAGTGGTCCGTTCGAAAGAGACCCGTACACTGAGAGAATTATCTGCATGCTAATAATGAATTTTATCATTAATATAATAAAGTTCCGCTGGAATTCGTCCATTGAAACTTTTCATTAAACTAATGGAGTTTTTTCTAACACTTTATGAAAATTTTCTTATTATTCATACACCCCAGTGTAGAAACGGTAATGACTTATCATTATTTTTTGGAGTACCAGTAATGACACCCACTTACCTTCTGCATTATTTTAAAACATATAATAATGAGTTACTGATTATGACTTATTTTTATCATTATTTCATATAGAAAATAATTTTTTAGATTTTTTTGAAAATTTTTTGAAATCTATTTTTATACTCAATATTTTTTAAACACTGGTAAGGATATATGTAACCACATATTTTTTGATTTTTTGTATGTTGGCGAGTAAGCTTACTTGTGTGCAGCAGGTCAATTATGTTTTTATCTATTAAATATTACATGTCGATATAGCTCAGATGGTAGAGCTGTTGACTGGCAATCTGTAGACCCAGGTTCGATTCCCGCACCAGTAAATTAAAAAAAAAACAATACAATAAAAAATAATTTTTTTTATATAATTCTTTTTTTTGAAAATCTATTTTTGTCAGTACTGGTAAGCACATAGGTAACGATATATTTTTTGATTTTTCGTATGCTGGTGTGTAACGACAACTCATTATTTTTCGCGACATCGCCATATAAAGGTAATAAGAAATGTAATAACAAAAGTAAGTAGTTACCATTACCAAGTATGTACTTACATAACCACATATCTGGAATGATTTTCTACACTGGGACTTTAAGGAAAAGTTTCATTAAAATTATGAAGTTTTTTCATAAAAGTTAAGAAAATTTTTTTTCACTTTATCAAGGAAACTTCATTAGTTTAGTGAAAAATTTCATTAAAACTTGTCTAAGAAAATTCTCTTTGTATATGAACTCAGAAATTACTCAGCAAAGAAAAAAACGTATAAATTCGAAATTTTTCTAATAAATTTGAATACTTTTGGAATCTTTTATAAGTCTGAAAAAAATTACTCATTCTGAGATAGCTTTTTAATTTGTTGAGCCAAGTCTTAGAATTCTTTCCGATCTCTTTTTCAAAAGAACAATAATCATTTTTAGAAGTCGTTTCAAAATCTTATTAATGTGCGCTCCAAATTGTTGTCTGGGTTTAGTTAATCATAATTTGCCTAATTCTATTTTATTTGTGGTCGATTTTACAACAGTTTTCAAACAATTTCTACCTAGCACGATGAAGTTATTAAAGTTTTCTATTAAAATCTTAAAAACTTAAAACTCTTCATGAATGTTTTTGATATATGTATGTCTTAAGGCTAGCATCTCATCTTATTTACAACCAATGTAAATTTCTACCTTTAGATTATTTTGTGATACCTTTATAATAAGATACTATTATTTAATAGCTCGCTTGTTGGATATGGTACTAATAATTTTCTTTCTTTCTTTACTTGTATTTTCAGGTAAGACTTGTTCTATGCTATTGACTTTCAGAAAAAATTTCAGTCAACTTATAAAATAAATAGTGTAACATTGTTTGAACGCGAAAATCTACGTTAAATTTGTCGTTAAAGTAACTTAAAGTTTAACTTGAAGTTAATAAGTATTAAACCATACCGCGTAAAATTCGTAAACTGTACAATTCATTTTTGTTCTTAATAAAGCTATCAATAATTTCTAAAGAAAACAGGTAAGTGTATAGATTAGTATTGCCAGAAATTGGTTACCAAAAATGGCTACATTTCTGAGAAAAATGGCTAAAATACTTAAAACTTAGAAATGGCTAAATAATTTTTTAATAACTCTCTAGCGATTTTATTCAAATATTATTAAATACAGTGAAACTTACCAACAATGGTCATTCAGCTACTTTTAACAGACACCTCCTTTTAACAGACAATTTACAGAATTTTAGTTTTATGTGAGTTAACTTTTAGTTAATTAAAAGTGAGAAATTATGTAAAATCTACAGAAAATGTTGCTAAATATTAGTAGACAAAAAATAACAAAACCAAACTATTATATGAATATCTACAAAATGTTTGTTGTTTTTAAGCTAAATTTAGTTGAATGCAAATAGCAGTCTACCCTAGTAAAATCAAGAGAAATGTTTGCAAAATAAATAGTAAACTGCTGATTTCAGAAGCGTAGATTTTTGCATTAAAAAAAACTTTGAGAATTTTAATTTTTTTATGATTTTTTAGTCTACTTATTATTTAGCAAAACTTTTTAGTGATTTTATCAGTTTAAGTTGTCGTTTTCAATTAACTAAAATTTAACTCGAATATATTGTAGCTAAAATTCTGTATATTTAACAGTTTTTTTGCTACTCCTATATTACAAATATTTAGCAAAAATAGTCTTATAAATTCATCAGTTTTTTCAGCAAGGTCATTTGTTTTTTAGCGAGTAGTCTGTAAGGATCATTGTTATCCATAGACTTTATAAAATAAAGAAATGAGAAAAGAGAAAATAATTTTTAGTAGTTTTAACTAAAATTTTTCCAGACTTTTTTCTGTTAGTGTTGTCTTGTATGTATATTAAATTTGCATGAAAACAAAGACTACACAATTTTCAAGTGAAGCTCATTATGGTAAAAAATCATCGTAGGTTTTTTTTACATGGAAAATTTTCAATACTCTGGTGATAATAAAAATCCTTTTCTTGGGTCATTTTGAAGAACCATCCGCACCGCAGCCAATTTCAGAAATATCACAATTTTAGAGGATTCTGCATATATTCCTAAAATATTCTTATATTACTTAGTTTTTGGCTCTTGCTAGTTTTTACTTGTCAAAACACAAATATAAAAAACAAGCAAAAACTAGTTTTGTGTGAAAACTAGAGAGTTTTCGCTCAGTCCAAATTCAGTATTAAATAAATAACTACAGACATAATTATACTTAAATAAAAGATAAGTTAGTGTAGATATAAAAGGTGTCGAAAAATTTTAATACTAAAATGTCAAATTTCCAGAAATCGAGTAAAATTTATAAAAATCTCAATATTAGGCAAACTAAAAAAGATCGCTAAAATTTAAAAATAATCGAACTGAATTAATAAATTTCTAATTAACAAATCGATTTTGCTAAAAGTTCCAGCGAAATTGGGATTCAGCATAACATAACATTAATTAAAAAAAAAAATAATATCGTAGTTCTAGTTCCAAGGCCCAGACCTCTAAGACATGTAATTTTTGTTGAATAAGGTACACTTGAGAAGGCGTATTTAAAAAAAAGTAGGCATTCAGGGCCGCGGCTCTAAAGCAACCCACGCCCTAGAAATGTTTTTTCCAGATCGTGGATACGTGTTTCGTGATATATACATTAGGGATGCCAATCGGGATTGGTTTTTTAAAATCCCGGGATTCGGGATTTCAAAATTAAAAACGGGATCCCGGGACGGATCGGGATTTTTCGGGATCCCGATTTTTTTTCGGGATTTCCTGATTTTTTTTTGCCATTTTGTGAATTTTTTTATTTAAGAAATGTGTAAAAACTTAAAATTTATGTAAAAGAAATACAGGGTCAATTCATAATTCATAAACTTTTACAACAGTCTTATTGCAGGATTTTAAGCTAATTTGTGAAAAACAGTATTCATATTTGCTTAATAACGAAAAAAATAATATAGGTTTATAGTCGACTCTCATTAACTTTAAACCTTTTATAAAGTTTGGAGTGAGAAAGCCACCATTTAAATGTTAATTATTTAATTTTCAGGCATGAAATGATTTATTAAAGCCATCCCATCCCTAGAATGTGTGGCTTCCAACAACTTGCATCCATCAAACTGAAAAAGCTACAACAATTGCGTAGGTAATAACCTTTTTCGAAAAAATTTCAAAAAAAATGTAAAAATAAAATTCAAAAGAAAAACAAAACAATAGTGATGTACAGACTGTCAAAACATTATTCGAAATTCGAATACTTTTGTATGCTTCGAATAATATGTTCTAAAAAATTACTTTTTTACACACATTTGCATTGATTTGCTTTATAAATATAATAAAAATATTTTTAATAGCTTTTAAATTTATCTTAGCACATCATTAGTTCTCTAATTTTAAAAACTACATTTTCACTTCCAATTACCGAGTCAATCGTTTACTAAATTTGTACATCACTTGCGACTTATTTGGGAGAAGAGAGAAAATAAACAATAGTGTTTCCAGTATTAAATCGAGAAATTAATTTATAGTTAAAATACGATTATGAATCAAGATTTCTAATCACTCTTTACTAAGCGAAATAAGTACTTTAACTATAGCAAGCTTCAAATACCAAATATTTTTCTTATGAATTAGCACATTAAAATTTATAAGTGACTTATAAGAAAAATTTTTCATACAAATTTTATTTTACAATTTAAGAATTTAACTCCGTTGATATGTTGAGTGCTATTTTTGTTTACAATAATTTTATATTCACTATTCTTATATCATTTTAATTTAAAATTGTGAATTAGATTTTAGAATTTTCAATTAGCTTTAGAGTTTTTTAATTGTTTTCCACATATAGGTCAGAAATGCAAAAGAAAAATTCTAAAATACAACTTTTTATTCTGAATTTTAATCGATGATTTGTATAAAATTATATTTAACAAAAACCGTTTAAAACTATCAGCAGGGTTACAATTTTGGAAAAATTACCACATATTTTTGCAATTGTGACTAATTTTTATTGAATAATCCCGGGATTTCGGGACTCGGGATTTCGGGATTGGCATCCCTAATATACATTCTAGTAGATTTTAAACCTCGTACACTGAGATAATTATCTGCATTATATTAATGAATTTTTGCATAAAAACTCCTCCACTGAAACTTTTCATTGAATTAATGAAATTTTTCATAAAATATTATGAAAAATTTCATTTTGTTTATTAAAAGTTTCATACATTCAATTAAAAAGTTTCATGAAAACTAGATTCATAAAATATATGAAGCTTTTTCATCAAATTTAAGAAAATTTTCATTTATTTTGTGAAGAAAACTTCATTAGTTTACAGAAAAATTTCATTAAAACTCGTCCAGCTAAATTCTCTCTGTGTATGGGGCCAGAAAATGGTGCACTTATGCAATATGCAAATATTGTACTCAAATGAAAGATAATTTCCTCACGATGCAAAAAATAAGTTTTTTTTCTGATTTACAATATTTACTTAAATTTTTGTTAAGAAAATTTTTTAAATAAAAATGTTTTCTGTGATACATAATTGTGCAAATCTGGAAATATAAATTTTCTTTATGATAAAAACTTAAATGTTTCTTTAAAATATGGCATACTCTTAAATTTTTTTGCATGAAAATATAAAATCTGCAATATATGTATCAGCTTTTTTCACTGTAATATGGCTAAAAATCTAAGAATTGTGTATAGGCACATTTACACGCGAGAGAAATCTGTTAGAGATAGAGCAAAAATCACCTCTAAATAGCTCTATTGTGAATGATTTAGGCTATTTAGGGTTAATTTTTGCTCTATCTCTAGCAGATTTCTCTCGGGTGTAAATGTGACTTATAAACAAAATTTCTAGGACTTACATGTACTCATTAAGGACTATTCACAAATACAGAATTGTAGAATTCATTTATGAATGTTTTAGTTTATGGATGTTCTCGAATATTTACAAAAATTCCAGCAAATCCTTTAAACACGTTTTATATTAAAAATTAAGAGCTGAAGAAACAATTTTGTAAATTTCGCGTTTTAAAGTTGTTAAGCCTTAATTGGAAATATTTTTTTGCTAACAACCCTGATCTAATTACCAAATGTAATAGTATAAAATTCTTTAATTCAAGCCTTTTACTTCATTTTCTCTGAACCATTTACTTTACTGTTGTCGAGTACACTTAAATGTTATTTAAAAACATAATTTATGTTATAACTACATACGTATTAAGCATTTGATTATACAAATTATGAAAAAAAAAATTATAACAAGTAGAAGCACCATTGTTTAAGGCAACATCAAAACATACTAAAAGTCATAAAGTAAATTGTCATGCTATTTGTTAGATGTGTTTTTTTTTCTCCTTTTACAAAAATATCCCTTGGCAAACATTAGAAATTGTTAAACGTTTCGTATAAACCTCTTAATAAAAAACCTTTCTTTTCCGTTTGTAAAACTCTGTTTTTAAACCACAAACTCGTAAACCTAGCAGAAATGTTGCATTGTTAAAAAAAATACCAGCAAAAAAACTACTTTAACTGCAACATTTTAAAAAGCATTTATACTGCCTCAAACTATTCATGTTTTGAAATTTATAGAACTTACATAGAAATCCTCCATGAGAAGGTTTCAAATAACATAGTGTAAACGCATTATAAAAAAAATCATCTCATGTAAACTGTATGCAGACTGTATTTTTTACGAATGAAATGCTTGGTTGGGGTGTATGCATAACGTTTAAGAGAAACATAATTGTCATACATAAATTTTCATTTTTATTAAATTAAATTGTATACTTAATCTGGAAATGTATCTGTGTGTGTGTGTAGGACTTTTTAAAAACTACTATTCCTATCTTCTTACAACAAATTTTTAATAGTTGAAAGGACTTTATAGTCATGTATTTACAAAGATTTTCTATTTTCAAATAGACATTACACAAAAAAAAAAACTACACAAAAAGGAAAAATATGTATAAAACATAAGTAATTCAGGATTCATATATAAACTTTAGATATGTGGTTTTCAGCAATAACCGCGTAAGTCGTAAAATCAAATTCTTCAGTCGAGCCAAAACCATTTTCTTGATTTGTTCTCAATTACCCGATTTGGATTCGAAACATTGAAACTTTTTATCAATCTAAAAGTCTAAAGGTACATCTACACGAGAGAGAAAACTACTAGAGATAGAGCAAAAAACACCTCTAAATAGCTCAAATCATTCACAATAGAGCTAATTAGAGGTGTTTTTTGCTCTATCTCTAGCAGTTTTCCCCCTCGTGTAGATGTGCTTTAAGAGCCAGTATTAGTCAGTACTAAGTATTAATTTTAACTCGAATTTTATTACAGTAAAAAAATTTCAACAAAAAAATCTTATTTAAGTAAAATTTGAGTAAAAAACTGTACTAGTGCTGGGTAAAAAATTGACTCTAAGGAATTTTTGCAGATTTTTGTAAACAAATCTCAGTGTATTTAGTACTTTTGATGAAAAAATTTACTGAAAATGATACCCAGTTGAAAAATGTGTCTTAAAGACAATGTCAGCGGCGCCGTTTAGGTGGCAAGTCAGCAGGTGCAGACATTTACCAAAGATCTGTGTTTTAACGACATGTCCACACTGGTTTCTTCTAAAATGACGCTGAAAAGCTTCCTATTTGTCATAATCGCTAGAATTATTTCTTAATTCGCGCTGACTAACTGGCTATTTGTCAGTATCACGTCTTAATAAATCTATAAAAAACATAAAAAAAAAATTCCATGACTCCGATTTGAACCGCGAACCTCAAAACTAAAAACATAACCATTTCTCAGCGTCGACATATGCACCATAATCATTTTCATTGTATTTACTTAATTTTAATTTAAAAGAAATTAAATTTGAAATAAATATTCAAGTAAAGTTAATGCCAATGTCAAATGTAGGGTATATGTCCAAAATAAAATAAAACGAGTAAAAAGGTTAAAGTCGGGCATGCCGACTATACAATACCCTACACCAGTCTGGTGTATTGTTTGGATCCGAAATTCGAATGGGTTAAAATGGGGCTTATGTCAAAATTTTCTATAATGTGAGTCAGCGCACCAAATTTCATTAAAATATCTTAATATTTGCGACCTGCAGTTTGTAACCAAGCCAATTTTGAGGGGACCCTTATATGGGCACTAGTTCTAAACATGGACCGATGTTCACCAAAATCAATAGGCTTCGTCCTTGGGCCAACATAGGTCTATGTACCAAATTTCATCAAAATATCTTAATATTTGCGACCTGCAGCGTAAAAACAATATAATTTTGGGGGGACCCTTATATGGGCACTAGTTCTAAACATGGACCGATGTTCACCAAAATCAATAGACTTCGTCCTTGGGCCAACATAGGTCTATGTACCAAATTTCATCAAAATATCTTAATATTTGCGACCTGCAGCGTAAAAACAATATAATTTTGGGGGGACCCTTATATGGGCACTAGTTCTAAACATGGACCGATGTTCACCAAAATCAATAGGCTTCGTCCTTGGGCCAACATAGGTCTATGTACCAAATTTCATCAAAATATCTTAATATTTGCGACCTGCAGCGTAAAAACAATATAATTTTGGGGGGACCCTTATATGGGCACTAGTTCTAAACATGGACCGATGTTCACCAAAATCAATAGGCTTCGTCCTTGGGCCAACATAGGTCTATGTACCAAATTTCATCAAAATATCTTAATATTTGCGACCTGCAGCGTATAAACAGTATAATTTTGGTAGGACCCTTATATGGGCACTAGGTCTAAATATAGACCGATGTTCACCAAAATCAATAGGCTGCGTTATTGGGCCAATATAGGTCTGTGTACCAAATTTCATCAAAATATCTTAATAGTTGCGACCTGTAGAGTGCGCACAAGATTGCATGTACAGACAGACAGACGGACGGACAGACGGACATCGTTAAATCGAAATAAAAAAAAATTCTGAACCGATCGGTATACTATAAGGTGGGTCTACGACCAATATTTTTTGGTGTTACAAACATCAGCACAAACTTATAATACCCTGACCACATAGTGGTGTAGGGTATAATGACCACATAGTGGTGTAGGGTATAAATAGCGTTCAATACATTCTCAAAGGATGACCTTTAACCATGTTAAAATACAAAATTACCAATTCCAACAAAATTTTTCACAAATTTAAAAATAATGAAGGCACATTTTTTAAAAAAATTAACGATTTTTTGGTTAATTTAGACCTTTTTTACGACTTTACGCGTGTAAATATGCCTGAAGAAAGAAATTTTGATGTTGTCTAAAGTAACGTGGGTTTAAAAAAAAAGTCAGAAATATAGTCGATATCGACGCTAGATCCAAAGATATACCGATCATAACAAAAATCAGTATGCTTTGTCCATGGGCACATACATATGTATGAGTCAGTGTAACAAACTTTATCGAAATATTTTTGTATATGTGATTATTTGAAAAAGCATAAAATCCAATTTTTGAGATACCTTCGTACGCGCACAAAGTCTAAACATGAAACGATTCTAACTTAAATAAGTACACTCATAGAAATAAATTTGTAAAAATAGCAGAAAAACTACAAATTAGTTCAAAATGATGCTTCGGAAAAAACTGTTAGAAGATTATTTTTGCTAAATACTAGTAAAATAAAAACAGCGAAAATAAGACTGTTAAATTTACAGAATTTTAGTTATATTTAAATTAACTTTTATTTAACTGAAAATAGCAAATTGTACTGTAAAATCTGCCGAAAATTTTGCTAAATATTAGTAGACTAAAAATAGCAAAAATAAACTGTTATATCTACAAAATTTTTGCTATTTTTAAGCTAAATTTATTTGAATGCAAATAGCAGTCTATTCTGCTAAAATCAGCAGAAATATTTGCTAAAAAAATGAAAACTGCTGTTTTCAAAAGGCTCAATTTTTATTTGCAATTAAAAAAAAAGAAAAAAATTTCGAAAATTTTGAATTTAAAGGCTACTAATTATTCATAAATTTTTTTTGCTGATTTTAACAGATTAATTTTTTATTTTCTATTGAAAAAAATTTAACCTTAATATAACTAAAATTCTGTATATTTGACAGTTTTATTTTTGCTATCCCTATCGTACTAACATATAGCAAAAATAATCTGCTTATTTAGCAGTTTTTTTCTGCAGCATCATTTTTAACTAATTTTTAGTAGATTTAACTAAATTTTTTACAGACTTTTTTCTATTAGTGTAGGCTTTGTCCTTGGACACATGCGTATCATGGTAACAGATTTAATTAAAATATCTACTTAGTTTCAACGTGTACCGTGAGAATAAGTGTAAAAGCCTATTTTTGGGGGTCCTTTATATGGGCACTAGCTTTAAATATGGACCGATTTTAATCGATATTAATAGGCTTCATCCCTGGACCGATGTAAGTCGGTGTACCAAATTTTTTCAAAACATCTTAATAAATTCGATCTGTGGCGTACGCACAAGAATACATGGACAGAAAGAGACAGACAGATGGACATCGTTAAATTGAATCAAAAAGTGATTCCAAGTCAATCGGTATGCTAAAAGGTGAGTCTATGTACATTATTTTTTGCTATTTGTAAAGCACAAACTCAATGTTTATTCCCTGTCGAAGTAGTGGTGTATAAGTAAATCGAAAATGCTCCATATTTTCCAAAAAAATTTTGACCAATATAAAGAGTGTTTAAAATTAAACAATTTGGTAACAATAATTCAAAATCGACCAAAATAAACTTACTCGGTTAATGCTGAAAACCAAAGAGATATTTACATTCGAAAACATTTAAGGAAATTGTTTACTTTTTCCTCTACTTAGCAATTGCAATGATGTTGTTGAAATGTGTAAGGAAGGAAGAATTTGTTTAATTCAACAGAAATAATTGCTAAAATGCAACAAATTGTGTGTGTATGTTTATCTTAACTACTAAAATGTTATTTTTACTTATTAATGTGTACATAATTTTTGTATAATATTTATTGTATTTTTTTTTTCTGTGGAATTATCAGAATTGTAAATATTTAGAAACAGAATTTGTAGGTATTAAAAACTAAAGTGCTTATGCATAATAATTTGAAAATCTTAAAACACATTTGTAAAATTAATTTTATTTAAAAAATTTGTTTTATAAACTATTCATAAATTTCAAAACAGATTATGCATATGGCCCTAAAAATCTACAACCCATCATGTGTCTACACTGAGTATGAGTAATATTTAATTTGTGGTAGTACATGGCGTATGAGTAATATTTTATAAGAATATGAGTTTTAATATCTACAACTTTGTATTTAAACAAAACTTGCACACAATTAGACAATTTGTATTGTGGTAAAAAGTAATAGATACGAGTATAAAAAAACAATTACCCAGATATATAAAAAAAATATATATTTTTGTATATTACTCTTAGCAACAACCTCCTCGAAATACATTTCCATTCAAATATACAAATCTTCAATATTTAAACTGAGTATAACTCCCTTGCATACATCATCAATTCAATTAACATTAAAAATTCCTAGTATGAATTCTATTTAAAGTTAGCTCAAAAAGTATTTCTTTTAAACATTATGAACTCGAGTATGTTTCTTAAACTTTAACTTAAATTTATTTGTAAATTAAAATTATTTTAATTTTTATTTTGTTAAAAAACTATAGTTTTATTTAAATTTATATTTACAAAAGTGCTGCCAGCTATATATAAGTTTATGCAACTGACAATTTGTTTGTGTACTGCAACTAAACGGAAATATATATGTAGTAAAAAAGTTATTTTTTAATGGTTTAAAAAATACAAGCGAAAATTGCAAATAAACGGAAATACACCAGAGCCTTACACTAGGGGGGGGGGGGGGGGGTATATGTGGAGCTCATAACACAATAATGAATATGTGTTAAATAAAAAAAAAAGGAAATGAAATGGAATTTAAAAAAAACAATATCTACTGTGCGTGAATAAAAAATAGTTTATTTCTGAATACTGGACTATGGAGCGGGAAACCATGAAAAAGTTAATAAAAAAAAACGTGTATTCCAAAATCTTCTGCCACTTAATCTTGGTTCGTATATTTTCTAGAAAGTTTCCTAAAGGACGTACAATTTAAAATGATGAAAAATATAAGATTGATATAAAGTTTTAGTGTGAAGGTAGCAGCAGTACACTTGCAGCCAAATCATGCATGGTTCATCTGAAATAGTTTATTAATGTTTAAAAAATTTCGGGCTTATAGTTCGTTTAGACACAAAAGTTAATCCCATAAAAATAGGATTAACTGCTTAATCAAGCATTAAACATGTCGATTAAACCATATTATAATCTTTTTGTTTAACAGTTAATCCCACTTTTAATCTGGTTACTATTTCCAAACGACTCTGTTTTCATACTACTAATTGTATGCAACGCTGTTTTTTGTTATAATTCGCTTTGGATTAACTTTAATCAAGTAGATTAATTTTTATGTCTAAACGCACTAATGAAACGCTTTGGTATGACCCTCGGAAGACAATGTTGACCTAATATCTTTGCGGATCAACAAATTTTCAACAAATTGACATCGATTTGTTAATGCATATTTTGCTGAAAATGCATATTTTTACATATTTCGCATATCTTAATGCAAATTTCGGAATAGTTTGAGGCATATTTTGGTGAAAATGCATGTATTCAAGCTTTTTTTTTTTTGAGAATTTGGTATAATTATAATTGAATAATTTGCAAAATTTATATCTTCTATAAATAGAAATCATATTTTTAATTTTTTTTTTATCACTGAGACAAAACTATAAGAGAAACTAAATGACATTCAGACGATGATGAGGGATATATTTCAGTGTTTAAGCCACTCTGAGGACAAATAATACGAAAATGAAATTGATAATATTGAAAATATCGAAAAAAATTCAATAATAAACGCATATTTTTAAAAATTTAAATGAAAATAAATTTTTTGCATTTTTAATGCATATTTTATGTACATAAATCAGGATTTTAAATGCATGAAGTTCCGAGCCGTAATTATTACATACATTTTTTAGCCAACCAGCGTTATTTAACATAAAAAATGGGCCATTTTGACACCATGCTCTCAAATATGTTAATTTGAATTTTATATCGTTTTTATATCGATTTTCTTGCCAAATAGCACTTTTTTACATTTTAAAAATTTGGGGTCATTTCGACCCCATGGGCCTATAAGGGTTAATTTCTAATTTTTTTATTACTATGTATAAAATTTGGTGTTAACAGAGTTATTTGGACAACTTTCACCAAATTCCGCAAGAAACAACACATTGTTTTGGTATACTTCCAAAAAAATTTCAAAAATTTCACCTTTGACCTTGGTAAAAAAAGGGTTAACGTTGTCGGAGTTTTACAAATTTTTCGGAAAACAATCTCTCGTATCAAGAATAAAAGAAATCGGAAGTGATTTTGTTACAGCTAGCTAAAAACACTAACATTAATACTATTATCTAAATTATTGGCCAAAATCACACTTTTCTCTAAAATTTTCAAATTTAAAACTCCGTCACTGTTAAGTTAAAAGAGGGATATGTGTAATTTTCAGCAGAATTCTTCTCTAAGGTGTATTTAATAAACCCCTATGCGTTGACCACTTGTTTTTTATATTTTGTTGAACAAAATTTTAAAAAACTCAAAACTAAAGTTTTGCAAATTTATAAAAAACAAATCCCATCTTTGGCCATACCTGGGACTAGGTTATCATACGCCAAGAGAGACAAAAATTTATATCTGAATATTTGTGGATCTTAGAAATGAAACTAGAGTATAACATTGTAAATTTTTGAAAGAAATATTTTATTTTTTACGATTTTCATAAATTATCTCATTTTAACCCTACAATGGTCTGAGGAAATTGCAATTACCATAATATTTTCTAACCGATTTTGGATTTTTATACATTACCAGAAAGGGAATTCGGTCTAGATTATGATTGTATTTATATTTTCCAAAAATACAGTTATTTAAGAGCCACTATTTTCAAAAAAAGCCATAAAAGTGATTTTTTCGCCTTGTAAATCGAATTTCAAACTTCAGGGCCGATGCGGCACGTGTTCCCGTTATCCGATTACCTTGATTTTTGCATGGTGTATTTTTATACTCAAAGGTACATTTCTAGGGGGGACGGCCTTAAATCGCAAGTTGACATAATAAGATACACACAGGAAAAAAATTGCCAACCGAATTGCTAAGCCTATTTTGGTTGCTACAACCAATAAATTCGGTTGGTGAAACCATATTGAAATGCGATTCGTAAATATTTTGTTTATTGGAACTAAAATTCAGTTGTATACACCAAATTTTGTTATGATAACCAACAATCAGTTCTACCAACCTATTTTAGTAGATGCAACTGAATTTCAGTTGGAAAATGGCATATTTTTTCTCTGTATATATCATTTTCTATCTTTTCTTTTTGTTCCTAATATATGCTAAACCACCTGAACTGGCAAAAATATTGAAAAAAAAGTAAGCGAAATGAGAAAAAATTAAAAATGTCCCAGTGTACAATTGGAGTACGAAAAGATGCATAAAAGAGCCTTTAGACCTTCTGAAATCGTAGATATATGACGGTGATGTTCTTCACCGATGAAGCCTCTTTCTGAGCGCACTTTTATGACTCATAAAAGACTCCGAATTATGAGCATTACTGGAAAATTTTGAATTTTCTGAGCTATTAATAAGTCGTTTATGATTAATTTTTGAGTCATTTATGAGTATTGAAAAATTTCAAAAAATTTTTAAATACACTCATAAATAAGACTCTATTATGTTTCATTTCTGACTCTAAAATTTGAGCACTCTGAAAATGCTCGTATTTTAGAGTCTTTTATGATTCATAATTTCTGAGCGCTCAGAAAAATATTGGCTGGTGTGTTTCTACACGCAAAGAAAAAAATATGGTTGGGAGTACCATATTCGAAGAGCATCATATATTTTTGGGTTTATGATTGCGACAATCATATTATGAAATACCTTAATTACTACATTATGATTCCAAACTGATCTCAATAATATCATATTATAGTCCTGTATGTCATTCAATGATCCCTATATTTTTTTCCGGCATTCTCTTGAAGGTGAGTGAAAAAGCTGTGCACGATTTGTTTTATTCAAAATAGTACATTTATTTATTCAATGACTAATTTACAAAAAATTAAAAAAAAAATAATTACTTTTTTCACTTAATTTATAGCACTAAACACTTTTTACACATATATAATTAATAAATAATATTATTTGAGGATTGCTTGACAATCTATATCTCTCTAGACTTCTTCGGTAGAGCGAGTTCTGTCTTCCAAAAACAATGTCGCTATTAAAATGAATACCAATAAGATATTTTTCTATTTTTTAAGTATTTTTTTTAATACATATATATTATTTATTTTAGTGCTTCTTACAACTTCTTTTCACAAAATCTTAAACAAGACTGACGCCAACTGATAGATGACGCTCTTAAAAAAATATACTGATAATCTCATGGTTGTCGAAACTATACCAATGATTGTGAATATGATCTCTCTCAACTCAGATAATAATATGATTGCAATTCGAAGAGAGGAATATGATTGTCCAGATAATATATGATTGTAGACGAGAGAAATAATATGATAACCGAAAAAAGAGAGATTTTAACTATAAAATGATTATAGGCGACCATATCATTTGTAAAGTATGATTAATACATTAATAATTTGATTGCAACAACCATATATGGCAGTAGTGACCATAGTTTGGTAGCTGTGATCATATTGCAACCATATCTTTTCTCTGCGTGTAGTGTCTTGACATGCAATAAAATGTTAGCAAGCAATTGACAAAATGATTTCATCTCAAGTGAAGACACTGAATTTCAATGTTATTGCAATATCATGATATGGCTGACATGCAGGCAGCTTCTGCAATGGTGCCTACCATCAAATGTCACTTTTAGTTTTCATTTTAATTTAGCAAACAAAAAATAACATACATTTTAGTAAACAAGAACGGGGAAAAATTTAGTTATTCATTATTTGTAGAAACAAATTAGTTGTTGATAAAATTAAGCGTTTGTCGAAAAGAAAACTATAATATTTCTTAGCCATAACGTGGTCAAGTGTTCTCCACTACAGTGCAATTGATATCATTATGATGTTTCTCTGCAATCGTTTTGACATTTCATATCATATACAGTGTGTTCGTTTACTCGAAATTCTTACTACTACTTTTACTACAATTGGAAAGTTTTGTTTACTTTTTGTATTGAATTTTTCCAGCTGTAGTAAAAGTAGTAACTTGTAGTAGGTAAACCAACACGCTTATAATTTATTGCATTTGCAGACACTGAGTTATATTAGTGTCATTTTGTTTTTTAGTTTTAAGCAAATAATGTTTATAAATTACATTAAAATGAAATACTACACCCAGAAAAAAGTGCCAGTTGTGGCCACCGAATTTGTTGCCAATCGAATTCATGCGGTTACGATAACTGTCTTTACATTTAATTATATTTTTGGTCGTGAAAGCCAATATTAAGTTGTGTAATTCAGTATTATATTCCACATAAATATTATTATGTTGCACAAAATTTTATCGAAATTAAAAAACTTTTTTTGAATTTTCTTGTATCGAACCCGTCCATTCATATTCATAGTTCACACTCTTCACGCTCTTTAAACATATATTTTGTTTAATTAAAAATACATATAAATTTTTGTCTCTTTCGGTATTTACTGTACTCTGCCTACTACAACACAAACACTTATTAATTTTTATGTTTTATTTTGAATTTATATGTTTTGTTAGGAAAACAAATACAGTATAAAATTCGTTTTCCAATACCAACCATTAGTTGAATTTGTTATCAATACAATCCAGAATTCGGTTGGTTCTACTGGGAATATTTGATTAGGATACACGTATTTGTAGTTACAACTTTCGAATATTGATAATTTTTAAATAAATGAAATAAATTTTCTGGTATATCCACTAAATAAATGGTTGCATCCACTGTACACAATTGCTAAACGAATTTTAATTTTAAAATTTGTTGGATATATATAATTAGGTTGTTCATAAGGGGTGTGCTATCTATTGTATCGTTGTATCGTCCTAACAAAAAACAGAGTTGTTAAAATTTTTATTTGTGTTTAACAAAGATTTTTTATTCAGTTTTCTATCTGTTAGCACACCCCAACATAAGACATTAAACATAAGTAAAAATGTTGTATCGTGCTATTCTCAAATGTTGTATTTTTTCAATTTAATTTTTAACAACTCTGTTTTTTGTTAGGACGATACAACGATACAACAAATAGCACACCCCTTGTGAAAACCCTTAATATATAATAATTGGATAATCTTTTAATTCATTTTCCATATTTTTAATACTCAATTACAATTTAGTACTCAATTATGGGTAACTCCAAATAAAATAATGTTCTGGGAAATTTATTTTAATAGTTTTAATCGAATTCCAACCAATCTTTTTCCTGTGTGTATATGAATGTTCTTACTAAGATTCATATATCCAACTAAGGCAACTACAGAGAGAGAATTTTCTTAAACGTGTTTTATTGAAATTTTTCATTAAACTAATGAAGTTTTCTCCACAAAGTGAATGAAATATTTCTTAAATATTTCACCATTGATTTTAGTTGATCTTCAGATGTATTCTTGTTCGGTAAAATATGACAAATTCCAAATATAATTCACAATTTATTTTAAAACAAACAGAGAAAAAACTTATGAAAAAAACTTTCCTAGAACCAATGGTTGACAATTACTGCATTTTCAAGTGCTACCAAGCACTCTTATCAGATTGTCGTTATTACAACAACAAATAAATGTATTGTAATTAAAATAAAAAAAATACATTTACATGTAATTTTAATTGAAAATTTTCAATTACAAATTACATGTAATTGTAATTAAAAGTAATTGCAATTACATTTGGAATTATAAAATTTTCTTTTTTAAATTTTTCAAAAAAAATTGGTGGGGATAGCCGTGAGGGATAACGTGGCCAAGCTTAAAAGAACAAGTCATGTTGGGTTGATTCCTAACTCGCGCTTTTTGTCATTATTTTTTCCACCATAACATGTAATTGTAATTGACATTTTTAAATTACAATTACATGTAAGGTGTAATTGAAAAATTTCAACTATTTTCTTCGTAGTGTTTTAGTAGTACATAAGTTCACTGAACACATCTTATACCTAAAATGAAAGATTCACATGGTTTCCAATGCCGATTCACAATAAACATTTGAAAAAGGGTGAACATTTTAACCCCCCCCCCCCTCTAAAATAAAATTCCGATGTTATCTTTCATAACGCAGATATACGTGTTGTACTGTGTAGTTAACCCAAAAATTTGTTGTTGTTTTGTATACATTTTTGATATTTTTTTTGCTTACGGTGGGTCTCTTACTTCAGGTTTAAACTTAAGTTAATAATTAACCCATAAATTTGTTGTTGTTTTGTGTACATTTTTTCGACATTTTCTTTTGTTTGTAGTTAAGTTAAAGTTAAACCTGCAGTATGAGACCCACCGTTAATAGTTAAGTTAAAGTTAAACCTACAGTATGCGACCCACCATCAGTATAAAAGGGTTAAACAATTTCGGTTACAATTTATGAACTAAATTTACATCGATTTATAATGTCCTGACATTAGAAATTTCTAGCCTACAGTGCAATATTTTTTTCCTTTCAACTTAACCCTCTAACTGACCTACGCTTTTTTGCAGTGAAATTTATATGGACTATGTGTTTGGCACGAAAATAAACAACAAATTTTTCTATATAATTTTATTACATTACCTTAACTTCAATATATATTGCTCAAACTTGAAAGATTTGCGACTAATTCTTATATTCTTTCTGCCAAATTTTATGCTAATCCATCTATCCATTTTCAAGTTAAAAAGATGTCTATTATTATAAAATACTCATTTGGCGGATTTGTGTTGAATTCTATGTACCACGTCTGGAATCGAGCCTGTCGGCTAGAGGGTTAAATTGACATCCACATGCACGTGAATATGTGAGTGAGAAAAACTATTCAAATGTAATCCAAAGTTAGTGGTGCAAAATGCTAAATTCAAGTATCAATTTTATTTGCACTTGAATTTATAAATCCACAGTAAAAAATTTAAAAACAACAACTAACAAATATTGCTAAAAAAAACAAAGTTAATGCTACAATTTATAGCATTTGATTGCATAACAAATATAAATTATTACAATTTATTACCAATTTTAAACATAATTCTAAATTTGGTATTGTCAAAATAAAAGATAAAACATTTATATGTGCTGTCATTTAAATGTCTCCATTAATCTTTGAAATTGTGTTTAAGAATATAAAAAAAAAAAATTAAATTAAATTTTTAAAATCATGTTTTGAATAAAAAAATGAATCATTTTCTGAATGAAGTATTGAGTACTAAAAAAACCTCAAAATTTGCATGCAACGTTTATTTCTAAAAAAATATGCCATAAATGGTTTAAACCTCCTTGTTGACAAATTAAATTTGATAAATTTCAATAATATTAATTAGAAAAATATTTATATTTGAAAACATGCCGTATTTAACCTTGGCATTAAAATACATACTTCACTTAATGAGGTAGAACAATATAAAAAAATAAAAAATAGAAAAAATAAAGCAGTAAATATTGAAGACAAATAAAAACATCTTTCATTGTTTACAAATAAGGTTTGTTTTAATATTGTTCAACATTATGATGCAAAATACACCATCGGAAATTGTTATAAAATTATTAAAAATTGAGTGTTATTTTCGTTCGGTTTTAAGATCAAATATGATAAATTCCAAATAGAATTCACAATTTATTTTACAACAAATAGAGAAAAATCTTATGGAAAAAACTTTATTAGAACCAATAGTTGACAATTAAGGCATTTTCAAGTGCAACCAAGCACTTTCATCAGATTGTTTTTATGGCGGTTCTCTCTAGGTTATAATGTAGTATTAAAAATTTTAAAAATTGCGAATAGGATTTTTCTTCAGCAGATATTTTTGGAATCAAAAAACAAATTAAATAAGTAAAAATTTAAAGTCTGCTTTATAAAACTCAGCACTCAGATAAAAAGCTTAGTAGAAAAATTTGTAAACTGTTTTCAATCGCACTTTACTATTTTTGTACTGATTTTTAGTACAATTTGTTTAGTAGTAATTTTTCGTATGCTCTTATTACAAATTACGGATTTTTTCAACAAATTTTTGTTGCTCATTTCAGTAAAACATTTTACTATTTTTTTTAAAACCGAGTGCTAAACTTAGCAACAAAAAGATACTAATTTAACAACAAGTGCATATTTAAGGAAATTTTATTTACAAGAATTCATTGATTTTTTAGAATAACTGGAGAACCGTTTTCAATTTTTATTCCAAATTTCAAGTATCATGAAGTAATTATACATTTTTTTACAATCGAAAGAAAAAAAGATTTTTTTATTAAATTTGATTTTAATTTTTTTTTTATTAAATTTGATTTTAATTTTTTTTATTAAATTTGATTTTAATTTTTTTTTTGTAGATTTTACAGTTTGTTTATTTTTGAGTAAACTTTTTTAATTTCAGCAGATTGATTTTATAATTGTTTACAGCAATTTACTGAAATTTAAAAGCGTCTACTAATTATTTGTACTTATTTCATTGTACTAAAATTATTGATATTTGGTAAATTTTTGAACTAATTTTAGCAAATAGAAATGGAGTTTTCAACAATTTTGCTGAAATTTAGCAGCGGCTACTAAGTTTTTCTACTTATGTTATTGTTCTACAAATCAGTAGACATGTGTTGCTAAAATTAGCAAAAAATACCGCTGAGCCCAAAACAGTTAAATTTCGCGTAACAATAGCAGAATTTTCAGTAGTCATTACTAAAACCATTTTTAGGTTGAGTGTAATACTTAGTGTTCCAAGTAGTACACTTAAGTTTAAAACCAAATTTTAAAATAAGCCCTTAGAATTTTAAAATATTTTAAATAAATTTCTTCTTATCTAAGAAATTCCTACTGTAAGATGTATCATAATCTATACAAATAATATTCAATATTCTTGAAAAATATATTTCCAGAAAATGTATTGTGAAAAAATAATTTGAAATGTAAACCTTGGAAAAAAAATCTAATGCCCTTGTAGTCATTTCGCTGCGTGTACCTACCTACTAATATTGTTTGCTATTTTGTAATTTGTTCCATTTGTGATTCTACGGAAAGATTTTCTTAAATGTATTTACTTTGATGATGAAAAACCAATAAAAAAACTACTCAACTTGTGTATAATGTTTTGCGTAATAAAGAGTCAGTTTGCAAAGTACATTATGCTGCAATTAAAGGTAATAAAGTAGATTGTAATGAAATAATATTTGTGTAATAAAATAGGTTGACAAATGAGTACAAAATTTTGAAAAAGAATTCTTTAAATTTTAAAAATTTATTGTAAGAATTTGAAGCCTTCCCAGCAAACAAAATTAGAATTAATGCTTTACAAACTACTTCTTTCACTGCTTCACAAAAAGTATATTCTCACCGCTTTTTTAGAAGTAATTTTGAACAACTTCAAAAAATCACTTCTTTCATTGCTTTCCAAGTATCCGTTAGTATATTTTTACAGCTCTGTTAGAATCACTTCTGAACAACATCCAAAAAATTACTTAAGTATTGCTTCTAAAGAGTAATTTCTCTAAAAGTGCTCCTAAATGATTTCATAAATTTACTTATCCTCAGTTCCATACTGCAAAATAAGACTTTTAGTCTTGTGTATGGAGCAATTCTACAAAATAAATAAAAAAAAAAAAATAAAAAAAAACAGATGATCAAGGGTTCGATTCCTGGAGGGACCAATATTTTTTTATTTTTAAAAAATATTTTTTTTTTTATTAATTTTTTTTAAATTTGTTTAAATTCAATATTTTTTTTAATTTTTCAATTTTTAAAAATATGTATATTAGAGCGTACCACCTTACAGGCAAAAAAAAAAAGTTCGCCGTACACCCTCCAATATGAAGTATTTTTGCCAGGAGGTTTAAAAAATTTTTTTTTTATTTTTTATTTTGCCGAACGTAGGGGTCGCCATTTTGCATTTTTCGTTATATCTTTGGCATTTACAGTCGGATCTTAAAGTATGATACATCGATGTTTTTCTCTCGAGGAGACCAGTGTTTTTCTCTCGAGGGCCATTGACCTAAAGTATCCCGTTCTAGTAGTTAGCCACCAGATCTCAGTTGCTACCACCCTAATGTACTACCCTAATGTCAGAAAATTAAAGCTCGCAAAAAATCAATAAACTTTTGCTAATCAAGTTTTTCGATAAACCCAGTAGAATTTTTTTATATAATGGTTGCCGAACGTAGGGGTCGCCTTCTTAAATTTTTTTCATTGGATTTTTCCTTTATAGCAAAACACTGGTCTCCTCGAGGCAAAAAAGTCGATATATCACACTTTAAAATCCGATTTTAAATGCCGAAGCTATAACGAAAAATTGAAAAAGGCGACCCCTACGTTCGGCCAAAAAAAAAATTTTTTTTTGAAATTGCCTTGCAAAAATACTTCATATTGGAGGGTGTACGGCGAACTTTTTTTTTTGAGGTACGGTCTAATGTATATATTTAAAAAAAATATATGAGAAATTGCTTTTTATGCACCTGTAAAAATAGTACTGAAAGCAATATTGAATTGGAGTGCAGCTTTTACACTAGTTTAATAAGTACTTTTATTGAGGAGAGTAAGGAACAATATCTCGCAGTAACAAAGTGGTGTTTTTATGCCAGTCAACTTTCATATCAAAGAATAGCTTAGCGGTAGAGCCCTAGACTAGCAATCGGGTGGTCGCAAGTTCGATACCCGGTGGCGGCAATAAAAAAACTTTTGTAAAATAAAAAAAACATAATTTTTTTTAACTTTTAATTGGTGAAGAAGAGCTTCCTTTGCACTCGTTCAAAAAGTACAGAAAAAATTTTGAAGTGGGAATACTCCTATGACAACTCAATGTTAAAATCATTAGTGTTTTTGTGTTAAAAAAGAAGTACATTTAGATCATCAATTTTAGTGATTTTTCTACTGCTTCGGCATCTCTTTTTTTGCTGGGTATTTTAACATTTTTAATTTGTTTTCAGTTAAAATTTAAAATTCAACTTACCTTGAATATAATGTTCCTTTTTATTAGTTTTTGCCAAATGAGAAACTGCAAATAAAAATATATATATTTCTGTATTAATATTTATCAATATTTTAAGTAAATTGTTCATTAATTTTGCACAAAATTCCCAAATGCATATGAAACGACTACGCCTTAAAAACTCCATAACAAAATATGTTATCATCAAAAATCCCATTTTTAAAATCTCAAAAAACTTTGCTAACGACTATAAATAACTAATGGCCATCATAATGTATCATAATCATTATTCTTTATTACCTCCCAATACCCCACTCCCTTCTCAAATATGACAACTTTCAAATCATACTCTTAAACTAACTTTTATGTAAACTGACAAATGTAATAAAAAAAACTTTATAAATTTTACAAACTACAAAATACAATATTATATTCAATTACGTTATCACCTTTAATAGTGGCGGCAAAGATCGCGAGATATTAATGCCATATTTTTGTTTAAATAAAACAAAAAAAAAATATTCTTTAATTAACTACATTTTAGTGATTATGATGATTTGTATAATTTTGTCGTTTAATTGAGAAAATTGTTAAGCAGTATTTTTTAAGTATTATTCAAAGTATAAATGAATTTTATTAATTAAATATAAAAAGAGGTGTGAAATGAAGTCAATAGGTCTAATGTTAAACTAGAGTTGTAGCAAAAAATCTACGAGTACAATATACCAGCAAAAAATTGCAAGTAATGCCCTACAAACTACCCCCTCAATTAATAAATGCTTTGTAAAGTTATAGCAGGTTTACAAAACGTCATTTTCATATAAAAGTTGTTCAATAAACCTCCTGTAATTTTACAAAGCATTTATGAATTTAGGGGCTTCACAAGTATCCGTTAGTGTATTTTTACTGCTTTTTTAGAAGTTATTCTGAACAACTTCAAAAAATCACTTCTTTCATAGCTTCGAAAGTATCCGTTAGTATATTTTTACAGCTTTTTTAGAATTACTTCTGAACAACATCCAAAAAATCACTTAAATATTGCTTCCAGACACTATATTTTGTTTTTAAATTCAATTCGAAATCTATATCGTTTACATTAGAACATTTGATATATGAATGGGATTTCGATCGGCCAACAACAATTTTTTTTAAACAAACTAACCTTAAAAAGTAACAAAAATTAAAAGATTTTCTAAAAAGCATATTATTTAATAGCGGAACACAAAAGTCATTTGTATTTTGAAAGATACAATGTTATATTTGCTAAGAAATGTGTTTAAGTATAGGGAAGATTAGTAGAAAGCTGAAATATTTAATATTTTGTCAGTGGTCTTGCCGGCGCCATCAGATGATTTTTCATAGTTTCTCTTCGTCGGATACAATAAAATAGCCGTTTTCAACTTTAAATATTTCTTTCAATTAAAAATAAAAGACTTTATTATGTTATTCGTTAATTTTTTTAAGTTATTAAAATTTATTATTTATTAATTTTTTATGACATGAACAGCTGCTAAATGTTGCCACTTTTTCTGCAAACTTCCCTAATGTTCTGCAAATATGGTAGAGAAATTGGATTTCAATTTGGATTTTGATGAGATTTCGCTGAAATCCAAATTAAAATGGGATTTCATTTCCTATGGGAAATCTGTTTAAAATCCCAAATTTTTATTGGATTTCCGTCGAAATCTATCGAAATCTAAAAATCTAAATTCGCTATAAAAGTGATCGTAAAAAGTGATTTTGGTATCATTTGGCATTTCCAAACAGAGGGTCGCGGGTTCGATTCCCGGCGAGACCAATATTTTTTTTTATTATTTTTTTCGATTATTTTTTTTTTATTCTATTAATTTTTTTTAATAATTGTAATTAATTTGATTAAATTCAATAATTTTTTAATTTTTAAAAATATGAAAAAAATGGTGAGAAATTGCTTTTTATGCACCTGTAAAAATAGTACTAAAAACAATATTGAATTGGAGTGCACCTTTTACACTAGTTTAATAAGTACTGTTTAAATAGTCTGCTTGGGAGTAGACTAGAAATTAAATTTTTTAATTTTCGTTTACATTTCATGCTATTCTACCAGCCAATTGGTAAATTTGGAGTTAAAAGCCATTCCTAAGCCCAAAGTAATTACTTCGAAGTATTTGCTAAGTTTTATTCATATGACCCAATATCTCGCAGTAACAAAGTAGTGTCTTTATGCCAGTCAACTTTCATATCAAAGAATAGCTCAGCGGTAGTGCGCTAAACTAGCAATCGTGAGGTCGCAAGTTCGATATACCGGTGGCGGCAATAAAAAAAGTTTTGTAAAATAAAAAAATATAATTTTTTTCCGAAGAATTTTTTTTAAACTTTTAATTGGTGAAAAAGAGCTTCCTTTGAATTCGTTCAAAAAGTAATGAAAAATTGTTGAAATGGGAGTACTCCTCTCCTAGGACAACTCAATGTTAAAATCATTAGTGTTTATGTTAAAAAAGAAGTACATCTGGATCATCAATTGTAGTGCTTTTTCTACTGCTTTGGCATCTCTTTTTTGCTGGGATATTTGTAAGTTATGTGAATAATTTGAGAATTTTTTAAAGTAAATATTTCTATATTTTTGTTTTGTTTTTTAATATGTAAATTATTTATTTGTTATTAATAATTTCTTTTATTTTTTTTTTCTTTACAGGTAAGGTGTTCCTGATTCGAATTTACATAATTTTAAATACTATTTTCTCGCGGTTTTAAATCGATAGTAAAAAACTGTAATTGTTAAACGCGACAAATAATTGAAGCAATCGTGTTTTTAAATCGAAAGTGTAAATAGTCAAGTACTTAAATGCGAACTATATGTTAACTTCACAATATGTTTTTATTTTTTTAAATAAAGCTTAATGCTGTTAAAGGGGTATGTTATTTAAAATTATTATACTTATTATAAAATAGGTTCGTTAAAGGGTTATATTTAGTCAGCAGGCCTAAAAAATCGACTTCCAAATAATTTTCCTGAAAAGGTGTGTAAATCAATTAACGTATATATGTATGTAACATACGTGCATATTGTGGTAACATCCCTACGGGAAATTTTAACAAACTGTCACCGAACTGGCTCCTTTATATGAAATAGACTGGTCACTTTTACATGGCCTTGTCATAGGAGGTGGAAATTGACCTCTTGTGACAAATCGCAGGACAGGTCCCTGAACTTTGTTTTTTATGAGAGTTCAGTAACCTGTCCTAGGATTTGTGTTGTGACATGTCACAAGGGATCAAGTTCCACCTCCTATGACAACGCCATGTAAAAGTGACCAGTCTATTTCATATAAACGGGCCAGTTCGGTGGCAGTTTGTTAAAATTTCCCGTAGGGATTATTTAAAATTTTTTTGAACGAATGATTTTTAAAGAAGCTACAACCGATCTCCTTTAAAAAAAGGGGTCTTACGGTGAGCAAGATAATATTAATTTTTTTTTTTTTATTAATGACTTTTAAAGAAGTATAGCCGATATCAGGGAGATCCTCAAAAAAAAAACAGTTAGCATGATATCTCTGGACTGGATCATTTAAAATGAAAAAAACATAAAAGATTTCGTTAACATAATGTATTATCTGTAAACTGATCGAAGGAAAATAAGCAAAATATTAACTCAAGCCGTTTTTTTAGAAGACGTATTTTTTTTGTTAAAAATTCATATTTTCCTTATTCTTCAATCAATTTAAAGATAATCCAGTAAGTTAACAAAATCTTCTTCGTTTTTCCATTTCAGATGATCCAGTTCAGCGATATCAAGAAGCTTTTTTTTAGAGAAGCTTCCTGAGATCGGCTATAGCTTCTTTAAAAGCAGTTTTTAATCACAAAAACTATTTAATAGTGCTTCGTACACTAATAGAAAAAGAGTCCGTATAAAATTTAGTTAAAACTATTAAAAATAATTTTTTTTTTTTTTAAAGAAAAGCAACACTCAGGAAATTCTTCCTATTAATTAACGTGTTGCTTCCTTTGGAAAGGGGAGAGAGAAGAAGTGAAAGGTGGTGAAAGATGAAGGGCTTCAAGTATGGCAACACTGTAATTGCGCGAGATGTTGAATTTTTAGAACAGTTGTTGCCCGCCATCTGACGGTGAGTTGGCGAACTTTGTTGAAGCTTTGTAGTTCAGAGCCCTGTTATATTATTTTACTTCGGTGGGGTTAAGTGCTATGGGAACACCGAAGGAAGACGCTGCGATATGTATGAGGGATAGAAAAAACTCATACATATTACTCTTTTTCATAAATTGATGTTGCCTTGGTTGGGGCTCGAACCCGCAACCTCACGTGTAACAGTCCAACGCGCTAACCATTACACCACAGCGCTGCAGAAAGAAGTGCTAAAATTAGCAGATTATTTTTGCTATATATTAGTTATATAGGAACAGCAAATACAAACTTGTTAAATATACAGAATTTGAGTTATATTTAAGTTAAATTTTTGTTAATGGAAAATAGTAAATTAACCTACTAAAATCAGCAAAAAATTTTGCTAAATAATTTGTAGCCTAAAGAATCACAAAAAATTTAAAATTTTCGATGTTTTTTTTTTTCGATTTCTTTTTAAATGCAAATAAAAATCGAGCCTTTTGAAAACAGCAGTTTACAATTTTTTTTTTAGCAAATATTTCTGCTGATTTTAGCGGGACATACTGCTATTTGCATTCAAAGAAATTTAGCTTAAAAATAGCAAAATTTTTTTAGATATAACCACTTACTTTTTCTATTTTTAGTCTACTAATATTTAGTAAAATTTTCTCCAGATTTTACAGTACATTTTATAATTTTCAATTAACTAAAATTTAATTTAAATATAACTAAAATTCTGTAAATTTAACAGTTTTTAATTTGCAGTTCTTATTTTACTAGTATTTAGAAAAAAAATCTGCTAATTTTAGACATTTTTTTCTGCAGCATAATTTTTAACTAATTTTTAGTAACTTTTTCTGTTATTTTTACAGATTTATTTCTATGAGTGTAAGGGAAAATTAGATATTCTGCAACCGATTCTTTAGAACAGAAAATTTTCCTGTGTCATAATGAAATTTGAAAATTTATTTGCTAAATTTCAACGAATTTGCTTTAGGCGTATAAACTTTATTGAAATTTTAATTTAAAAATTCATAGCAGCTCGTTGACCTGCAGAAAAAGGGTTAAAATATCTGATAAAAATAGAATACAAAATAAAAAATTGAATTTTCAACATCTATTTCAAAGCAGCATAAAGTTTTTAGTGTTTTTTTTTTGTTTTTATAATGATTTATTTTGTTTTGACGTTTTTATTTCAAACACTTCGCAAAAATAAAGAGGAATAAAATACAAAAATATTTATGCAGTTTGTGTTATAAATTTTTGCTTAAACATCATAATCAAAAAACAAAAAAAAAAACACACACACACACACAAAATTACTGCATATTTTCTGACACTACAAGAGAAGAAAAGAAGAAGCATTAAAGATGCTTATTTATGCAATATTTTTATTTAAAATGCAATATACAGACAGAATAGAACCGAACTGTAAAAAAAAGAAAAAGAAAAACTCAAATTTAAGATGATATAAAAATAAAACAGTATTGTGATAAGTTTGACGTTTAAACGATGTTTTTAACACTGAGAGGAATAGTTTTGGTATGTTCATAAAAGACTTCATAAATGAAGTGCTTTATAAATATAATGAAATGTTTCATAAATATGATGACATATTTCACTGGTCAAATTTAATAAATTAGATAAACATTTTTCTCTCAGTGTAGATTTAACAAAATTTATATGCAGTGCTTGTGTTTTGTATAGCGTAACTAAATACATGGAATAAATATTTTTGCTTTAATAAAATTCGAATTTATGCATTGAAAGTATTGTTTTGTTACTTAAAAAAAAATATGACATTTTCAAGATGTGGTACTTATCTTTTTGTGTTCGTAATGATGTAATTGAGGGTGTTTAATAAACAAATTTTGCAATATGCAGTATGTTAATGTAATGGATGGGTGTTTTTTTTTTTTGTATTTAAAAATGATTAATTTTACCGCTTTTGATGTTTTTTAAAGAGATTTTTTAACGCTTTATATTTTTGGTCAAGGAATTTATGAACGGTTAAGCTTTTAAGCTGCATTTCTTAAATAAACAGTTAAAATTTGAAAATTTTTAAAAATATATAAAATTAAAATGGTGAAAACTTGCTTCATATGCACTTGCGAAAATAGTACTGATAAAAATATTGAATTACAGTGCACCTTTTGTATCTGTATAAGAAGTACTTGTATTAAAGAGTATAAGGCACAATATCTCGCAATCAATAATTTTTTTGCGAACTTTTTTTTGTAAACTTTCAGTTGATGAAAAAGTGTTTCAGTAGAATATTGTTTTAACGTCGAATAGACAGCTGCATTTAATATTGTAATTAATATGCATTTTATCAATTTGAATTTAGTTGGTTTGAGGATAAGAAGAAGAATAAATCTTTTTCTCTAAAAATTATAAACATATTAATTTTCAAATCATACTAGATCCAGTTTCTTATCTCACCAAAGTAAGTCCTTGAATGCAATATAACTAATTCATAGTTTTCTTTCATATTCAACTTTCTGTTATTGTTTTTACTCAGAAGTGATCAAACACAGACACAAACATTCAATTTTTAGATTTTCGTTTGTCAACCAATCTCCTCCGTGTCTCCTTTTTCGCAAATGTTGCCAAACTGCCGTATGGTTTTTACGTTCAAGACCAGGCAGCTTTCGTGTATGTTGGAAACGGCTTGCCGCAGGGCAAATTTCATAATGTACTTTAGTACAGGGGGGTTACCGCGTAAGTCGGTTGGAAAAAAAATTTTCGAATTCGTAAATTTTGTACCTTTCGTAATAAGAAAAGTTTTAGCAAAAATCTTACTTTTTGAATTTTTATGTGTAGTGTACAAGGTTTAGGATAAAAATAAATTAAAAAGTAGAATTTTTATACAGAATTATATTTTTAACAATATTTGCAAGACTTACGAATTTTAAAATTTTTTTTCCAATCGAGTTACGCGGTTACCCCCAGTTTTTTTCCTTTGCACTCGTTCAAAAAGTACTGAAAATATGTTGAAGTGGGAGTACTCTCCTCCTATGACAACCCTATGTTAAAATCATTAGTGTTTCTATTAAAAAAGAAGTAAACCTACACTCAAAAAAATAAGTTAGTAGAAGAATTAATAAAACGTCTTGTATATCAAGTGTATAAGTTTTCAGTAATTTTTTTTTTGCTGAAATTCCATTTTCAGCAAAAGTTTTAGTTATATTTTTTTTAGCACTAAACCTATTTTGAACTACTGTTTTACTAATTTATTTTGCTACAAAAATTGTGCTGGTAACCGCATTAATAGCGTGGAGGAAAACCAGATAGACAAGATGTAGATGTCGCAGTTTGTCTGGATGTAGTACAGACAACGGAAATGATAATTAAAAAAAAAACAACTCTACACAATTTCTATATTTAAATTTTCAGCAAATAAATTAACTAAAGTTAAATATCTCTACAAACTTTCTGAGTTTTTTTCAGTCTACTAATATTCAGCAAAAAGTCTAGAGATTTTAGTCAAGAATTTTTTTCGTTTACAATCGACTAAGTGTTAGCAAAACTTTTGCTGAGATTACTATTTTTTTGGTAAAAATCAGTTCGCTGAAATTACCAACTTTTTTGCAAGCACGCTCCTGACTAAAAATTTGCTGACACATCAACATTTTTTGCTGACTTTACTGACTTTTTTTTTTTAGTGTATTTGTTTATTGCGGTATTAAAAAAACTTCGTTAACAACTGTTACAAAATTACAGTACTTTTCGTTAGTTCTTTTCTTAAATAACTGTCATAATAGTTGTTTTGTATTTTTCCCTAAAAAACAACTGTAACTACAGTTAAAACAACAAGCAATGAAAAAACACTTTATAAACCAAAACAGTTGACTTAGCTTGATATTAGAAAAACTTTTTATTGATAAAAAACAAAATAATTGTTTTTTATTTTGCATTAAACGATTAATTGGTTAATGTCCAGTTTTAACGATTAACCGACCCGAATAACCGGTTAATCAATTCAAGTGAATTTTCGAATAATACCTTAATCACTTAAACGCCTAGGTCGAATAATTGAAAACACTACATATAGCATAATAACCCAGCAAAAAAAGAGATGCCGAAGCAGTAGAATGTACATCTTTGTTAACAAAAACACTAATGATTTGAACATTGAGTTGTCATAGGAGTGGAGTACTCCCACTTCAACATTTTATCAGTATTTTTTGAACGAGTGCAAAGGAAGTTCTTTTTCATCAATTGAGAGTTTAAAAACAAATTCATTAAAAAAAAGTATCTTTTTTATTTTACAAAATTTTTGCTTTATTCTCTTCAATAAAAGTACATTTTAAACAAGTGCAAAAGATGCACTGCGATTCAGTATTGTTTTCAGTACTATTTAGTGTATAAAAAACAATTTTACATAATTTTTATTTTATATATTTTTCAAAATTGAAAAATTAAAAAAAATATTGAATTTAAACAAAGAAATCGAACCCTCTATCATCTATTAGGAAATACCTAATTATACCAAAATAACTCTTTAGGAGTACTTTTAGAGCAATTATGCTTTAGAAGTAATACTTAAGTGATTTTTTGGATGTTGGTCAGAAGTAATTCTAAAAAATCTGTAAAAATATACTAACGGATACTTTAGAAGCGATAAAGGACGTGATTTTTTGAAGTCGTTCAGAATTACTTCTAAAAAATCAGTAAAAATACACTAACGGATAGTTGTGAAAGAAATGGTTTGTAAAGCACAACTTCCATTTTTTTGCTGGGAAATATTGTACGTTTGACATTGATACGATACGATTTTTTGTTTTGGATGTACAGTTACTATGGAAAGTCTCATATGCAATTATAGTAAACCAAATAAATAGTATGTATATTTATGTTTGATTATTTACTTGTTGTATGGATGATCTAAATAATGCTTACATTTGCAAATATATTTGAATCTAATACAAATATGTGTGGTTTTCATGTTATTTCAAAACATCTGCAAATGTAAATGCAATTTCGGAATTTTGTTTATTTGCTTCCAAATTAAAATTTATTTACAAGTACATACACAGTATCACTTAAATATCGATATAAATGAGAAAACATCTTTGGATTAATATTTAAAAATACTTATAAGGCAAAGCAGAATTATTAAACTTAAAAAAAATCTGCCATTCCAATGATGTTTAATTTCTTTTCATTTAAATTTAAAAGAACATCTTAATGACAGAATTTCCCTCTATAATGCAAAAATTTCTCTTAATATTTCAAAGAAAAGTATTTTGCAAAAAAAAGGAAAAAACAAACTTAGCAAGAAAACTTGACAACGGTTAGGTTACTATGTCAAGTTAGCCCTTAATACCAAACAAAAATAACTGGCAAAAAAGCAGATTTGGCAAAAAAAAAAAGAATATAACAGATTCTTAGAATTTAATAAGTTTAACTTTAAAACTTCTTTGAAACCAAAACACATTTTTATTCCTTTTGGCAACAATTTAACAATATTTGGAGGCGTTTCATACTTGTCTGTGTACACATATTCAGTCATACATCAGATGCGATGCTACTTGCCTGTAGATAACAATAAATAGAAACACGAATTTTCCACAAAAGTGCCGAACGTGTGTTTTAGGACAACCACAGAAAAACTGAACAACATGAAACTAATAGGCGGGGGTTTTCCAAAGTCTAGTCGCATTTTTTATACACTATTGTCAGTTTTTATACTTTTTTCCTGAAATAGAAAATTTCAACTTAGAAACAGGAAAAAATTCCCAAGTTATGGCCAATTACACAGTACAACACAAATTACGGTGTCCTGACAATGGATTCTGGTAGAGGAGAAAAAAAAATATATATATATTTATATACGTGTGTCGGCGTTTTGAATGATCACATAGGAATTTTATTTTAGGGGGGGGGGCCTAAAATTTCCTTCCTTTTTCAAATGTTTATTGTGAATCTTCCATTTTGAGTTAGGATGTGTTCAGCGAACTTATTTAAAACACTATAAGGAACATTTTTGTACTACATTTTAACTCTATAACTCTTCAATTAAAGGGACTTTTTCGGCCCTTTTTCAAAAAGGGACAAAAAAGAACCGTAAGAACATTTTAACCCTCTTACTCTTCAATTAAAGGTATTTTTTAACCTCTTTTTCAAAAGGGACAAAAAAGCCTCGTAGGTAAAAAATTGTGTTTTTTTAATTACCAAAAAAAACTAAAACCAATTTTAACCGGTCTTTTTAAAAAAGCCGTAACCGAAGGCGGTAAAACACTAATTTTCGAACAAACCGAAAACCAGTTTTTAGAATTGACCTCTTTTTTGGACACTCTAATTTAAGTACACTCCATTGTGCAGAGTTAAGTGTGAATCTAGCTTTAAGCGCCAATTCAACTACCCAGCAAAAAAAAACGAGTAAAAAGGTTAAAGTCGGGCATGCCGACTATACAATACCCTACACCAGTCTGGGTAAAAGCCAACTAATGTTTGGATCCGAAATTCGAATGGGTTAAAATAGGTCTGTGTACCAAAATTCATCAAAATATCTTAATATTTGTGACCTGCAGCGTATAAACAATATAATTTTGGGGGGACCCTTATATGGGCACTAGGTCTAAACATGGACCGGTGTTAACCAAAATTAATAGGCTTCGTCCTTGGGCTGACATAGGTCGGTGTATCAAATTTCATCAAAATATCTTAATATTTGCGACCTGCAGCGTATAAAAAATATAATTTGGTAGGACCCTTATATGGGCACTACACTCAAAAAAAAAAGTCCGTAAAGTCAGCAAAAACATTAGTTCAAAATTAGTTTAGTGCTAAAAAAAATATAACTAAAATTTTTGCTGAAAACGGAATTTCAGCAAAAAAATTGCTAAAAATTAGTACACTTAATATACAAGACGTTTTACTAATTTTTCTACTAACTTATTTTTTTGAGTGTAGTTCTAAACATGGACATATATTAACCAAAATCAATAGGCGTCGTCCTAAGTCGGTCGACATAAGTCGGTGTACCAAGTTTCATCAAAATATCTTAATATTTGCGACCTGTAGAGTGCGCACAAGAATGCATGGACAGACAGACAGACGGACGGACGAACGGACAGACGGACATCGTTAAATCGAAATAAAAAAAAAATTCTGAGCCGATCGGTATACTATAAGGTGGGTCTAGGACCAATATTTTTTGGTGTTACAAACATCAGCACAAATTTATAATACCCTGACCACATAGTGGTGTAGGGTATAATGACCACATAGTGGTGTAGGGTATAATGACCACATAGTGGTGTAGGGTATAAAAAGATGTCAAAGCAGTACAAAAAGCACTGCAATTAGTTATCTACTCGTAAATGTACTTCTTTTGCAACAGAGCCACTAATTATTTTGACATTGACTTGTCACAGTAGAGGGTACTTCCACTTCAGCATTTTTTCAGTACTTTACCTAGTATCTTGACATGCAATAAAATGATAGTAAGCAATTGTCAAAATGCTCTCATCTCAAGTGAAGACACTCAATTTCAATTTTATTGCAATATCATGATATCGCTGACATGCCATCGGATCTTGCAATGATGCCAGAGATCAAATGTCACTTTTAGTTTTCATTTTAATTTTGTAATAGAAAAACAACAAAAAATTTGGTAAAAAGGAATAGAAAAGTGTTTAGTTTTTTATTGTTTGTCGGTAAACATTAATGTTTCATAAAATTTGGTGTTTTTCGAATAAAAATCTATGATATTTCTTATCCATGAAATGGTCAAGTGTTCTCCACCACTCTGCAATTGATATCATTTTGACGTTTCGCTGCAATGGTTTTGACATTTCATATCATATAATTTATTGCATTTGAAGACACTAGGTTATGAACGAGTGCAAAGAAAACTCTTTTACATCAATTGAAAGTTGAAAAACATTTTTCGCTAAATTCCCATCAGAAATCGAACACGCCTCATCTGTTTGGAAATAAACTGTATCAAAATCACTATTAGAGCAAAAATGCTTGAGAAGCCATACTGAAATGATTTTTTGGCTGTTGTTCAGAATTACTTCTAAAAAAGCAGTAAAAACATACTAACGGATACTTCCCAGCAAAATCTTTCATTACCAAATAAGTGGTTATATAATAGAAATTCATAGCTCCGCACAACTTATTTTTTGGCGTCTAAACTCATTATTTTTGTTTGGCCTGGTCGTTTTTATAAGTAGGCACGCTTACCCGCTCGCTTACCCGCTCGCTTACGAAAAAATGAGAAGTAAGTAGTTATGAGATTCTGAATAATAAGTGGTTACAAACATGCTTACAAAAAGTTGAATTATAAGCGGTTATCCGACTGCTTACTTGATTCTTAAAAATAAGGAGTTACACAAATACTATTAGCTTCATGAATTACATTCAGAGAAATTAAAGTTTTTGCTAGTGTAATTTTAGAACTCGTTATAAAAATTTTAACACAAAAAATATTTACATCTAATAATATAAATGTATACAATTTAACTTTGTAAAAAGTACTTATTTAAACTATTGCGAGTAAGTCATTATTTTATATTTAAAGCAATGACTACAATAGGCCGTTATTAGGAAGTCATTATTTTATATTACAAAATAATGCAAAAGGTAATGATATATCATTATTGGTAATGCAGACAGCAATGAGCTGTCATTACCAATATTTTGCTGGGTTTTAAAGCAATGAAAGAATTGGTTTATATGACATGACTTCCAGCAAAAAAAAAGTTCAAAATCAATAGAAAAAGCACTACAATTAATGATCTAGATGTACTTCTTTTTTAACAGAAACACTAATGATTTTTCATTGAGTTGTCATTGGAGGGCAGTACTTCCACTTCAACATTTTTGAAGTCCTTTTTTATTGGTGAATAAAAATTAGTTTTTCATTATTTTTATTTCATTTATTTTTAACAATTTAAAAATTGAAAAATATTGAATTCAAAAAAATTAGTTATAAATATTAAAAAAAAACTTTTTTTAAATACTACCCAGCAGAAATTACTGCTTGCTTGGAAGCAGTTTTGTCAGGGAAAGTTGAGCAGTGAAGCGATTGCATTATTGATGATATCATGCCTGATAGCTCGCGTGAAAGCACTTGTTTCGAGATCTGAAAAGGCATGAATTCACCGCTTTTAATTAGTGCTCCTGTTTTTATTTTAAAATGTCGATAATTCATGCCTTCTCGGAAGTGCATATTATAAAGCATTTGAACTATTTAAAATCATGCCTTCTCAAAAGCACAATATTCCTGCATATTTTTCCGTGAAGATAAAATGCCTCTTATTTTTAGTAAAACTAGTAAAACCTCTTATTTTTATTAAAATAATTTTTTTCCGCATTTTAAAAAATTTTGATAAAAGAACCACAAAAATATTTAAGCAATCAAAATGTATTGCTCATTTCATGGCTTTTTAAAAAAACACAGCAAAAACCGATGTAAACAATTAATCAACTTAGGCCTTTCATTAGTGCTGGTAAAAGTAGCAGTAAGGAAGCAGTCAACGTTTTTACTGCTTCCACATTTTTGCTGGGTAGTTTCACCAGAAATTCAAATTCGCGATCGTCTGTTTGGAAATAAACTGTATCTAAATCACTACTTAAGATCACTTTTAGTGCAGTGTTTAAGTGATACTTTGGATGTTGTTCAAAATATCTTCTAAAAATGCTATAAAAATATACTAACGGATACTGAGGAAGTAATAAAAGATGTGACTTTTTCAAGCTGTATAGCATTACTTCTAAAAAGGCAGTAGAAATACATTAACGGATAGTTTTAAGGCAATAAAAGAAGTGGTTTGTAAACATACATGGGACTAATGAATTAGGTGGACTAATTAATTGACGATTTCATTAACATTGATTGATATAAATGTTAATGAAATTATTTTCGTTACCATTGTTTCAAATTAATGTTAATGATTTTGGAATTTGATTTCATTGAATAATGACAATGGTTTTTAATTTCATTACCAATGTATCAATTAAAAAAAATAATTACCGTTGACAGATAATCCTTTCTAGGAACGTAAAAATGCATAAAATTCACTGAAATCAGGGTTGGAAATTGTCAAAATTTTAAAAAAATTCCAAAATTTAAAAAAATGACAAAAATTGGAAAATATTGGAAAAAATCGTCAAAATTTGAAAAATCGTCAAAAATTCGAAAAAATCGCCAAAATGGAAAAAATCGTCAAAATTTGAAAAATCGTCAAAAATTTCAGAAAATCGTTAAAAATTTTAAAAATCGCCAAAATTAAAAAAATTTGAAAAAATTTCCAAAATTGAAAAAAATTATAAAAATTGGAAAAAATCGTCAAAATTTGAAAAATCGTCAAAGTTTGAAAAATCGTCAAAAAATCGCCAAAATTTCGGTTTTACAAAATTAAAAAATCGCCAAAATTCATTTCTCGCAAAAATTGAAAATCGCTTAAATAAAATTTTAATCTTCCATATCTCGAAAACTATAAGAGCTAGAAAAAAAATTACTGCACCAAAGGTCAAAACTCACTACCAATACCCCGATAGCGAAACTAGATTTTGACTTGCATTGCTAGATTTTAAAATCGCGTTTTTCTCGCAAACTAAGCCTCGTAGAGAGAAAAGGGCTTTTATTTGGAATATCCCCCATATCTCGAGAACTAAATGAGTTAAATGATAACGGACAACGGTTTTGGAACAAGGAAGTCATGGTGAGTCATCTGCGGAAAAATAAATGCGAAAATCGCTTAAATAAAATTTTAATCGCCCATATCTCGAAAACTAGAAGAGCTAGAGGAAAAATGACTGCACCAAAGGTCAAAACCCATCACCAATACCCCGATACCGAAACTAGATTTTGATTTGCATTGCTAGATTTTAAAATCGCGTTTTTCTCGAAAACTAAGCCTCGTAGAGGGAAAAGGGCTTTTATTTGGAATATCCCCCATATCTCGAAAACTGAATGAGTTAAATGAAAACGGACAACGGTTTTGAAACTGGGAAGTCATAGTGAGTTATCTGCGGAAAAATAAATGCGAAAATCGCTTAAATAAAATTTTAATCGCCCATATCTCGAAAACTAGAAGAGCTAGAGGAAAAATGACTGCACCAAAGGTCAAAACCCATCACCAATACCCCGATACCGAAACTAGATTTTGATTTGCATTGCTAGATTTTAAAATCGCGTTTTTCTCGAAAACTAAGCCTCGTAGAGAGAAAAGGGCTTTTATTTGGAATGTCCCCTATATCTCGAAAACCAAATGAGTTAAATGAAAACGGACAACGGTTTTGGAACAAGGAAGTCATGGTGAGTGATCTGCGGAAAAATAAATGCGAAAATCGCAATTTTTCCAATTTTTGACGACTTTTTGAAGTTTTGACGATTTTGGTAATTTTTACAAATATTGACAATTTTTTCAAGATGATTTTTTCAAAATTTTTGCAATTTTTGCGATTTTGTCTAATTTTTGACGATTTTTGTTTAAATTTTGACTATTTGGGCGATTTTTTAAAATATTGACGATTTTTTGAAGTTATTACGATTTTTTCAAAATTTTTCAATTTTGGCAATTTTTAAAATTTTTCTGATTTTTTCCAATTTTTGGCGATTTTGTCTAATTTTTGACGATTTTTTTTTAAATTTTGACTATTTGGGCAATTTTTTAAAATATTGGCGATTTTTTCAAGTTATGACGATTTTTTAAAAATTTTTCAATTTTGGCAATATTTCAAATTTTTCCTATTTTTTTCACGACGACTTTTTGAAATTTTGACGATTTTGACAATTTTTTCGAAATTTTTACGATATTTCGCAATTTTGGCGATGTTGTCTAATTTTTGACGATTTTTTTTTTTTTAATTTTGACTATTTGGGCAATTTTTTCAGATATTGACGATTTTTTCAAGTTATGACGATTTTTTCAAAATTTTTACAAAATTTTTCAATTTTGGCAATTTTTCAAATTTTTCCCGTTTTTTCCAATTTTTGACGAGTTTTTGAAATTTTGACGATTTTGGTAATTTTTTCAAATATTGACAATTTTTTCAAAATTTTTACGATATTTTGCAATTTTGGCGATTTTCTCTAATTTTTGACGATTTTTTTTAAATGTTGACTATTTGGGCAATTTTTTCAAATATTGACGATATTTTCAAGTTATCCAAGTTTTTCAAAATATTTACAAAATTTTTCAATTTTGGCAATTTTTCAATTTTTTCAGATTTTTTCCAATTTTTGACGGCTTTTTGAAATTTTGACGATTTTGGTAATTTTTTCAAATATTGAAAATTTTTTCAAGACGATTTTTTCAAAATTTTTACGATATTTTGCAATTTTTGCGATTTTGTCTAATTTTTGACGATTTTTGTTTAAATTTTGATTATTTGGGCGATTTTTTAAAAAATTTTTCAATTTTGGCATTTTTTATAATTTTTGCATTTTTTTTTGCGATTTTTTCTGGTATTTGAAACTTTTTTTAATTTCATCGATTTTTTGCATCCATGTGCGCGCACATGTGCATGTGCGTTCCGCTTTTTAGCTTTTTAGAAAAATGTTTATATTTTTGGCTAGCTTGAGGGCTTTTCCATCCCTGATTGTAGCTTATGTTATATATTAAAATTTTTGTAAACAAATGGTTTTTTAATCAATTGTAATTAGTTTTTTTTTTTCATTAGTGTGATTTCATTACCATTAGTAATGATTTTTCTAATGAAAAATATTTCATTACCATTAAATGATAATGAAATTTTTTTCATTGTCATTAGTATGAACTAATGGTAATGAAATTTCAGTGGTAATGAAAAATTCCCATGTATGTTTGTAAAGCATGACTTCCATTTTTTTTGCTAAGTAATAACATTTTTTATTTTCTAAATATTAATTTAGTATGTCTCGAAATATAATCGGTCATAACTTTGGAATTAATCCATGGATTTTCTTGAAATATACCTTGTTTTCTTCATTGAGATGTTGGTTAAATGTTAAATATAGATTTTGTACGGTTTCGGCGGAATTTTAAAAAATATTCGAAATTTAAATTGGAATAAACTAAAATGGAATAAATATACCATTTAGTCCATTTTTAGATCTTCTTGGTTGATAATTCTGTTTAAGTAAATAGCATTTAATGAAACTCCATTTAATGAAAAGTTTTTCAAAACGTTACAAACGTTACCAGTTATCGCACATACTTTCTCAAAATATGTTGTTAAAGGGAATACAAATAAAGTTTAACAAAAACAAACTACTGCATGATTTACAGTTAAAAACAAAGGTTAACACTGTTCTATATTTTGCGAACAGTAACGGTCGTTGTCGGTCTGGTCTAGCTAAATGTGAAGTTGTTGTAAATAAGAATCAGTTAAATACTTTGTTTTTGTTGTATTTTTTGAAAAGTGTGTCACTTTTCCAAAGCTGCCAGCCAACTATCCAGCCAAACCGTCTGCTATTATAATGTTTTTATAGTACTATTCATCGGTTTTTGCAAATGCAAAAAAAGTATCTTTTAGATCTTTGTATTCCATGAGATATACAACAAGAGATGAACGTATGAATGAGATTACACTGTTTACGTACTAAATACTTATTGAAACAGAATTTCTTACTACTTGACACTGTTCACCAGAAATCGCGTTTGTCCACAAATTTTATTTTTTACCTTTATATACAAAGAATTGCCATTTTATTCGAATTTATATTAAATTTAAACAAATTAATTATAAATATTAAAAAAAAAAATAAAATAAAAATTAAAAAATAAAATAAAAATTAAAAAATAACAAATAAAAGAAAAAGAAAAATTAAAAAAAAATATTGGTCCCTCCAGGAATCGAACCCACGATCATCTGTTTAGAAATATCAAATGATACCAAAATCACTTTCTAGGATCACTTTTATGATTTACAAGCAATACTTAAGATATGTTTTGAATGTTGTTCAGAATTACTTCTAGAAAAAGCTGTAAAAATATCCTAACAGATACTTTGGAAGCAATGAGAGAAGTGATTGTTTTTGAAGTTGTTCAGAATTACTTTTAAAAAAGCAGCAATGAAATCTTAGCTGAACGTTAATTAATTTTACCAACACTTTTTATCTTTCACTAAATCCACAATTAAGGGATGTGTACAACCTAGTCTCTGGAGAGGGCCACACCGCCAAAAGCAGCAATGGAAGAAGTGGCTTGTATGTTAAAGCATCACTTGTATTTTTTTTGTTGGGTATTTAAAATTTTCTAAAAAAATTTTATAAACAGTGTTGCTCTGTATCTAACTAAAATATGGTTGTTGTTGTTTTTTTTTTTAATTCTATAGTGTGGAAAAGCATATTATCGTATTGTATGTAGCTTTTTGTCTATTTGGTTGTACTTTATAATTAATACACTCATTCCGCCTTTTTATAAGAGATCTATGATGGTCTGATTAGGTTTTTATACATTTTCCATTTTACTTTTATTATTTGACGGTATCATAATGTATGCCTCAGTGACTTGAGTTGACTGTCTGCCTGAGTCTGGATAAATGGATGATTGGCTCAATGGATGATTGGATGGATGTGGATGATTTGATTGTCTTGTTTGTTTGTTATTGTTTATTTTACTGATATTACTGCTGTTGTTGTGAGTATTTATTATGATTATGAATGAGCATTGCTAACAAAATAATTGCCTGCAATTTTGCTTTCTTTGGAAAATCTATGGCCAATGCTATTAATTTGAAAACAATACAGTGAAAAAAAACAACACTCAACAACACAAAGCTGCACCCAGTTCTACAACTGTACAGGCAGGCAGGCATATTACTCTTCATTCTGCTCTGTCGGGTTTTGACTAACTAAAGTGGAAAAGTTAAGTGGTTGAAAAACAAACGATTCATCTCTTTTGTTATAACAACACAGGAAAATTGTATAAATTACTAATTTTTTTAATATTGTATTTAATCATAATGGATTATTTTTTATGTTAAGGTTTAATAATTTTTGATATAGAAAGGGTGTCATACTTAAAAAGTCTGTATAAATATATTTTTTTTTTTCAATTGATGAACTTTGCTAAAGTTATGGGAAAATTATGTTGTCTGAAAATGAGTTGTGGTTATCCTACACTCATAGAAATCAACCTGAAAAGTTAGCAAATTTTTTTGTTGTTAAGTAATAGTAAAGTAAGAACCGCTACAATAAAACTGTTAAATTTGCAGAATTTTATTTATATTTGAATTAAGTTTTAGTTAATTAAGAAAAACAAATTACAATGCAAAACTTGCAATAAATTTTGTTAAATATTAGTAGACTAAAAATATTGCTCTATCTCGCTTAGTTTTTGAGGCATGGGTCATTTTATAAAATGGAATTTTTTATTAAAAATTTTCGAAGGTCCAAGTATCAAAAAAGATTAATTTTTAGATAGAGGTAACCTTTTCACGAGGGTGTTGTATATTTAGAGGTAGTCCGAATTTTCGTCCATTTTGCTACACCTCTCTTATTTTTCGAGATATGGGTCATTTTAAAAAATCGGGAGGCGAAGAAATAGCGGATACACAGGTGGCTCCATCTACCGGGTAATAGCAGAAACATGAAAATATTATATTTCAACAATAAATTGTGTAAAGTTTAACAAATGGGTACTTGAAAATTAAATTTATGTATAATTTTGAAATTTAAAACACCAAATTAGTTGAAGTATGTACCGAGTTTTGTGTTAAATGGAAATAACTAAAATCTTGGTTTAAATCAGTGTATCAACTAAACATTTGTTAAAAATAAGTCAAATGGATTTGAAACCGGTTTGACACTTATTTTTATTGACGTATTATTTTAAGTGTATGTTTTAGCACAGTGTTGCCAAGATGTTACAAAATACGATACACCAAAACTAACTAGCAGGAATTATAAAAAAAAATTAAAAAACAGGTGTCCTTTTAAATGAAATAGGGTATAAAATATGTAAATTCCAAAATCATTGTAGTATACTTCTGAATATATGTATGTTTGAGTAAAGTATCCAAAAACTGACACACTTTTTATAACAACAATTTAATAAAAGCTAAAAGCTAGATACGAAAAAAGGTACCAGAGACTTCAAATCCCTTTCAACGATACCATATTTGCCTCTGGTTCTTCTGGATGAAGTGTAAAAAGGCGAAAATTCTATAAGAAATTTGACACTATAATTTGACCACTTACACTCCCGAGGTGGCTCAAAAGTCCAGATAAGATGACATATAATAGTTTTATTTATCAAGTTTTATTATTCAAATTCCTTTAGTGAATTTTTGGATGGGAGAGAAGAAATTTGGGCTTCTATTAGTTCTTTAGTGCTGCTAAAATCATATAAATTTTTTGCAGTGACTAAATTTGTAGTGTTGATAACTTTAGAATCTTTGGATCGTTTTTTCTCCATTTTTATGGATTTTAAATATTTTTTTCAAGAAAAGCTCGTTGAATAAGGCCACTACGGGGAAAGAGATCGATCCCAGGTGACACTCTGGATAGGTTCAAAGGGGACAGAGACAGGTAGTTGATCGGTTTTCGTATTTGAAAAAGACATATTACTTTAACATGGCGTTGTCATTGGAGTTTATCAATTGACACGGATTACACACATTTAGACATGTTGCAGGACTAATTTGTAGTAAAATTTCATGACCAATATATTTGTGGAACATTTTAACCCTCTTACTCTTCAATTAAAGATACTTTTTTGATCCCTTTTTAGATAGGGACACAAAAGCCCCGTAAGTTGAAGAGTTAGAGGGTTAAAATGTTCCGCAAAAATATTTGTCATGAAATTATACTAACAGTCTCTGAAGATATCAAAGTTGAAAATTTACATTCAGTGTCAGAAATAAGTCAAAGCTTAAAATGTGTTTAAGGGTTAATCTCATACTTATTCAGAATTGGCGCTCAAATGTCTAACAAACCTTCATTTTAGGTTCTTCCATGTGAATCTTCCATTATAGGTATAGAATGTGTTCAGCGAACTTATGTAAAACACTACGAGGAACATTTTTGTGGAACATTTTAATCCTCTAACTCTTTAACTTACGGGTATTTTTTGTCCCTTTTTGAAAAGGGGGCCAAAAAAGTCCCCCACAAAAATGTTCCTCGTAGTGCTTTACGTAAGTTCGCTGAACACATCCTATACCTAAAATGGAAGATTCATATGTTTTCCTATGCCGATTCACAAAAAATATTTGAAAAAGGGAGGAAACTTTAACCCCCCTAAAATAAATTTCCGATGTGATCTTCTAAAACGCCGATACACGTTTATTTTTTTTGGTCTCCAAACCAAATTTATTCTTTTTTTTTTTTGTCAAAGTGCCTTTAGACATGTCTACCAGAGGTCGCAATTAAATTGTAAAAATAAAAGGAAAACATGGTTACTTGGAAACCAACCAATCCTTCTGCTGAAAGAAGTAAAAAATTTTCACGCAACCTACACGCAGAGAAAAGATATGGTTACAATATGATCACGGCTACAAAACTATGTTCCCTTCTGCTATACCTGGTTGTTGCAATCATATTATTAATGTATTAATCATACCTTGCAAATGATATGGTAGTCTATAATCATTTTAAATTTAAAATCTCTCTTTTTTTCGGTTATCATATTTTTCTCTCGTCTGCAATCATATATTATCTCGACAACCATATTCCTCTCTTCGAATTGCAATCATATTATCATTTGCATTGAGAGATATCATGTTCGTAATCATTGGTGTGATTTCGACAACTATAAGATGGTCAGTATATTTTTTTTATGAGCGTCATTGATCAGTTAGCGTCATTGTTGTTTGAGATTTTGTGAAAAGAAGTTGCAAGAAGCAATAAAAGAAAATAAACATATTAGAAAAAAACAAAAAACATAGGAAATAAAAGAAAAACTTATTGGTGTTCATTTTAATAGTAACATTGTTTGTGGAAGAAAGAATTCGGTCTAACCAGGAAACTTGAAATTAGATTGTTCTCTAAAGTGTTACAAAATAAGTAAAAAGTGATAAAAAAAAAGTGATTTATTTTGTACTCACACAGAAAAATTAATGTTGAAGAGCGTCCATAATAAGTAGTGCTACAGCAGCTTTTCATTTTGTACGGAAGTCTAGTTGAAAAACTGTACGAAATTGGAGAATATATAAAGAGTGCATGAAATAATCATAATATGTTCCTAGTGATCATAATATGATCCTAACTGATCACAAAATTTTCGACATGACAATAATATGATCATTGGAAATATACTATGATCATCAAGAAAATATTATGATCATAAGGAACATATTATGATGATTTTTGGATGTATTGTGAAATTGTATTCTTATCAATATTGTTCTGCATTTTATAGCTTCCATAATTTATTTTTATCTCTATATATGTGTAAATTAGTCATTGAATAAATATTGTCAATTAAAACATGCATATCTTTTTCAATCCAGCTTCAGCAGAATTCTGGGAGAATACTATAGGGATAATAGGACAATAATATGATACTATGTAGGACTATAATATGCTAATATTGGGAGCATTTTGCAATCATAGTGAGGTAATTTATTGACCATATTATGACAAAAAAAGAGGTAAGAGTATGATTGTCACAACTATGTAATAACATGATTGTCACAATCATAAACCCAAAAATATATGATGCTCTTCGAATATGGTCATCCCAACCATGTTTTTTCTTTGCGTGTATAAACTGTTAAAAATGAGTTAATGTAAAACTTTTGAAAATGCCAGTCACGGGATATTTCCTTAGAGGGCAATTTATCACTGATTTCTCGAGGGGGCTGAATGCCCAATTGTTAAAGTCACTGTAAAAATAGTGTTTGCCAACTTTATATTTAAATGCTTAAAACTAATTTTAACCAAACAAATACCTAATTATGAAAAATTGTATAAAATATATCATTATTTATTTTGTTATAGAAAATCAATGCTGATTGTAATTTTAAATATTTTTAAAAAAATACATATTTTACGCAATTTAAAGTGGGTGTATACACTGACTCGTTAGGTCATCCAGAAAAGATGATAATCAATTTTAATTTAAAAATACTCATTCATTAAAACATGACATTCTCTTTGTAAAGAAATAGTTTTTTTTTTGTTTTTTTTTTTATAAAAAAATGCCCTGAATTTCTAGTCAATTAAAAATAGAAAAACAAGATAAAAAACAATTATGATTTGATTTGATAGAACACAAAAATACATTAAAGTTGAATAACTTCATATAAACAATTAACACCATCTGTATGTACTAAATTCTTCACACACAAACATTTTTTTAAAAAAAATTCTGAGAATTCTAATATTTATTGGACACAACATACAGTTCAACAAATAAAGTCAATTTAATGAAATCAAATAAGAAAAATATATAAATTAAAGGCTGTGTTTAGAATGAATTTTAAATTTTTTATGCCCAGCAAACCCACAAAGGTGGAATGTCATGAATATTCGGTCACTTTTCGGTATGTTTTTGGTATTTGGGTGAATATTGATTAATAGCATTGATTCAGGCAATTATTTAGTTAAAGCATAATTGTGAGAAAGTTTGATCTAACACTTCTCCCAAAATCAAAGAATGTCGTGCGTCAAATTACAAAATTGCTGTTGTTTCACCTGTTTTTTTTTCTTGAATTTTATACACTCAAAACGGCGACGTACTGATTTTCGTCGCACTCTAAGCAATATAAAAAAGATTTTTATACTTTAATCCATTACATAGATAGCGTATTATAAAGTTCGTGCTGATGTTTGTAACGACCAAAACTACTGGACCTAGACCCACCTTATATTGACTATTTGAGTCCATTTACCGATGTCCGTCCGTCCGTCTGCTCATGTAAACTTTGTAATCAAACCAAAGATCGCAAATATAAAGATATTTATGTGAAATTTGGTGTATGAGCTTTTCTTGACTCAAGGAAGAACCATATTAAAATTAGTTCAAATCGGTCAATATTCAGGGCTTCAAATAGGGCAACACTGTAATTGCGCGAAATGTTGAATTTTAGAACAGTTGTTGCGCGCCATCTAATGGTGAGTTGGTGAACTTTGTTGAAGCTGCTTAGTTCATAGCCCTGTTATGTTATTTTACTTCGGTGGGGTTAAATGCTATGGGAACACCGAACGTGTTCGCTGCAATATGTATGAGGGATAGAAAAATCATACTAATTATTTTTTTTTCAAATGGATGTTCCGGTCGCTTATGATCGAACCCGAAACCTTATGTGTAACAGTCCAACCAGCATATTTTTTTAGCTTTAACTCAATGAGAATTTCTTGGTTTCGTCTAGTAGCGTTAATAAACATATTAAGTATCAAAGAAAAACAAAACAAATCACAGTCTGCTTTGTCATCTTCCAAAACAATACTCTGTTATTTTGTCAGATCTAGGAATGTAGTCGTATATATTTACTTATAACCAAATTTATAATTATTTTCTTTAAGATTTTTTAAATGTTGATATTAATGGAACGCATTAATAATTATTACAATTATTAATTATAATTAATACTCAATGTAATAAAGCTTGTTTAAATTCACAGCAGAATTTCTCTCTATATTTACGTTTTTGTATATGCAATGCATACGAAAGAGATACGAATTAAAGTATGAGTTATTTTATTCTTCTTTAACTCATTGAAAAAAACCAGCAAAAACAGATATTACCTAGTAATAAAGCGAGTAAATAGAACACATATGGTCTCACTACTTACCAGGATATTTACTCGCAACATTACTTTTGTTCGCTTTGTTCAAAAATTCATGGGTGGTCATTAAACTCTCGCTTACAAAAAAGTGCGAATAACGAGTTACTCATAGTGAAAGAATAAGTAGTTACTCACAAAGATAGAATAATTGGTTACTCAGAAGTTAAGAAATAAGTGGTTACCATACATTGTGAAATAGTTGGTCATATTGGAAATATAACTTTTTACCTCGGAAAAATTTCTATTCAGTTGGCAAAATGCTCGAAACAATTTAATAAATAAAATTTTAGTATCAAAAAGACTAAATCAGTGTTTATTTAATCAATTACCAGTAAGTGGTTACTTTGCAGGAATATATAAGTACTTCTATAACTTATTATCAGATAGTCATAATTTTGTATTTTAAGGTAAAGCAAAGGGTAATGACCTATAATTACTTGGTAATCCGTATGGTAATGACCTGTCACTACGATGTTTTTACTGGGTATTTTAGGGCGCTACGTTTACCTCCGGCTAATTCAGGCTTAAATTTATAAAATAAAAAATTTACCAGAAAGGCCTGGGAATGAAATTTGAGTATGTGACAGAGGGGACAGAAAAAATAAAAATTTTGATAAAATATGAACGCAATTATTACATTTTTTATTTTTATGAATTTTAGAGTTATTGAAATTCTTTTTATACCTTTTTTTAAATTTTAATTAATTTTTAAATTTCGTTCTATTAATCGTTTAAAAAAAACCCGAATAATTATTATTAATCGATTAAAATAAGAAGTCTAGTAATTGAATACCCAAATTGACTACACTCAAAAAAGTTTGACGGTCACTACATGACAGTTGTTTGTGTAGTAATCTGTAATTGTTGTTTTTTAACTGTAACTACAGTTGTTTTTCTATTGAAAAATACAAAACAACTGTCATGACAGTTATTTAAGAAAACAACTAACGGAAAGTGCTGCAATTTCGTAACAGTTGTTTAAAGAAGTTATTTTTAACATCATAATAACAAATACCAAAACAGTATTTCTACAGTAAACAGTTATTTTTACAATAAACAGTTATTTTTACAGTAAACAATTATTTTTGTTAACTCCAGTGGGAGTTAGGTGAATATATATTTATATTAGAGTGTTCCTTAAAAATAGATTTGTCATTACACCCCCCAGTTTTATTGGAAATTGTTCCAAATGGAAGAACTCGATTTTTATTTTATTTGGGAAAACGTTAACCCGTGCCGAAAGTTAGACGAAAATTGCCCATTTTGGAAAAAAAGTGTATTACTATTAAAAATTCCCAAAATTCGAAATTTCGAAAAAAATTATTTTTTTCCACTTATTCATTTAATATAGTCAAAATGATTCAGACATGGAATTTTGACTTCATCGGATATCATTAACCCACTTTAGCTTGGAATCTAAAATGACCCACGAATTTGATAAAAATTGAAAAACGTTTTTTTTTTTTAAATTAATTTTAAAGATTTTTTAAAATGCCTAATTTGGAGATGTCGATTGCTATTTTTACCATATAATAGTTGATATTCAAGAAAAAAAATAAATTGGAAAAATGATAATTCGAGTTTGTGTTTGGAGCGACTGCTTTCCAGGACATTTTACAAAAATTGCTCATTTTGTCAAAAATTAATCAAAATTTGAAAGTTTTCATCAAATTTTACACAGTTTTCGGAAAAACATCACTTGGATTTGGTTAGACTATAATTATCTTTAAATTTGTTTAAAAAATCGTTTACCCTTAGTGGCCTGGGTTCAGAAAAGGCCCATGTTACTTAATATTAATTACGACTACGAGATTGTAAAGCCATTAAATTGATAAAAAAAAATCTCAACTGGATAAAAATAATTATTTTATGTAACGTGATCCATATGGGGTTAATTTTTATACTTCCAAAAACGCCCCAAAAACGCCCCACTAGGAAATTTACAGAATAACACCTTTCATAATTTTCGGAAAAATATCACTTTGAATGAATAAAAAAAAATTTCCCCTTGATAAAAACAATAATTTTGAGTAACTTGATCCATATAGGGTTAATGTTATCACTTAAAAAATAAAAGACCCACTAGAAAATTTACAGAATAACATTTATCAGATTTTTATTAAATTGGGATGTGCGAAAGGTGTTATTCTGTAAATTTCCTAGTGGGGCGTTTTTGGCTAAAAGTATAAAAATTAACCCCATATGGATAAAATTTGATCTCACTTCTTAACCCCCAAACTTGAGATTTGGGCGCTAAGAATAATATGTAAGTGTCCGTCTATTATCATCTCTATCACATAAATGAATAACATTGAGATCCAAGGGAACCCATCGGAATACCTTCCTTGTTAGCAAATATTTTTTTTTTTAAGTGAGAAAATTATTATTTTTCAACATTTTCTGAAGTGTTTACTACAAAAATTATGATATTGTTTTTCTTTACTTAGCTTGTATTTATAATTTTGTTGACTCTCCTTTTGTTGTAAATGTTTGTTAATTGTTTTTAAAATACAAAAAATTTGTGTTTGTTCCAAAAAGCAATTACAAATGAATTATTTTGTAGTTTGTTTTTTTTTTAGTGGAAGTGTAAGCTTTAAAATTTCAATGAAATTTACCATATAATTTGTAAACAAAGTATTTAACACTTAATTTAAGACAGTGGGTTTTGGGGACATTCAGATACATTTTTAACGAATCATTAGTATTTAACACTAATATGTTAATTTTTCTTTAACATTGGAAGACTTAAAAATGAATTGAATGAATAGAGAATTCTTTAATAGAATTAAAATATTCTTTTCTTTCAAAACAACAGTTTTGTTGTTTAATGTGTATTAATTTTTAAAGTTCTTTAGAGTGAAAGCATTTAAGGCTTTCAAAAACATTAGACTTGTCTTTATAAATTTTTTTATTTTTTTTTTTAGTTATGTGTGTTTTTAAGTCACTTCAGCTAAATTGTTCAATTATCGTTAATTTTGTCTGTAACTTTGTTACATGCCAAGCAAAACTGTCAACATATTAGAAACTGTATCACTTTTGTAAATTGTTAAGACTCAACAAACCATAGCTGGTTTTGATTGTTAACAGATTTTTGTCGCTTTTTTTCTTCTGCCATTTCAATTGAAAATTGTCACACCAAAGCACGCAACAATTTAAATTAAGCTGAATCAACAGAAACGAATCAACAATTGTAGAAAACCAAGAAAATTAACTTCCAAATGACTTAATAATAAGACAACATTTAAAAAAGTATGTTGGATAACTATTTTATTTCTTTATTTAGTTATGCTACAATTATATACATAATCATATCGTTAGTAATTTTTTTTTAAAATCATGTTGTCAATTTGAAAAGTTAATGAGCAGCAAACATAAATTGTGAGGAAAAAAGGAATTGGAAAATATTTGTGTACACTGTTTCAAAATAACATGGTTTTAATTTTTTGGATTATTTACAATTTTATGTTAAGTCTTTATAATGTTCTATGCAAATTTCCGTATTAAATTTATTATTAATTTAATATTTTATTAGTTGCTAAAAAATTTTGGAGTTGAACATTTTTTAGACCTAAATTAAAAATAATAAGTAATTTGTTTTTTGTCGAACTTTTTGTTGTAATTATATTAATAAATAACCTCGAGCTTAACTATTTATTATTTAAACTAAATTAAACACTTTCAAATTTAATTTAAAAATTACCAACCAAAATTTCAACTTCGATTTTAAGATCACGTTTACCTCGCAAACTAAACCTCACAGACAGAAAAAGGGCTTTGATTTGGAATCTCGATTGTGTCTCGGCAAATAAATGAGAAAAATATAAACGAACAATTGATTTGATGCAAGAAAGTTATAATGAGTCATTTGTGAAAAAATTGATACAAAAATCGCTTAAATAAAATCACTTCTGAAGTAAAAAACAATACCGTAAGTTGAATAGGAAAGAACACTATGAATTAGCTACATTGCATTCAAGGCATTACTTGGGTGGGATGGCTAAGATGTCGCACCTTAGTATAGTTACGTTTGTAATGTAGTAATAGGCACAGGTTCGATTCCTACAGCCGACGGGTTGTTGAAAAATTATCATATAGAGACAATCTGACAACAAAATATAAACAATAATACAATTTAATGGAAAATCACTGATGAAGCCTGTCTATAGAAGCCTGTCTATTCTGATTTGAAAATTAATGTGTTTATAATTTTTAAAGAAAAAGGTTTATTCTTCTTCTTAACCTCAAACCTACTAAATTAAAATTTTAATAGTTTATATCTCGAAGACTAAAAGAGCTTGAGAGAAAATATTAGCACCGAAGGTCAAAACCTATCCTTAATAACCCGATGTGGAAACCAAGTTTGACTTACATGGCTAGATTTTAAAATCGCATTTATTTCGAAAACCAAGCTCCGCAGAGAGAAAAGGTCTTTTATTCGGAATATCGCCCGTATCTTGAAAACAAAATGAAATAATTAAAAACGGTCAACGTTTTCGACCCATTGACGACAGCTCATTATATCTGTAGGTACAAAAATTGCTTCAATCACCCATACCTTAAAAACAGTGCGTGTTAAATGTTTCAGTTTTTTTCAATTGTGGCATTTTAAAATTTTCCCGATTATTTTAATTTGGACGATTTTTCCAATTTAACTTTTTTTAACTGTGGCAATTTTGTTTAACTTAAGCGATTTTTTTTGTCACTTTCTCCAATTTTTTTTAAAATTTTTAAATTCCCTAGTAAAAATCATGTATACAATTATATCTTGTCGAGTATTGTGAAATGTATATTTTTATATAAATTTATCAAAAGATATTTAATTATATATAATTATATTAACCAGATCTACCATTTTTCGGATCAACTCATATATAGGTTAATAGAATTATATAATAAAATATATTATTAGATCCGAAATATATTTTGATATAATCATATAAAATTATACTTGATGTTACATATGATAATACTCAGCAATATATAATTCTATGAAAGCATAAATCGTTATATAAAAAATATTTTTATTCGGCTTTAGATTTTATTTTATTTTTATATTTAGCATCTTTTCAGCTTTGGTGATTTTTAAAATTTTGTAAAGTTTTTCCAGTTTTTCCACCAATTTTTTTTTTTTAATTTTGGCAATTATTTTCAATTTTAACTTTTACTCAATTACAACAATTTTTTGTGACAAATTTTTAAAATTTTGGCGGTTTTTTCAATTTTGCTGATTTTTTGTTGATTTTGGAGTTTTTGTAATTTTAACATTTTTTGACTATTTTTTTTTTGATTTTGGTGTTTGTTCTTAATTTGGTCATTTTTTAATTTTAGCCATTTTTAAAAATTTTAAAGATTGTTTTAAATATTGGAGACTTTTGTAAATTTTGGCGATTCCATGCGTGCATTTCAACCCTGCTTAAATCTTAAAAAAATGTATCCTTATTTTTACAATGTCAATACACTCAGAAAAATTCTGTTGTGGCAACCGAATTTTATGCCAACCGAGTTGATTCGGTTACCCCAATCGAATTTAGTTGTGGCAACCGAATTAGCTTTAAATTGAGAGTGAAGTTAGTAGCTAATTGGGATTTCACTGACACATTTGTTGTTGTTTCCCATATATAAAATTATTGTAACTGTTGGTTAAAATTCAACGGGACATTTAATAAACGGACATTATAAATCTTTCAATTGGAAATGCTGTTAAATGTTGACCACAATAATTCTTTTAAATAAAATGATTAAATTAAATATTATTTAACTCCACAGGTATGCGGTTAGTTCATGTTGTTGTTACAAAAAAAAGTTTGATAAATTTTTGTTTAAATTTTTTCTCGCTGAAAATATGTTGTTTTATATTTTGTTCAAATAACACGTTTTAACAATTAAAATGTCACCTTAATTTATGTTGCTAAAAACGTTCAAATACTTTGAAGTGCATATTTTGAAATTATTACTGAAACGGAAATATTTTTCATAGAAAAAGAGTTTAAGGGGGGTATCGACTCTAGGAAAAATTTTGTTTTCGAATTTTTTTATATTTTATTTTGATGGAGCATACTCTTCTCTATATGCTCTGGAAATTTCAATAAAAAATGCAAAGAAATTAAATTTTCACATGTTTTTATGTAAACTATGTTTTAGTCCCAAAGTAATACTCTATGTGGTAAATTTGTATGTACCACTTTTTGTTTGCATTTTTATTAACTTGTTTTTATTAGAAATCGTATATCTTATAACAGGGCAGAATAAAAAGATAAAACTACATTAAAAAATGTAAGAATTGCACGCAGTTTTCAAAGAAAAACCAATGACGATTCCTTGATGGATGTTGAAGACACGTTATATGGGGCAGTTGCTGATGGCTTAATATAAGTTATAAAAGTAATTAAAATACATAAAAATGGGGGAAAAATACGAAATAAATTAAAAAATGTACAAAATTATAACATTTTTACAAAATAATATGAGAAACATAATTTATAATAATATATCTACCATCGTTTTTAAGACTATTAGGTTTAATATTAATTTAATTAACCGATTCTTCCCAAATTTGGTACATATGTGGAAAATTGCGAGGTAAGAATTTTGTTCATACACGGTTTTTTTAAAATTTTTCTGTTTTCTTAGCGTAAAATCAATTTTAAACTTCAAACGCGTTTTTCTCACAACCATGAGTTCAAAATCGGCTGCCACTGAACAGACAAGGTGGGTTAACCGATTTCGATCCGGTTTTTTTCTTTCGTAATCAACAAAAAACTGTAGGCCTTATCGTGGCTCTTTTTTTGAATTTCAGTCAAATAAATTTTATATTCCCAAGTAAAGTTTCTTTTTCTTGACTTTTTTGGAATTTTCAAGTTTGTGTGGCAACTTTGTTTAATAAAAAATTTAAAAATAAAAATCGGGCCACGATAAGGACTAGAGAATTTATCTGGTATTAAGAATCACTTTACATTTTTATTTTCCAATAATTAATGAAGCCTGTACAGTGGCAGCCGATTTTGCCTTTTTTAAAAAGGGCTAATAATGAAGTGGCAACCCTGGCGATTTTGGTTGGAAAAATTTAAAAATAATATTTTTTCAAAATACTCTTAATAACATATATTTTAAATAAAAAAATAATAGAGTAAAAATATTGCTATTTGAATTTTTGACAACCGTATAATAATGCCCCTTAAAATTCTGTTGTTACAGTATTTACCCCCCATAAGTAAAAAAATAATATATATATATATATATTTACATTAGGGTGGGTCGATTTAGCAATCGATATTGTGCCATCGATTTTTCTATAGCTTTTGAGGAAAAAAAAGTTCCACTACGACATATCAAAAAAATAATTTTCGAGGCGCCCAAATTTAAATTTTTTGACTTTTTCTCAACTTTTATTTTTAAGGTTTTTTTGAGTACCCAGTGTAGAAACGGTAATGACATATCATTATTTTTTGGAGTACCAGTAATGACACCCACTTACCTTCTGCATTATTTTAAAACATATAATAATGAGTTACTGATAATGACTTATTTTTATCATTATTTCAAATAGAAAATACATTTTAAGATTTTTTTGAAAATTTTTTGAAATCTATTTTCAGACTCAATATTTTTTAAACACTGGTAAGGATATATGCATGTAACCACATATTTTTTGATTTTTTGTATGTTGGCGAGTAAGCTTACTTTAGTGCAGCAGGTCAATTGTGTTTTTATCTATTAAATATTACATGTCGATATAGCTCAGATGGTAGAGCTGTTGACTGGCAATCTGTAGACCCAGGTTCGATTCCCGCACCAGCAAATTTTATTTAAAAAAAAAATACAATAAAAAATATTTTTTATATAATTTATTTTTAGACTCATTATTTTTGTCAGTACTGGTAAGCACATAGGTAACGATATATTTTTTGATTTTTCGTATGCTGGTGTGTAACGACAACTCATTATTTTTCGCGACATCGCCATATAAAGGTAATTAGAAATGTAATAACAAAAGTAACTAGTTACCATTACCAAGTATGTAGTTACATAACCACATATCTGGTAATGATTTTCTACACTGGGTATGTAATAAAAAAATCGGTATATTTAATTTTTTTTTAAATATTACCTTTCCAAGGTGAAATTGTACGCTTAAAACGATGGCGGTATCATGTTTTCGAAAAAAAAATGTTTTTTTTGTGTTTTTAGACGAGTTTGGTTTGAAATTTGGGCGCTTCGAAAATGATTTTTTTGATATGTCGTAGTGTAACTTTTTTTTTCCTCATGCCAAAAGCTATCGAAAAATCGATGGCACAATATCGACAAATTAATGTCCTTACAAATCGGCCAACCCTAATGTACATATATATTAATTTGCATTTTAGAGACAAAATTAAAATTTTAATATGCACTAAGCATATTTAAGCCTTTGACCACCAATGAACCGTGTGCAAAACCAATATGATTTGAAAATTTAAAACTCATTTTTATCGGCATTGTATTAAAATAAAATACCCAGTCAGGAATCGCCAGTGGTACAAAAAATCAAGCACTGGCATACCACTTGGCATGGTATTAAAAATAAATGACTGGCAGAACACTCATTTGGGACGCTTTGCCAGCGTTTGCGAAAAGCGTTTTACCAGTATTTTTTTTACAAAAATTTCGGTGGTTTATAAAAAAAAACCACTGGCAAAGAATTGGCTTAGAGTGATATGCCAAGGTTTGCAACCAGTGGTTATCCAGTGCTACCTAGCCAATGCTACCAGGCGTACAAAAATCAATTCACTGGAAAACCAATGATTTTATAAAAATGCTGACGCTTCGTTAAAAAATGTTTGTAGTCGGAAGGTTCCTAATTCAAATCCGGTTGCAAGCAAAAAAATTTTTTGAGATTTTTTTTAATTTAAAATTTTTTTGTTTTATAAAATCAATTTTTTTGTTTGTGGGAAAGCTCCTTCAAGACCAACTTTTTTTTTGCCCTCCCAACACTGGCATACTAGTTACTAAAAATTGTTTGCCAGTACTAGCATTTTGGCACAGCCAGTAGTTGTCCAGCTATTATCACTCATTTATGTGTTTAGCCATTAAATATTATATGTCTCGTTAGCTCAGTGGGTAGAGCAATCGTCTGCCAATCTGACGGCCTGGGTTCAAATCACTGCAGGACCAGTGATTTTTTATTTTATTTTGGAAAATATATTTCCAGACCACCTATTTATTGGTTTTGCCAGCGTTTTGCCAACGTTTAAAAATTTTGTTCCTCCAGTGCTTTTCCGGCGCTTTTTGAACAGCCGGTCCTTTTGTCTAATGATGTTATCATTTTGGGAATGGGAAAGCACTTTTTGCCAATACTTGTACCACCTGTTAAAGTGCTTTGCCACCGCTTTCCCGTTTGTATTTTTCTGACTGGGTATGCTAAAACGAGAATGCTAAATTACAAAACTCTTAACAAATTGTGAAAAATAAGTTTTTGTAAACCTGTTCCTATCCCAAATTAATTCTTGCCTAAGAAAATCGTTAGGGTTCCAGCAAAACCACACATTACCAAATAATGTGTTGTCATGGGGGCCGATGCATTACTTTATACCTTACTTCACTGATGAATTTTACAGGCGATGAGCCCCAAAGTAATGTATGAGGAGGAAGTGATAAAGTAATTCGTTACTTATGTGGTTGCAAGGATGCGAAAAGTAATGGGTCTAAAAATAGATTTTCGTAAAAAAAAATTTATTTAAAAAAAATTTATTACAAATATTTTTTTATTAAATATATAAACGTGGTCGCGCTGGGATTCGAACCTGGAATCCCTGCATGTTAGCCGAGAACACTACTTACTACCTGAGCTATCGGCAGATATAACATTTGATTGCTTAAAAAGTAAATGAATTGTTGTGATTCGTATTTTCATTTGTAATGTCGAAAAATATATACCTTACACCCATGCTTACAAAAAAACACAAAGTAATGTGTCTAAAAATAGATTTTCAAAAATATTATAATCATTACTTTCCGTTTATAAATCATGCATTACGTAATCAGTGATTGGTAAGTCATTACTTTTTGGTCTGAAATAATGCAGAAGGTAACGAGGTATCATTACAAGGTAATGCGAGAGTATATCGCACCCATTACCAAAGTTTTGCTGGGGTTTGACGTTTTTAGAATTTAGAGAAATGTTTGTAAGGTTAAATTACAAACTCAATGCGAATTTCTTGTTCTCGTCTAGGAACGTTATTCGAATTTTCAAATATAAAAAAATACCACAATTTGCTTTGTCAGCTTCCAGGATACTATCTTCCTATATTGACAGAAATAATTCAGCCATTTCCTAACAGCTGGTTGGATTTTTCGATTTGGGAACGGATTTTTTAAAATATTAAATTTAAAACAGTCATAGCTAAAGATATTTCGAAAGCTTGGGTAAGACGTTATAAAAACGTAACATTTTTATAATCTGCTAGTAAAGGCCTACAATAAATATTCTGCATATATGAATTATCTCTTAAAGTGTAGCAGTTATTTAAATTTTAAAATTAAAATTTTACATTTTTGAATTATTTTTCTAAAAGGTAACCTTAGTAGGATGAGTTTTATGAAAAAAAAAACAAACACATTCTCTATTTCCTAATCCTACTTCCCCAAGTCCTTTTTGAATTCGATAGTTCTTTTAATTTAAATTATAACTTTAACACCAATTTTTTCTCTTAGCAAAGCTGGGACTTAAAAATAAAAAGTTGAAGCAGTTACTTTAAGGTGGCCATAATGTGATGGTGACATAAGTTCTGTTCTATCTCTGCTTTAAATGTGGACAATGCAGCAGAAACAAATTTTGGAAAAATTTTCACTTCTTTTTACTGAATTGCAATATTTGAAACCCTTCATCCTTCGCCACCTTTCACTTTTTCTCTAACCCCTTTCCAATGAAAGCAACACGTTACTTAATAGGAAGAATTTCCCTTCTCTTAAAAAAAAGAAGAAAAAAATAGGGTTTCTTTTTGTCATATTTAATTTTTTCATTTCCATATGTTCAGTAACAATTTTCCACTGCCTGCTGTGTCCTATACTTGTAGTAAGTTTTCTCTTTGGCTTAAATCCTCTTGAATGTTTGTTTAATTAATTAAAGAATACAAATAGTTTATAATATATAAAACCAACAATATATTGTTGAAAAAAAATGCAAAATACTTGAGACTCATGGAGTATTTTGTTCCGCCACTCATCGTCATTATAACAATTTATTATAAAGTAAATAAACAAAATAATAAATTTTAAAAAAATAACCATAATTCAGTAACTACCCAGCAAAAAAAAAGAGACGCCGAGGCAGTAGAAAAAGCACTAGAATTGATGATCTAGATGTACTTCTTTTTTAACATAAACACTAACGAATTTAACATTGAGTTGTCATAGGAGAGGAGTATTCCCACTTCAACATTTTTTCAGTACTTTTTGAACGAGTGGAAAGGAAGCTCTTTTTCACAAATTTAGTTTAAAAAAAATTTTTCCCAAAAAACAATTATATGTTTTTTTATTTTACAAAAGATTTTTATTGCCGCCAACGGGTATCGAACTTGCGACCTCACGATTGCTAGTCTAGCGCTCTAACACAGAGCTATTCTTAGATATGAAAGATGACTGGCCAAAAACACCACTTTGTTGTTCCGAGATATTGTTGCTTATTCTCTTCAATAAAAGTACTTATTAAACAAGTGTAAAAGGTGCATTCCAATTTAATATTATTTTTAGTACTATTTTTACAGGTGCATAAAAAGCAATTTCTTATAATTTTTTTTATATATACATATTTTTAAAAATTAAAAAAATATTGAATTTAAACAAATTAATTATAAAAATTAAAAAAAAATTGGTCCCGCCAAGAATCGAACCCGCGACCCTCTTTTTGGAAATGCCAATTGATACCAAAATCACTTTTTAGGATCACTTTTATAGCAGTTACTCTATAGAAGCAATACTTAAGTAATTTTTTGGATGTTGTTCAGAAGTAATTCTAAAAAAGCTGTAAAAATATACTAAGAAATACTTTGAAAGAAGTGATTTTTTTTGAAGTCGTTCAGAATAACTTCTAAAAAAGCGGTAAAAATACACTAACGGATACTTGTGAAGCAGTTACAGAAGTAGTTTGTAAAGCAGTACTTCAATTTTTTTTTGCTGGGTATAAAATCATGCGAACATAATTGTTTAAAAAATATTGGAGTAGGGAAAAAATAATTTCATATGTGAAACTTAAAAGTGCACTAATGCTCCAGTAAAAAAATTGTTAAATTTATAACAGTAAAGTCCAAACCACATAGTGAAAGTATCAGTGGCAGTGCTGTTAAACTTTGTTCATAAATTTCGCGAAAACGATTTAGTATTTTCAAAAAATTCTTATTGCGTACAGTTTAAAAACAGCTCTTGCTAATTTAAAAACTTTTCTAATTTCTCGGCAGTGACAAATAGAGAAGATATAAAAACCTGCTTTATCGACAAAACGTCACACTGCGGTCGACACTGCGTTTATCTGCTTAAGGGATCTTACCTGTGACACGCTAATATTAAATTCACAATAGGAGGAAACCACAACAAGTGAACACACCATTCGGACTTACCATCTCAGATTTTAATTAAATTCCTACTTAAAATTAGTTAAAAAATGACCTGACAAAAAAAAACTTCTGAAATAGAAATGAAACAGCAAAAATAAAACTGTTAAATATACAGAATTTTTATTTTTATTTGAGTTAAATTTTAGTTAATGGAAAACAACAACTAAATCTGCTAAAATCAGTAAAACATTTTGCTAAATAATTAGCAAATTAAAAAATAACAAAAAAAAAGAAATTAAAATTTTCAAAGTTTATTTTAGATTTTTTTTTTATGCAAATAAAAATCGAGCCTTCCGAAATCAGCCGTTTACTAGTTTTTAACAAAACTTTCTGTTGATATTTGCAGGGTCATTTGCATTCAACTAAATTTAACTTAAATATGACAAAATTTATATGAATATAACAATTTGCTTTTGCTATTTTTAGTCTACTAATATTTAGCAAAATTAACAGCAGATTTCGCAGTATAATTTGTCATTTTCAATTAATAAAAAAAGTTAACACAAATATAACTAAAATTGTGTGAACTTGACAGTTTTATTGTACTTAAAAGTAATAAGTACAAGTACTTTGCATGTACTGATACTTAAGTACAATTACTTGCCATAATTATTTGCTAAGTACTATAGGTACTTGCTAAGTCCTATGGTACTTGTTAAGTACTTTTGGTACTTCTTAAGTGCTATGGTGATTTTACATTTAATTGTATTAATTGTTTATACGTTTATTTTATTATCAGATTGTCCCTATATGATATTTTTTTCAACAACCCGTCGGCTGTAGGATTCGAACACATGCGCCTATTTTTTGAAATGATATGAGATATAATTATATATAATTATAGGTTATTCCATGTCAATGGCTTTGAATCCCAGCCAGGGAAATAAAAAATTAGTTTCTTGTTAGTATTTTTTGACAGAACTTTAAAAACTCAGCCCATTTCGAGGTAAATTAATCTAGAAATTTTCGATATGATATGAGATATAATCAGATATAATTATATGTTGTTAATGTCAGTGGTTCCATTCCGGGCCGGGGAGATAAAAATAAAATAAAAAATTTTTAAATGATAATAATTGGTAATAAGAAATAGAAAGGGAACCTAAACGGAACTCCCAAAACATTAGGAAACATATATAACTGTATCTCATATTATATTGCAAATATTGTGTCATATATAACTGTATCTTATATAATCATATCTTATATCAAATTAAAAAAGTTTTTGATAACTAGATGTGGTTATATATGGCATTATATAGGATCATTTTAGGAAAAATAATGTAATATATAATTATGTATGGTAGTGCATACCGTCATATCTATTTATATATAACAATATATTATTAGATGAAGCCACATATGATTATATATCGACTTTGTTACTCGGATAAACAAGAATTTTCAAAAACTCAACGAAACTTTTTATTGTTTTAAATATCTAACAAAAATAACTGTTTACTGTACAAATACTGTGTCGGTAGTTGTTTATTAAATAAAATATTAAAAATAAGTGCTTTAAAGAACTGTTATGAAATACAGTACTTTTTGTTAATTGTTTTGTTAAATAACTGTCATAGTAGTTGTTTTGTATTTTTCTATCGGAAAACAACTGTAATTACAGTAAAGAAACAAAAACTACAAATTACTACACAAACAACTGTCATATAATCACCCTACGGGGAATGAGGAGTCAATTGCCCTACAAGGACCTATCCCGTGACCGGTCAACCGAAGGCATATTACTAAATTAGTACAAATATGAACAAAAGAAAATGAATTAATTTTCTAAGTATTTTCTGATCCGTTATTTTCACTGTTGCTTTTAAAAAAACTTGACCGATACCAAAATAAAAAACAAAATTCGCGGCATATTTTTAAAAATATTTTTTATTTATTTTACTCTTTTATTTATTTTTAACTTTATTTTTTCACGATTTGCTTATTTTAGCTCTTATTTTAAATTTCTATAATTTTTTGCTAAGAAATTTTAAGTTTTGTATTTTCAACGTTTTTTTAATGTTAAAGCTGTTTTAGTTTTAACAATTGGTATTTCATTTAACTTTTCTTTTTAACTTAAGGGGAATTTTTAAAATTTTTATTTATATTATCAGAGTTTTTGAGGTAATTTTCTAATTTTTAATTGATTTTTTAATTTAATTATGGCCAACGCAAAAAAACAAGTCAACTGCCATTAAGGGACCTATCCCATGACCGGTCAATCGGGGGCATATTCAAGGCACTTCCACCATATTTGTGTGTGTTAATGTTTTTTTCTTTTCCATTTTTTTCTTTTCCATGTTTTTTTATTTGCATTGTGTGTGTTTGTTTTTTCTTTCTCTTTTTTATTTGAACAGAAACAAAAAATATATAACTTAACCATCAGTCAGCCATCACGCATAAGCAACATTAGCTCAGGCGGTAGCGCGTTTGCCTTACAAGCAGAAGGTTGTGTTATCGAGCCCTACTTCGACGCACAGTAGATTATTTTTAGTTCTTAATTTTTTATTAGTTTATTTGAAAAGCTATTTTTAGACACACCACCTTACTGCCACAATGTGTCTAAACTGTGGCAATTGGTCATTTCCAATGACAACGCCATGTTAAAGTGATATGTCTCTTTCAAACAAAAAGACCGATCAACGACCGGTCTCCGCCCCCTTGTGACATATCCTGCGTGTCATCTGGGACCGATCCCTTTCCCCGTAGGGCACTGTCAAACTTTTTTGAATGTACTAGTTATATCATTTCATACTGATACAAAATTCAATTGTAATATTATTTAAAATTTTTGTAAAACGAAGAAATAACACAGATATTTAAATTTATATTTTTCGGTATTTATAATAGGGGTTTTCATATAAACTCGCAAATGCCTTGTAAACCTTGTATAAATCGAAACCACATTTTTTATGTATAGAGTTTGACATTAAACTCATAAACATACCAGGTATACACTGTTTACGAGTAGAATGCGACTTTATATGAAAACCCTAATATTTTACAGAAGTTACAATGAAAGTATTTAAAACAAAAAAAAAAATTCGGAATCTTCCTTTCTAAACGATTGCTTGAATTTGCATTTCCAATGGGAGAAGTTGCTCTTAGATGTTAAATTACTCTATGCATATAAGTTTTTAAAATAACATCATCATATACCGTGTCTATTATAATCTGAGCTATATGTAGCAGAAAAATTTATATTCTTCTTTATGCAAAAACAAAAAGAAAAACAAAAAAACTAAAGTTTAAATGGCATTTTTCACACTTGACTTAACTTTTTCATACTCTGACCATAAAAGGATAAGGATTTATTAACAGTTGGGTTGGGTAAGAATAAACGAAAGAAGTTAGAAATATAAATGTAATATATACCTACTCAATAAAAAATGGTAAATGGGGTTTGAAATATTTAACTTTCAAGATTGATTTTTAAAGGCAAATTTAAATTTGCATAAATTATGAGAACATTTTAAATGCATTAAAAAATATTTTAAACTCTGCATTTTGAATTTAAATTGAAACTATTAGGAAGAGTCAGAAATAAGTTTATTTTTTACTTACATATTTCGTAAGTAAGAAATATTATTTAAAACTTTCTTATTTAATATTTTTTGTTTTTAGTTTTCAGGAAATTATAAATATTCTAAAACAGTTTGTCCATTTACAATTTCAATATAACTAAAACAATCACTTAGGAACCAAGTAATTAAAAAGTTTTCTTCAACATAATTTCTTTTATTAATATTTAAAACTTAATTTCATTCATTACTGCATGTAATTGTTCCCTTAAGCTCATTTAAACTTTTATATCAAATTAATTTTTATTTCAATTTCAAAAAGTTTTGATTAGTTTACAATAACTGCAATGAATAAAAAAAAAACCAAGACGGAAATTTAATATTCAAATTGAATAAACGTGCAATAAAATGAAATTAATCAAAAAGAAACTAATTTAAGAAAATACTAAAAAGAAAAAAGTTAAAACCAAAGCTACGTATATGAGAAAAGAAATTTATAAGAAATTAATTAAATAAATGAATGTTCTTTAGTTTGACTCTAGATCATAAATTAATATCACTTTCTGTTTTAAATTATTTTTCAACTTAAAGAAAGATGATACAATTTTCACAAATAAAAATTTTTATTCTTTGGAATTTACTTGTGAAAATTGTATCATCTTTCTTTAAGTTGAAAAATAATTTAAAACAGAAAGTGATATTAATTTATGATCTAGAGTCAAACTAAAGAACATTCATTTACCAAAATAAGAGATCAACTAAACATTCCCCTCATTCAAATTAATTAAATATTATTTATATAAAACAAGTGATAGGAATCATTTCATAACTAAGCGTATGAATAATATTGAATTGGAATACGAAGGCGTATACTTTATATGAAATTAGGAATGATTTATCAAAAGGGCTTATTGCCATTAACGACCTAATACAAACCTAAGAATGCCATCGCCATTGTCATGCTAAAATGTATCGTCTAGTTTAAAATCCATTGTAAAGAATGTATATCTCCAAGGGAAACTCGTGATTAAAAATGACAGTTTCGTCCAAAACGACACATTTCCTAAGTTACTCTAAACATCTCTTAAAGGTTTTTTTTCTCCCAATACTAAAATTTTGTTTAACATGGAAATAAGACCCTTTGAAAAATCAGTCCTCAAAGGGCACATAGTTAATCGAGCCCATAAAAAATATAACGAAAATAGCGAAAGGACTCACGAAAAAAAGTAAAAAAGTGCCCCCCACAAAATAAACCTTGGTTTGTTTTATGATGATTCCCAAAATATCTCGGGTCTAGCAATGAGATCTCACCAGCTGCACTATTTTTAAAAAAGCTCTTTTTTTAGTATTTGTAAGAATTTTGCATTTTAACTGAAGACAACATACTCAATTTGTGTATCATATAGAGCAGGGCTGGCAAAACTATGACACGCGTGTCAGTAGTGGCACGCGAGTGGATTTTAGGTGGCACGCGACGTTTTGTTGGATATTTTCAAAAAAATTTAGCTATTAGAAGACCAGCAAAAAATTCAGTTAAATGTTAAATTTCGCTACAAAAATGTGTGATTTAACTCCGTAATGGTGAAATTTTTCATAGAGCTTGTAAATCGAAAGAAGTTTAAATGTTTCGATGAGAAAATGCCTCATAAATAAAAAATACCAGAAAATTGCACAAAAATGGAAAACAACTTGTAATAAAATTGGATCTAAAGAATTATTTTTTTTAAGGGAAAATAGGTGCTACGAAATAACTCTCAATGAAATAAAGGCTGAAAATAAGTTTCATAATGAAATAACCTTCTTTGTTGGAATTTGAAATTGGGCTTTGATCGTGTGTCGCAGAGCCATTTCATCTGAAATAGAAATTTCCGCGGGATTTATTTTAACAAAACCAAATTTTTGCCCGAAGTATATTTTTGAACTAGTTTCTTATGTACTTAAGTAATAAATGGCGCCCAATAATTTAACTTTTTTTAACAATATGAAATATCCACCAAAAATGGAATAACCCCCCAAAAAATGAAAAGGCAATAATGTTCAAACTGTTTTAATTTTATTTCATTGGGGATTTTTTCATAATGAAATATTTAATATATTTAAAGATTAAATAAACCCCGAAAAATTAAATAACCGTCAAACATTTTTACGTCATTTCTTGGATGTTATTTAATTTTTTCCTTTGGGGGTTATTTCGTAGGGGTTATCCCTAGCGCTGATAAATATGTACATTTGCGATGATATTTTTAAGAGAAATTTAAAAAAATTTTAAAAAAGGACTTTTAAAAGACAACTAAATTTAAGGTGGCACGCGAGAAATTTTTACAAAAAAATTTGTCCGTTTCTGGCACGCAGCGAAAAAAGTCTTGCCACCCCTGATATAGGGTATTCAATTAATCGGCTTTTTATTCGGGTTTTTTATTTAACCGGTTAATCGAACAAAATTTTAAAATTAATCGATTAATCGAAAAAAAATTTCTGTAAAATAATACACATACACTTGTTGTGTTTTTAATAATTTTATTTTAAAAAAAGAACAAAAATAAATTCAGTAACTCTTCTGAAATTCATAAAAATAAAAAAAAGTGTAATGACTGAGATCAGATTTTGTCAATATTTTTATTTTTTCTGTTCCCTCTTTCACATATTAAAATTTTATCCAAATCGGGGAGAACCACACAGCAATGAGTTAAAGAGTTAAAGAAGAATGTAAGACCCCGTACATTAATTTGTATTCCTTACGTATGCATTGAGAGGAATTCTGTTTAGAATTGATTTTCCCTCTACGTATCCGTACCTCCATCCCTTTATTTTATTAATTCAGAGTGCTCACTAAACAAGCTTTATTACATTGAGCATTAATTATAATTAGAAATTCTAATAATCATTAATTACAAGAATTATTAATGCTTTCGTTTAATAACAACATATAAAAAGTCATAAAAAATAATTAAAAATTTATTATGCGTAAATAAGCGCCCTATGCTCCAGTGGGAGTTAGAGCAAGATATATAAATAGATACCACCACTTTACTAAATAAGTCACAACAACAGAGTAGTAATTTGGAAGACGACAAAGCAAACTGTGATAATTTTATATTGTTTTTGGGGTTTTTTTTTTGGGATTTAAGATGTTTACTAACGCTCCTACTTGAAAACATGAAATTCTCATTGAGTTGAAGCTAACACGTAATTATAGAAATTCTAAAAGGTCGTCCCTTAATTATTTTCTTAGGCCAGAATGAAATTCGGATAGGTACAAGCCTACAGCAAATTATTTGTCACAATTTTTTAAAAAATTTTGAGGTTTTAGCACTTTTACTTTAATAAACAATTTATATGTTTTAAACATTTTTGCAATTTTCTACTAATTTCGATTAATCGTATGAATTTATTCGAATTATTCGTTATTCGAAATTTGGAAATTTTAAATTATAATTTAAAATTTCGAAAAATTTTAAGCCGAAAAAGTTTCCATTTTGGCCTACAAGCCACCAATAAAAAATTTGGGGCCGATCGGATAACGCTAAGGTCTGCCCAAAGTTCATTGAAAAATTAAAACACACTTTATATGGTGAAATATATATCTACTGGCGAAGCAGTAGAAAGAGCACTACAATTGATGATCTAGATGTACTTCTTTTTAAACATAAACACCAATGATTTTAACAAGCAGTTGTCATACGAGAGGAGTACTCCCACTTCAACATTTTTTCAGTACTTTTTGAACAAGTGCAAAGGAAACCCTTTTTCAACAATTAAAAGTTAAAAAAAAATTCTTCACAAAAAAAAAATTATATTTTTTTTTATTTTACAAAAGTTTGTTTATAACCGCCACCGGAGATCGAACTTGCGACCTCACGATTGCTAGTCTGGCGCTCTACCGCTGAGCTATTCTTCGATATGAAAGTTGACCACCACTTTGTTAATGCGAGATATTGTTCCTTATTCTCTTCAATAAAAGTACTTATTAAACAAGTGTTAAAGGTGCACTCCAATTCAATATTGTTTTCAGTACTATTTTTACAGGTGCATAAAATGTAATTTCTCACCATTTTTTTGTGGTATATACATATTTTAAAAAAAAGGGAGGAAACTTTAACCCCCCTCCCCCCTAAAATAAAATTCCCCTAAAAGAATCCATTGTCAGAACACCGTAATTTTTTTTCGTGTTGCACCTTGTAATCGTTTAATTTTTGCAAATTTTATTTCCCATAAATAAATTGTTTTCAACAAATTTTATGCTTATTAAATTTTTTCAGTAAATTTTAATTTATTATTTACTGTTCGTCATCTCAGGTATTTGTTATTATTTACTACCATGAATTGTGGCTTACATTAGGGAATTTGTTATAAAAACATGAGCATCAACAGGAACCATTACACCAATAATAAAAAAATATACCATACTTTCTTATTTTTATTTATATAATATTAAATTCCTTACGTATCTTCAGACCAGTAATGAAGGAAACGAAAATTTTTAAAAGAACAACTTTAATGAAATTTTCTAAGTTTTGGCGATAATAATTTTTATGACAAGTCTGTATTAGCAAGTAATTCAAGCGTAAGTTTGTTCATTTTCATTTTTTTATTCAGATACTAATATAAATATTTTATTATGTAGTAAAACCATGATTCAACACATGTATAAAAACATTTAATATTTATGACTTACATAAGTATGTATGAGTAAAGTATGATTATAAGAACGGTTTTGTTTAAGGAAAATACATAAATAAATTTTTTTTGTAAAATTTATGGAATTCAATTTTTAAAAACCTAAAAAAACATGCAAATATAAAAATGTGCTGTGTTCTGATTTTTTTTTTTTTTCTTACAATAAAATATTTATAAGAAACATTTCCTTAGATTAAAAATTTAGTGGTTTAACTATACAAAACTTTTAAAGATATTAAAGTTGTTGAATCCTTAAGGCGTATGAGTTATTTTATCAATGTTAATCATACGCCTACGTACAAATATTCATATTATTTTATACAGCATGCGGCTTTCAATATCAACCGTTCAGCTAAAAAAAAAATATGGTATACAGTGAACAAATTTGGCAAGTTATTTTAATATATAATTAAACATATTACAATTAAATAGATAGATTGTTTATTAAATAATTTTGTAAAAATTCATTCGTAATTTTTAGTATTATATAAAACCTAAATTTATCTAATAAAGTGCCAAATCTTGTTTAACATGTTTTAATGCCAAACAAAATTTTGATATTTCACTATCAGTTGAGATAGTCAAACATTATAGTTTCCGAATTCGCATTCTGTAAGTTTTAAATTGATCCTTTACACTTTTTCCAAAAGTCTTGGAGTTGGTAAGTAATGTCACATATGCTTGCCTTAAATTCAAAGATAATTTTATTAACTTTACCGCACTAAAAGAATTTCATAAAATGTTCTTGAAATCAACAAGTTTTTTTAAAAAAGAAGTTCTTTAAATTTTTAATTTTTAATTTTTTTTTTTTACTATTTAGTGAAGTTTTTTGAAATCTGATATATTTTATTATGAATTATTTTCTCTTCCTTTTAGAATTGGGTCATAAACTTCTGTCAATATTGGGTGGTGAATTTAATTTATAGTATTTTGTGTTTTCGCATACAAAATGCGCTTTTTATATTTATGCATATAAGCAATTCAGGATTAAGTACAAAGAGATAATAAAATGTAGTTGTGTATTTAAAATGGTTTTCAAGTATGTATGAATGTTTTAAAATGTTCTTTCTTTTGGTAACCTTTTTGAATATTCAACAGTATTTTAACACTATACGGAGACTTGGGCAATTTTTTTTTTTAATTTTTTGACTGGTTTGCATTATTAACATCTACATTATTTATATTGTTTACACTATTTACATTACATACCTAATATTGTTTACATAGTCATTTTTATATTCTGAAAATTTTCTACCGCTATCAGATCTGTGAGTGGTTCGCTATCATATATTTCGAAATATTTTGTAAATAATTCAGTGATTTATTACAGGTTCGTCGGATTGATATGAAAATTCACACACCCGTAGCAAACGTAATTCTGAGCTTAAGTTTTGACGGCAGACTCCACATGATTACAAGACTCCAAAATAGGGCTCTAGACTCCATAGGGCTCCTGGATCATATGAACATTTTGAAAGCTTGCTATTTTTCGATTTATAAACCAATTTCGCTGCAGTGTGCTGTTCGATTTTGAGTCTGATGTCCGGTCGAATTATGATTGCCACTTCTCAGGGATGAAAAGGCTGGTACTATAGTACTTACTATGGTACTATTAGAATCTTAAAAGTACTATAGTACTCCTTAGACTCATTTGGTGCTATTTTTAAATTTTCAAAATAAAAATTTCAAAATTGAGAGTAACGTATTTTAAAGAAAAGTTTTCTTTTCAATATTATAAAAAAACACAGCAAATTTTCTGTTCCAAAGAAACGGTTGTAGAATAGCTACTTTTCCTTTACAACCGCTTCTACTGTCAATTCTAACACCAATGATTTTTGTTTGATATTGTCCCAAAAGCAACCGCTTCTATAGCTCCAAAGTGGAACCGGTTATCCTAGAATCAGTTCTTGAACTAGTTCTAGAACTCATTTTCCGTCAGTCATACCATCCATATTAGATGGTTCCGGAACCAGTTCCATGGAATCGGTTACAGTGGAACCAGTTGTCGATTGTAAAAAAATTTGCTGTGATATTAATATCAAATTGTTGTGATTTTTTAAAATATTCTTACGTTTTTACTTTTTAAAAACGTTGGTTTATTTCCTTTAAATAAACCGGGTTCTTTTTTATTACAATCAAAATAACCGATTCCACACCAATTGTTACGTTTTAACTTCAAAAAACGGACGTTTATCTCCTTTAGATACACTGGGTTGGTGCTCTTTGCAATTAAAATAATACACGCTCTTTAGTTTTATAATAAGATTATGCATTTATTTATTTAACACTTTATTACTTTAAAACTGTATAACTCACACACAAACTATACAAACGCTAGTGTGCAACTCACTATACAATGCTAATACGCAATTAACAAACTCTAGTATACAACTAACTTGTCACAACTTAACTCCACAAATGGCAGTGCGCGACTTCCTTCCCCTTCCTTCGTAACGTTCGGTCTTTTATAGTTTAACGGTCGTGCTTGTAAAACATACTGGAATATTCCATACCTACATCAAAATTATAATACTTATTTTATTTATAGCACTTAAGGGGGGACATTACATTCGCGGCAGAGAAAACAGACATTTTTTTAAAAATTCATAACTCAGTCAAAAACAAACATTTTTGTTATTGTAGAGAATTGAACAAATTACAAGAAAACAAATTAAAAAAAATTTATTTTTCACTCCAACATGGTTTTATAGAGCTCCAAACTGGCGGCAGAGAAAAAAACGGGGCCTCGTGGTTGCAGCGCTGGGAGTTGCAAAAATTGTCCGATTTGGAAAAAAATGACTTTTTTAAATCTTAACAAAATTGGTTATCGTATGACACGAGCTTTTTTTTAAATTTTTTTTTCAATTTTTGGTGTAGTTCCAAATTTGAAAGTGTGTTTTTTCGAAAAAAAATATTGACTTTAAAAATTCATAAAAAATCGAAAAAAAATTTAAAAAAAAGCTCGTGTCATACGATAACGAATCAAGTTTAAAAAAATACAAAAAAAAAAATTTCGTCAAAAAATTAACCCGCTAGTGCCGCAACCAGTACGAAAAACATGGTTTCGAGATAAACTCGTTCAAAGTTTGTGAACCAAAAAAACCATGACTTCACGCTGCAAAAGATGCCAAATAACTGAGCATATAAAATAAAAATTACACTATATGAGGTATAAAGATGCATTTTTTTCAAGAAATTCAAAAACACAAAAAAAAAATCACCCTTCAAGTAGGTACGAAATAACAACCACCAAAAGTCAGGTAGCAAGTAAAACAAGTATATACCAGCTGCCGTACGTAGGTAGCGCGAAAATTAAAAATGCGCTCTCACTAATCCGGCTGTAACTTTTGAACCCGTAGGAATTTTTCCATGAAATTAGAATCTTAAGAATATTTACTGAAATACAAAATTATAAAAAAAGTCGCTTTCAAAAAACGGCCAATGTCATGTCCCCCCTTAACATTGTAGCATAAGCTCCCAGTGTAGAAAATCATTACCAGATATGTGGTTATGTAACTACATACTTGGTAATGGTAACTAGTTACTTTTGTTATTACATTTCTTATTACCTTTATATGGCGATGTCGCGAAAAATAATGAGTTGTCGTTACACACCAGCATACGAAAAATCAAAAAATATATCGTTACCTAGGTGCTTACCAGTACTGACAAAAATAATGAGTCTAAAAATAGATTTTCTAAAAAATAAATTATATAAAAAAAATATTTTTTATTGTATTTTTTTTTTTTTTAATAAAATTTGCTGGTGCGGGAATCGAACCTGGGTCTACAGATTGCCAGACAACAGCTCTACCATCTGAGCTATATCGACATGTAATATTTAATAGATAAAAACACAATTGACCTGCTGCACACAAGTAAGCTTACTCGCCAATATACAAAAAATCAAAAAATATGTGGTTACATATATCCTTACCAGTGTTTAAAAAATATTGAGTCTAAAAATAGATTTCAAAAAATTTTCTAAAAAATCTAAAAAATTATTTTCTATTTGAAATAATGATAAAAATAAGTAATTATCAGTAACTCATTATTATATGTTTTAAAATAATGCAGAAGGTAAGTAGGTGTCATTACTGGTAGTCCAAAAAATAATGATATGTCATTACCGTTTCTACACTGGGCTGTGGTGTATACTTAATTGTAATGTTACCAGATTACGAGTCTTGTAAATCCCGTCTCTTGGGATATTTTTCTTACAAAATTCTAGAACCTTCCTACTAGGCTAATCCAATTTCGTAACAATACATTCTTCACAGCAATCTGATTATTTTTTATCACGCTTTTATTGAACTTAGCCCTACACTGGAAAATTCCCCCACACCTCGCTGAGGTTTCTTTGATTTTAATTACTTTTTTCAGTCGTTACATATATGCTTGCCAGTAATGACAAAAATAATGAGCCTAAAAATAGCTTTTCAAAAAAATAAGTTTTATAAAAAAAAAATATTTTTTGTAAAAATTTTTTTTTAATAAAATTGGTTTGTGCCGGGAATTGAACCTAGGACTCCAGATTACCAGTCGGCAACTCTACCATCTGAGCTATCTTGACATATTATAATTGATAGATAAAAACAGAATAACATACAAAAAATTCAAAAAATATGTCCTTACCAGTGTTGATAAAATATTGAGTCTAAAAATAAAAAAATTACTTTCTATTTGAAATAATGATAAAAATAAGTCATTATTAGTAACTCAATATTGTATGTTTTAAAATAATGCAGAAAGTAAATCGGTGTCATTACTGGTAGTCCAAAAAATTATGACATGTCATTACCGTTTCTATACTGGGAATGATTGAAACATCTATTTTTAAGGTGTATATTTTTCGCCATTAGGACGAAAATACGAATCACAATACATTTTAAGCAATCAAATACTATATATATCGATAACTCGGTGGTATAATTCTCCTTCAGTGATTTCAATCAATATTTCACCGTTCAGTAAATTAAAATAAAGTTTTTGCCGTAAAAAAATAAAAATTTTCCGTTGCGACAAATCAATTGATACACATTTGACAAAAAGTTTCAATCGTCCTAACAACAAAATCTGAATTTTTTTTAATGTGAAAATTTCGAAATGAAAAGTGCCTAGAATTAGAGAATTTTTCCATACAAAAAGTTTATAAAACTTGAAACTTGTCTACAAAACATTATTAATGGAAAAAAATAGCCAGAATGTGAATGTTTTTCTATGCTAGAAATCACTCAGAAATTATCAAAGAGAAAACAGATTTTTTCTGATGATGAATGAATCTGTAGCCAATCAATTTGTTCGTTGTGCTAATCGTATATGTTGTTTGTGACTACAGAAAATTAGTTTATAGAATGTAATTTGTTGAAATTCGCTGGCCTAAATAAAAATTCTATAGCATTAACGGACAAATTTTGTTGCATTAACTGATCCATTCGATGGGCACAAATACAGTTGGCAATATAATTCTTTTTTTTTTATGATTATATTTAAAAACATTCGTACTGATTTCAAGTCAGAAAAATATGGTCACCCTAACAAAGAAGCAAAAAATCTCTAAATTATGAGAAGAAAAGAAAACTGTTAATAATAGGTCTGTTTCTTTACTTTATGGGTAAAGTTCGGTAAAATGAGAGTTAACAAGAAATACTCTCACGAAGTGACAAAAATGCACAAAAGTAAACGAACGCGAAAAACCACATTTGAAGCCCGAAAAACAAACGTCAATAGATTTGTGCAGTATGGTTCGTTTTGGTAAGCGCTCTTTCTAGTTCTTGTTCAATTTTTTGTAAAAATCTAGATAGCTTTTCTAGTTAAACCCCTTTTTATATCAAAAATTTCCTTTTTAGACATTTCTATTTACAAAAAGGAATACATAGTTTATTAAATTTGGAAAAGATTTTAATGTAAAACAAAAGCTTCGATTTATTAACATATTTATCTCTTTAACACATTTAAACAAGCGTCTTTAAAAAAAATTGTCGGTAGTTCTATGGAGTTGTAACATCACCGATAGGCTTTTGCAACTTTTATACTAATTTTTGTAAATGATATAAAAAAAAATTTTTCTGAATGAATGAATGAAATGTGCGATTGAACTAAAAGAGCTATTAGTTGTGAACTAGGTCTTTGGTTCAAATTAGTGAATAGTTCAATTGAACTATATAACAGCTGATAAAAACAATTTACCCAAATTTACACGAAAAAAAAGTCTGGGTTTCTTCGTGCAAGAAGAACAAGAATATTACTCTCTCAAGACAGCTCTCATTTACCCAACTGTGTAGTAAGAAAACGCTTTTTGGTAAAATTGGGATCCGGCGGGATCCCAATGTTGAGTACCCGAACACAGCTAATATCAGAAATTACAAAAGTGGAATAATTTATGAAATATTTGAAATTTCAGAGTTTTTAGAATGAAATTTGAACACTAATTGTTGCAAGTTTTTAATTTTCGATATTTTCATACTTTTTTTGTATCGTTTTTCTTAATTCTAATATATTTAATGTGCAAAAGAACTTTAGCATATGTACGTTTTTTGTTAATTTATAATAACGAGCATTAAAAAAATTATTGGTACTATTCGCAAAATCGCATTTATCAACCCTGCTACTTCTCAACTCACAATCTTTTAACTTTACTTTCATCATTTCGCTTTGGAACCATTGAGGCTAACATTTCTTATTGCTTTTTGTAATTATTGTTACGTTAAAGGGTTAATTTGGTTCCTTAAAAATAGTTAATTTTACACATTTGTTACTATTTGCTTGGTTGCATTTACAATGCACATTTTTTCCATTCCATTCCATTCCATTTTTTTTTTTTTTTGGTATTTTTTTGTATTTTTATATCTGGTACAGAAATTTATTAACTTGTACTTTTCTGTTTTCTGGTACTGCAAAATTGCATGGCATGTTGGAATAAAACATTATTGCGAACATTTCTACTGATGCTACTACATTTTGCTGGATGATTGTATTACACTATTTAATCGCAATACAATGTTGTTGTAAATAAAACCATGTTTTAAAATGTTTTATTTTTTCATACATATTTTCACAACTTTATTACAATTTTGTAAAGTAGAGTGAAAATAATATAAACTGCAGAGCTAAAAAAAAAAAAAAAATACTAAAAGAGATTAAACGAATTTGTTAAGGCCGGTTTGGAATTAAGATACACACTTAACGGATACGGAAGTTTAAATATCTGAGAATAAATTTAACACTTTAAAAGTGTAAGTTGTAAGATCCCACATACCATTTGGAAGATTGTTTTGTCAAAAATCACCTAAGAGAGTCTTCTTCGAGTACTTTTGATGACCAAATACTGATTAATCACTTGCGCGCTTGAAAAAGGAATCGAAAATGATTCTCGCTTATGCTTAAAAGAGATTTATTGAAAATTATATTGCGCATTTAAAAAATGCTTGTTATGTTGTTTGTGTTTAAAGAGTGATTTATTAAAAATACAATAACAAAACCTACAGCAATCACAAATTGATCATACAGGTGCTTGAAATGTGACTGTTTTCAATGTTATTTTAGAATAATATTTTGCGCAGCTGAAAAGTGCTTATTATGTTGTTGTTTTTGCTTATAACGGGACAATATTTTACTTGCTTTGAAGCAGACGTCCAATATTTGAATATTGTAAATTTTTGTTTATTTATCTCAGTGGATTCGTGGTATAAAGTTGTGTAATTTTATAAAAGTAAATATAAGAAATTTAATATTATAATATTTATAATTTTTAACTCTACTATTTTCTTGAGCTTAAGGTTTGGTTTTTATTTATTTTAATTGTTATTTCCTGAAGATGCTACACATTGGAGTAGCGAAATATCGAAAATAAAAAACTTTTTATAAATAAAAACCAAACCTTAAGCTCAAGAAAATAGTAGAGTTAAAAATTAAAAAAAAAAAAAAAGAAGGTTAAATAAACGAAAAGAATTTATAATATTTATACATTATAATTTTAGTGAAAAGTGATTTTTAAATTAAAAAAGATGATGTCAGCCAAACAATTAAAAAGCAAAAAAAAAGAAGCCGAAAAATTAATAGAAGCAAAAAATAAGTTCTTAGGAAATTTTCATTAACAAACATTTTTGCTATTTTATTATAATTTTGTTTATATTATTGTATATAATTTTAATAAACTTAATTAAATAACAATTTACATCAAATAAATATTTTGTTTTTTTAATGTAAACAATTAGAAATACGGCTAAAAATGACACGAAAAAGACTCCCAAACGATCATAATCACGACCAAAAATGACTCGAAAAAGATTCGCAAATGATTAGAAAACGACCAAAAAATGACTCGAAGAAGACTTACAAATAATTATAAATACGAGTCAGAAATGAGTCGAAACTGATCAGAAAAGCGAGTCATAAAAGACTCATCAAGAAGAGTCGCGGGTAGGGTACCATTTTCTCCCGACAAAACAGTCATTTATGATCAGAAAATGAGCTCAAATATGATCATTTTAATCGTCCAGAGGAGTCATAAATGACTCGAATGTGATCAAAAATTTCATAAAATGCTATGTGGGATATTGCATTTTAATGTCTCCATAAATATATGGTAGCGTATGATTAATATTTTTATGTATTTTATTTGCTATATCACTCATACGTTAACTACTTTGTTAGCTGTGTTGTGTACTAGGAAGTAAATCTATTTTAACTCTTTCATTACCCTTGTACTCTACAGTGTACACATCTTTAAAAGAATATATAAAATTTAATAGTGCAAAAAAAACTTTATAGTTTTTGCAAATAAGTTTATTAAAATCTTGGACTAAATCTTGGATAAAAATCATTATGTGTATAAGCAGTTCAACATGGCAATATAGTAGCGATATTTGTTAATGAAGGCTAATTTTTTGCATATATCATAATCTTCGAGAAAAGGGGGTTTTGGTCTTTCTCATTTGGCATATAGCTTCTTTTTATGAAGAAAATAAAATAAATTGAAGGATTTTTGACTACTCGAATGTTTAAGGGGTAAAACGGGGCTCAGAAGTTTGAAAAAATCGATTTTCGAACGTCATTTTTGGTGGATAGGAGGGGGAGAGGCAAAATATGTTACATATTTTTTTTTCTAATTTGCGGACTTTTAACAAGAATCTGAAGTCAAAATAACGATACATCCGTAAACAAAAAGTCGGTAGTGAAAGGGTTAAAAATGGCTTTTTTTTTAATAACTTTTGGTGCCTTTTAGTGTTACCTACTTAACTACACTGTTGCATTTTTAACTTAAAGAAGAAGAAAAAAAGAACTTAATAAAAAACTTTTTAAACTTCATTAAGAAAAAAACCCATTAAATTAAATATAAACAGTCTTCTATTATTTTCTTCTTCTTGAAACACAAGATACATACTCCTTACTCGCATACATAGCTTACATACTTACAAACACACACACACACACACATCCATTAAAATAACTAAAATGCGATAGTCTTAAGGGGAATTATTTAAAAGTTTTTCCAGTATAGACTTTGAAATGAACTTAAAAACCTTTTGAGGGTTTTAAGTTAACAAAAAAAAAAAAAGTAACTACTACAAAAATAATAGAAAACATTTCCAATTTGAAGTCGCATACTCATACATGCTGTTTCGAAATGTACGAGATATTATACTATTTGAAAATGTGATATTGATTTTCAATGAAATATTCTTGGTTATATTTTTAACAACAAGAAAGTGTAGGGATGTAGGTATATAATAAAAATATACACTAACATGGAACAAATATTATTAGATACACTGAGTTAAAAAATCTTCCGAAAAGTTTAATTAATTGTGTTATGTTTACGAACTACACTATCATTCGTAAAATAGATTCGTGTTGACAACTGAATTTGTTGCCAATCGAATAGTGGCAACCAAATTTTTTGGTTCTGACTACCAAAGTGTTATTAATGTGGCGACCGAAATTCTCTTTTCATAATCGAATTACTCCTGTTTCACTTAGATTTCTGGGATTATCACAACCAAACCAGTCGATTATTTATAAACTCGATTATCAGCATGAATATGTTTTTTCAGAGATGGTATAGATCCCCTAATCGAAGTTAAACAAATTACGCTTCGACGGAATGAACATTTGTGGTGATCTTTTCAAATATGCTTTTCTTTCAAATATGCAAAAATTTTAATTTTCGAAATTATTCGAAAACTATTCGAGATATGTATGAAAAAAAAAACAACAATCGATACCAAAATTATTCCTCTAGAGAAATACAATTACATGGCGTAATCCAAAATTTTCATTGTAATACTGAAACGGCCAAAAATTTTAAATTTTAATTCGCGAATATATTTTATTGAAAAAAAACATTATTGAGCTGATTCGAATATTCTAAAAGTAGTTATATATAAAATACTTTATTATTTAAAATTACACTATGGAACATTTTTGGGATTATTGTCTGGGGGGTGAGAAATTCCAAGTCAGGGTGATGGTACTAGGTCAGTATAGTAAAACCCTCAAAGGGTTTGGCGTTCGTTTGTGTCATTTGTCAAACGGTATAGAAACAGATTAGAGAAATTGTAATTCTAAATTTGTTTCATCAAAATCGGACAAGTGGTTCTCGAGTTATGTTAAACTACGTTTTTGCCAAAATGTTACAACTAAGCGAAAAAACATCAAGATAAGGAAAAAATTTAAAAGGTCATAAAAAATGACACATACGAACGCCAAACCCTTTGAGGGTTTTACTATACTGACCTAGTACCATCACCCTGACTTGGAATTTCTCACCCCCCAGATTGGCTGTTGTACTGTGTTATTAGAGTAAGAAAAAAGTCTGTAAAAATTTTAGTAAAACAACTAAAATTTAGTTACAAATTACCTTTCAAAAAAAACTGCTGAAATTAGCAGATTATTTTTGCTAAATATTTGTAAGATAGCAATAGCTAAAATAAAGTTTTTAAATATACAGAATTTAAGCTATATTTAAAATAAATTTTAGTTAATAGAAAATAACAAATTAAACTACTAAAATCAGAAAAATATTTTGCAAAATAATTAGTAGACAAAAAATAAGAGTAGACTAAAGTTTTCACAGTTTCATTTTCTATTTATTTTCCAATACAAATAAAAGCAAGATAGACTGTTATTTGCATTTAATTAGATTTAGCTTAAAAATAACAAAATTGTTGTAGATATAACAGATTTTTTTTTGCTGCTATTAATATTTAGCAAAATTTTCTGCAGATTTTATAGTTAATTTGTCATTTTCAATTAACTAAAAGTTAACTCAGATATAACTTAAATTCTATAAATTTATCAGTTTTAATTTTGCTGTTCTTATTAGTATTTAGGAAAATTTTTTTGCTAATTTCAGTAGTTTTTTCTGTAAGGTAATTTCTAACTAATTTTTAGTAGCATTTTCTGCTGGTTTTACGGGTTTATTTCTAAGAGTGTGGTTGATGTATTCACAGGCTGCTCGTTGAAAATTTTTTAAGTATTGCGGATTAATTTTGGAAATCTTGTATTTGTCCCCAACAGGCTCCATCGCCTTTTCACAGAAGAATATAAGTCCATTCTGCGAAGCCCCTCGTGCACTAATAGAAAAAAGTCCGTAAAAAATTTAGTTAAAACTACTAAAAATTAGTTAAAAATGATGCCGCAGAAAAAAACTGCTAAATTAGCAGATTATTTTTGCTATATATAGTAATATAGGAACAGCAAAAATAAAACTGTTAAATATACAAAATTTTAGTTATATTGGAGCTAAATTTTTGTAAATGGAGAATAGCAAATTAACCTGCTAAAATCAGCAAAAAAGTTTTCTAAATAATTAGTAACCTAAAAAATCACCTAAAAATTTGAAATCTTCGAAGTTTTTTTTAAAATTTTTTTTGTTAAATGCAAATAAAAATCGAGCCTTTTGAAAATAGCAGTTTACAATTTTTTAGCAAATATTTCTGCTGATTTTAGCAGAATATACTGCTATTTGCATTCAACAAAATTTAGCTTAAAAATAGCAAAAATTTCGTAGATTTAACAGTTTAATTTTGCTATTTTTAGTCTACAAATATTTAGCAAAATTTTTTGCAGATTTTACAGTACAATTTGCTATTTTCAATTAACTAAAAGTTAGCCTAAATTTAACTAAAATTCTGTAAATTTAATAGTTTTAATTTTGCTGTTCTCGTTTTACTAGTATTTAGTAAAAAAATCTGCTAATTTTAGCACTTTTTTCTGCAGCATCATTTTTAACTAATTTTTAGTAACTTTTTCTGCTATGTTTACAGATTTATTTCTATGAGTGTAGTTTCGTTTTTCGCTTTGATATGTTTTTAGGAGCGCTCAGAGACACCGCACAATTAGACAATTCAATATCACAATTGGTCAATAATTATAAACGCTCAACAATTTTGTCCCAAAGAAGCCACAGTAAATCCCTTACAGAAAAAAATTAAAAATCATTTAAATCAAATTTAAATCGTCACCGTGTTGTAAACTGAACAGACTTGAGGTCAGAAACTCTAACCCAAGAAAAATATTTAAATTTAAACCCCCTTTACATCTCGAAAACCAAACGAATAGAGAAAACAATTTTGAGCCAGCGGTCAAATGCAATCCAATATTATTGTCTCAAATTTCGACTAAACTTTCTAGATATTTAAATCGTGATTATCTTGAAAGTATTATTTTTCCAGCGGGAAAAACTAAACTTGAATGTCTCTCATTTAATTTTGGAGATCTGTAAATACGTATACTTTTCATCATATAATAGAAAAGATTTTTTTAAATAGTTCGTTAATTTCATGACAGAAAAACCAAAAAATTATTCTGAGTTATAGGGTTACTACATATATGCACTAGGAAACCATGTGAATCTTCCATTTTAGGTATAGGATGTGTTCAGCGAACTTATGTGAAACACTATAAATCTGTGATTCATAAGCTGATGAGCAGAGTTGAATAGAACCAGCTGCGATACTTTAAGAATTAAAGTTCAAAGCAAATACAGTAATAACAGAAGATAATAATAGCATTGTTGAAATTACGTTGATGTTAGTCTAATTCAGTTGTGTATACATTTGTTTCGCAGTCAATATAAATAGATCATTATGATGGTTCTGTAGTGGGACCCGGAAATACGTATTCTATCCTGCTGGGCTTATCGAATTTTTTCACTTTTTATTCTTTTTAATTTACTTGTATGACCTAAAATCACACAAAAAATCATTCAAAAAACCTTTTTTTTTTTTTGTTTTTTTTTCCTGAAATGTTGGGATTCTTTTTCAGCATGGCACTGATTTTGTTTCGAGACAACTTTTAGTTCCCAAGGTATTTTTTTATATGTCCACTAGACCGTACCTCAAAAAAAAAAGTTCGCCGTACACCGTTCAATGTAAATTATTTTTGCAAGGAGGTTTCAAAAAAAATTAATTTTTTTGCCGAACGTAGGGGTCGCCATTTTACATTTTTCGTTATATCTTTGGTATTTACAGTCGGATCTTAAAGTATCATACATCGATGTTTTTCTCTCGAGGGAACCAATGTTTTGCTCTAAGGGTTATTGGTCTCAAGTATCCCGTTCTAGTATTTACCCCTCAGATTTCAGTTGCTACTACCCTAGTGTGCAATCCTAATGTCAGAAAATTACAGCTCGCAAAAAATCAGTAAATTTTTCCTAAGGAAGTTTTTCGATAAATCCAGCAGATTTGTTTTTATTTTTTGTTGCCGAACGTAGGGGTCGCCTTTTCAAATTTTTTTTTAATTGGATTTTTCCTTTATAGTAGAACACTGGTCTCCTCGGGGTAAAAAATCGATATATCACACTTTAACATCCGACTGTTAATACCGAAGCTATAACGAAACATTAAAAAGGCGACCCCTACGTTCGGCAAAAAAAAATTTTTTTTGAAATTGCCTTGCAAAAATACTTTATATTTGAAGGTGTACCGCGCACTTTTTTTTTTTTTTTTTGCCTGTAAGGTGGTACGGTCTAAAGAACAATCCAACCTAATTATTACACCACAACTACCCTAATTTAAATTTAATTAAATTTTAACAAATATATTTAGTCAAAAGTGTTTGCTTTGAAAAAAAGTTTGCGAATCAAGTCATAAAACTAATAACTCAATCGAATTAAAATTTAACAAATACAAGTTTTAATAAATCATACCTCACATTATTCAATCTCATTGACTTAGAGTGATTATGAATGATTCACTAATTCATAAAATTAATTAAACCGTACACGAATTGATTAAAATCGAATTATCTTTTTCAAGCTCTGCTAACAATGCAGTGCTGCTAATGAAATCATTTATTGATTCGTCCATTCAATCAATTAGTGCCAGGTTTGCTTTTAAGTAATTTCTGCTAAAGGATTTTTTTTTCAGTGTTGCTATTTGTACTAATGTATTTTTAAATGACATACCAAATCTTATCAATATGTTTTAGTGATGGTAATGATGATGTTACGAGTACGCTCACACACACCTTGTTAGGCCTATACACACACACACACGCACACACATACACAACATTTGTAATTTCTCTTGCTTTAACGATTCGATACCAACTAAATGAAGCTGACTAAATGCGATTTGAATTTTCCCCGACCTACCACACACACAAAAAAGGTGACCATTTTTCATGAAATTATATTATATTAAAGGGAAATATAAACAAGTTCAAGGTAATGGAACTTTTACATATTTCAAAGAAAGCATCATCATTACTTTCTAATAAGATTTTAAATATAAAACACCCAGCAAAAAATATTGCAATGACTTCTAAATGGATGCCTTATTAATGTGTATAGTGCAAATACATTCTTGTATGCAACACCTTAAAAACAACTTCTCAGAAGTTGAATTACTGCTATCAATAACTTACTTTGCGCTTTGATGCAAATGAAATTGATGAATTGTGAAATTCATTGGCGAATTGTTTGCAACCAAACAACTTCAAACATTTTCAACAGCTTAAAACTCATGAAGGAAGTTGTTCGTTTTCAAAAAAAAAAAAAAATCATCAATGAATTTTACAAGGCATGATACAAAAAGTAAGTTCTTAATAGTAGCAATTCAACTTCTAAGAAGTTGTTTGTAAGGTATTGTATACAAGAATATGTTTATATAATACTATAATAATTCATTCTTTGGAAAGTTGTGTGTTTGTGTCTTTTAATGAACTCAAACGAATAAAAAAAGTGCTTTTAATATGAAATTTACGAAAATGAATAATTTATTGCAAAACCTGGTCACTTTTAAAATAAATACATTTACACTTGAGTACCGGCTTCAAAATGAAAGCAATACTGTAAAGGATAATTAAACAAGGACATTTTTATTGCGCCATAAAATTGCATTAATAACAATCCTTTTACAAACATTAAAACTTATTAAAAAGGTGTTAATAAAATGCAATTCTAATTACAAGTAATTACTATATTTTCCTCCCCCTTGAAATATTTTACTACTCACCTTGTGTTATTTCAATTTTTGTTTTTAGCAATATAAAAAAAAGTCTTAAATTTCTTTTTCTTCTTCCTTCTCGACGAAACCACCACACTCTCAAACTCCAATTATGGAAATTTATTCCTTGAATCTTTAAGTATTTGAAAATGTATCTGATGAGTCTATGGTTATATAATGCTGGTTTGGTTAGTGTTTCCTTTAACTATTTGTCTGCCTGTATATCGCTGTATGTTGTTCTATTCCGTTCTGCTTTGTTAAATTCTAATTATAAATGCGATTTTTTTTTTGTAGAGTGGGTTGTTTTCAAACTTTATCTTCTTTGCAATAGCTTCTGAAATAGAAACAACACTCCTCTATTTGGAATTGTTTTGATGTTCTGGAAGGTAAAAAGAAAAAGAGAAAATTCAATACAAGGAACACGAATACATCTTTTATAAGGTAAATTAAGTTGTTATTATTAAATTACTTTTTAATTACATGGTATGTTAAAGTTTTTAAACTAGAAGAAAGTTTTTTTTCCAAAATAGTAAAATATACTTTATCATGAAGTGAAAGGTAAAAGTTCATTATTTATTTCATTTATGCAGTTATTTTTAAAAACAGATTTTTTCAATTTTGAAGAAATTATTTTTATAAATGAATTAAAAAAAAGTATAGTGCCTATAACAGAATGTTAGTATTCTGAAAAGAAATATTACCTGTAGTGCTATTCCGTAACTTTTTAACAACAAAATTCGGTAGTTACCCTCTCAGAACAATTTCGTTGTGGCAACGGGATTTTTTGCCATTCGGTTGGTTGCTACAACCTCGTAATTCGGTTGCAGCAACCGATTTCAATTCGGTTGCGAGAACCGAATTATCGGTTGCCACAGCTAAATTCGGTTAGGGCAACAGAATTACGAGGTTGAATCGGTAAACGTCACCTTACAGATTTCGTAATTGCCAACGCACAACGGACAAAATTTTTGCTGCGGCGGAGTACTAATACACGCCTATAATAAAAATAAGCCAGGTTCAAGAGAGCTCCCGAGGGATCAATTTTTCTACAACAGAAACAGGGTGACATTTTTTATTTTTGTTTTTGACAATTAACGTGATAATACAAATTAACTCACTCCGACAATGGATTGGAACATCGGTGCAAATCGCAACGATATGGAATGAAATGGAGACCAAGTGAAATTGGAACATGTGGCGCAGGAAACAAAATTGAATAAAACGGGGAACGAAATTCTAATGTATTAATTTCTAGTATCGTATAAATGGAAAAAATGGGTCACCCTGTGGCTGTTTCATAAAAATAGATTCTTGGGAATCGCTCTCTGATATACCTTATGTGAATAATAGGAGCGTGAATATCGATCGAAACTTGCTAAAATGTTGTCCATTTTGCCCTATCTCGTTTAGTTTTCGAGATACAGGCCATTTTATAAAATCACGATTTTTTAAAACGGCAAGATAGCTCAATACAGACAAAATTGTTGCTCCCTGGGAGTGTTAATACACGCCAATAATATAAGTAGGCCAGGTCTTCCGATTGATCAATATCTATGAAACAGTCACAGGGTGGCATTTTTAATTTTTATTTTTTTTTAACAATTTACTTGATAATACAAATTAACACAATCCGACAGTGGATTGGAAAATCGATGTAAATCGGAACAATTTAGAATGGAAAGCGGAACAAGGGAGATTGGAACACTTGATGCAGGGAACGAAATTAAATGAAACAAGAACGAAATTCTTATTATCTTAGTGTACACAGAGAAAACAGATTCATTGCGACAACCGAATTTCTTGCCAACGGAATTAGCTGGTTCTCATAATCAAATGTATTCCCGACATAACTTAAATATATTGTTCCAATCGAAATTCTGTTTTCTTTACCGAATTTTTTTTGGTACAAACAAATATATCGGTGGCTCCAAGCAAACCATTCGGTTGGCAAACAATTCGGTTATCACAATGAATCTGTTTTTTCTGTGTACTAATTTCTATTATCATATAAATGGAAAAAATGGGTCACCCTGTGGCAGTTTCATAAAAATTGATTCCTGGGAAATCCTCTCGGAGCAACCTCAAGTGAATTTAATTAAAACTTGCAAATTGTTTTGCGTTTTGCTCTATCTCGATTTTTTAAAATGGCCCGTATTTCGAAAATTAAGCGGATAGAGCAAAGCGGACAAAATTTTTGCTCCATTGTAGAATTAATACACTCTGATAATACAATTAAGCTAGGTCCGGGAGAAATCCCGAGGGAACCATTTTTATAAAACAGCCAATGTAAAACAATCTAACCATCCTCATTTTTTAGTAAACATATGCTTTTTCTGCTCAATTGTAATTAGTTTTTAAGGCATTATTACGATTTCATTAGCATTAGTAGGACAAATTCTAATGCCATAAAATTTCAGTAGCATTAAATGGTAATGCAATTTTTTTGGCATTAGTCAACTAATGCTAATGAAATTTCAATGTCAATCCCAAGTATGGAAAATTACAACTTAACCTGCTAAAATCAGCAAAAAATTTTGCTGATTTTAAATTTATTTTACAAATAAAAATCTTGCCTTTTTAAAACAGCCGTTTCCACTGCTACTTGCATTCAACTAAATTTAGCTTAAAAAATAACAAAAATTTTATAGATATAACAGTTTGTTTTTGCAAATTTTTGGTCTATTAATAGTTAGCATTTTTTGCAGTACAATTTGTCATTTGCAATTAACTAAAAGGTAACTTAAATATAACTAAAATTCTGTAAGTGTAACAGTTTTATTTTTGCTGTCCTTATTTTACTAATATTGAGCAAAAAAAAAAAAACAAATCTGCTAATTTGAGTAGTTTTCTCTGCAAAATAATTTTTAAATTTTTAGTAGCTTTTTCTGCTATTTTTGCTGGTTTTTTCTTCGAGTGTGTGCATCAGAGCGCACCACCTTACAGGTAAAAAAAAAGTTCGCCGTACACCCTCCAATATGAAATATTTTTGCAAGGAGGGGTCGCCATTTTACATTTTTCGTTATATCTTTGGCATTTACGGTCGGATCCTAAAGTATGATACATCGATGTTTTTCTCTCGAGGAGACCAGTGGTTTGCTCTAAGGTACATTGACCTCAAGTATCCCGTTCTAGTAGTTACCCACTAGATCTTAGTTGCTACGACCCTAATGTACAACCCTAATGTCAGAAAATTAAAGCTCGCAAAAAATCATTAAACTTTTGCTAAAGAAGTTTTTCGATAAACCCAGTAGAAATTTTTTTTTATATATTAGTTGCCGAACGTAGGGGTCGCCTTTTTAATTTTTTTTTTCATTGTATTTTTCCTTTATATTAAAACACTGGTTTCGTCGAGGCAAAAAATCGATATATCACACTTTAAAATCCGATTTTAAATGCCGAAGCTATAACAAAAACGGTCAAGAAAAAAAATTTTTTTTTGAAATTGCATTGCAAAAATACTTCATATTGGAGGGTGTACGGCGAACTTTTTTTTGAGGTACGGTCTAGTGTGCATGTTGTATTTGTTACTGTTTTGACTATCCTTTTATTTTCTGTCTAATATGAGCATCTAGTAGTCGTTCCAATGTCTTCAGTTCGACGAGATGTGATTTATAATTGCTTAATACGAGTATCTAAAGGCCAAGGATTTCATTACACCTTAGCAAAGTTTGTTGCAAACAGTTTATCCTTCATATGACATTACTTTCTTTCCCAACTATTTTAACCCTGTCTTTAGTACATAAATTAGTTTCAGTTTAAGGTTCTTAAGAATTTCTTGCACTTTAGTTAAGAGATTGATAAATGTTTATAGATTTATTGTATGCGTTTAAAAAAAAGAGGGGGAAAAATTCAACATTATTTTGTTTATGGCTTCCAATTTATCTTAAGCTATTTGACCTAACCTATGACTTTTAAGACGAAAATTAATGGGATTGCTATATCATCAAAACACATACAAATTTAAAGTAAATAAAATCAATTTAATTATCAATTTATAAATATTTCAATAATATTTTGTGAAGGAAACCTAAATAAATAAAATTGGCTTACTAATTTCTAAAGAATATTAAAGCAAAGACTATTCCTCAGAGTATCCGTTTAGTGTCAAAAATTATGTTTAAATCTAATAAAGAAAAAAACTTTTAAAAGATATTCTAAATTTTCATAATTTTCTATAATTATTTAGTGGAATTTATTTTAAAACCGTTACATTATCCATTTTAAGCTTTTTATAGTTTTTAATTAGCACTTTAAACTTTTCAAGCATTGTTGATGACTTTTATTTGTTTTGTTGGAAAAAGTTTAGTGCAACTACCGACGCCACAACATCTAATTTATTTATGATAGTTTTTCTTTTACCAACAATTTTAAACAATTTAACTACACATTTAACAAGTCAATGACTGTTTGACTAACCATATTAAGAAATGCGGTCAGCAACCAAAACACTAAACAATACCAACCAACCCACCAACCAACCAACAAACGTTTGTATGGTTTTGAATGAAGTTCTGGCTCGTTGACATGGCTTTCATTTGCAATAAAATCTTGCTGTATGTTAAATAAAAAGTGAAGGTATACATATTTGACATTAACTTATCTTGGAAAATGCACAAACACAAAACTTTCAAAAACAGATTTAGAGATTTGTTTTGCTTAGATAAAAGCCTTTAAGAGAGAAAAAAAAAATATTAAGTTAATGTCAAACAATTGACTTGAAAAGAATTTAAAACGACCATTGACTAAGACATGATTTTCAATTTATTATGCTTAGTTCTAGATCTTTAAATTTTACATTGAAGTTGAACACATTAAATAAGCAGGATTATAATACTAAGATGATTGGGACGAATTTGTTTATGGTAGACAATTTTAACCGTTTGTCTAGGGGCCCGACTATATTAAATAAATTTCAATTAACGAAATTAGCGATACCATACAAACGTAATAAAGTTCTCGTGTTTAGTTTCATTCAACTTTTGAAAAGTTCCATCGCTATTAATTTCGTTAATTTTTAACCTAAGCTCATCGTACCCAACTTAATTAAATTAAAAACATTTTAAAAAACGCTATTGGAATGAAAAATAACATATTATTACACTTAAAATAATACGTCAGTAAAAAAATCTGTCAAATGGGTTTAAAGTCGATTTGACTAATTTTCGACAAACGTTTAGTTGAAACACTGATTTGAACAAAGATTTGAGTTACTAAAAATGCTCAGTACTTTAATTTTGTGTGTTAATTTTAAAAATTATTTATAACTATTTTTTAAGAACCCATTTGTTAAATTTTACACAATTCTTTGTTAAAATATAACATTTTCCTGTTTATGCTATTACCCGGTAGATGGCGCCGCCAGTGCATCCGAAGTTTTAAAGATGGCGCTATTTTTCCCCTGCTAATTTTTTAAAATGCCGTATTCTCGAAAACTAAGAGAGATAGAGCACAATTGATGAAAATGTAGACTGCCTCTAACTATACAATATTTTCTTGAATCTCTATCCAAAAATGGGCCTTGGTGGGGCCTTGGGTCCTCGGAAATATTTATTATAAATTTTTAATTTCACAAAATGGCCTATATCTCGAAAATTAAGCGATATAGAGCAAAATAGACAAAACTTTTCTCGGACGGAGTATCCTAACATACCCTTAGATGAAAATTTTGCGATCAGTATAATTACAAATAAAATTGTAGTTTTACTAATTTTTTACTTAAATTTAGTTGCCTATTCCTATTGTACTTATGACTCGTTGTGACCATCATAAGACTATTTTCAAGACTGAGAGTCACAACTTTTCGTAAAAAACAACAATAAAATTCAAATACATTGAGTGTTATTTTTGTTCGGTTTTGAGATCAAATATGATAAATTCCAAGAAGAATTCACAATTTTATTTTACAACAAATAGAGTAAAAAAACTCTCCTAGAACCAATGGTTGAAAATTAATGCATTTTCAACTACTACCAAGCACTATCATCAGATTGTCTTTATGTGGTTCTCTCTAGGTTTAATGTAGATTTTAGTTTTTGTATTTACATAAACACTAAATAACGACATGAGAAATAAATTCAAATATTTTTACTAGTTATTTATGTATTACAATGACAATTACATGTTTTTCACAAAGCTATTTATTTTCTAAAAAATTATTTGCTTTCGTTCTAATGACTATTAATATAATTAAAAGGCTTGAATGTTAAACACAACATACAACAAACATTTGCTTTACTACTAAAGGAACTTTGGTTAAAGTATCATTTATTTGCAGTGTCAGCAAATTTTTAGTCAGAAGTGTGCTTGCAAAAAAAATCCTTGCTAAAAACTACAAATTTTTTGGTAAGAATTAGTAGACTGAAAAAACTCAAAAAATTTGTAGAGAAATTATACTTTAGTTAATTTATTTGCTAAATATTTAAATCTAGAAGTTGTGTAGAGATACCTACATCTTGTTTATCTGGTTGTCGTGCACGCAAAATAATTTACTAAAACATTAGTTCAAAATTAGTTTTGCGCTGAAAAAATACAACTAAAACTTTTGCTGAAAACGGAATTTCAGCAAAAGAAATTGCTGAAAACTAAGTAGTATACTCGATATACACGACGTTTTACTAATTTTTCTACTAACTTATTTTTTGAGTGTATGAAAGTGGTTCATCGAGAGAGCCTACCCCTTCCACTCAAAAATTACTCAGGAAAATGACTTTAAAATTTGTCGTTGGTTCAAAAATAAATCTGTTTTTGGAGCGTCGATACAGGTCCGAGTGTAGAAAATCATTACCAGACTAATTTTAGTCCATTTTTAGGGCTAAAAGCCGAGGGTGAATGGCCTGTTTTAATCCGAGAGGATCAATTTTGTACGCCCAACCGAGAAGTGCACATATGGGTGCTCTATTGAGCGCCAATTCTGAATAAGTATGAAATTAACTCTTAACCCTTTGACGACCATAGGCAAGTATGCTTGTCCAAGGGTTTTTCGCATTTATAATTGCCCAGACAAAAGATAGAGTAAATATGTCAATTTGTAGAGGAGGGTAGGGGGAACAAAAATGTAGTAGAGGTAAATCCCTACCTTGTCCCGTTTTCCTCTTGCGAGCCCACGAATTTGGTTAACTAGAATTCTTCATTTAAGGGTTAAAAAGCACAATTTTTGACAAGCGAAATGAAGGGCAAGCAAGGGGTCTATAATGCCAATTTTTTGTAAAATATCTATAATTTAGTTGCAGATCACGAAAATAAAATAATAATAAAAATCGCTTCGTCCGGAACGGCAGGGTCATCAAATGGCAAATATTTTTGGCAAGCGAAATGAGGGGTAATAAGGGGTCCTACGGAGCTAATTTTGAAATCGCTTCGGCAGAAAATGTATGATCCTCAAAGCGTTAAACACATTTTAAGTTTTGACTTATATCTGGCCATGTACCTAAATTTTAAACTTTGATGTCTTCAGAGTCTTACAGTATAATTTCATGACAAATATTTTTGCAGAACATTTTAACCTTCTAACTCTTTAACTCATGTGTCGTTTATGTCCCTTTTTTAAAAGGGGCCAAAGAGCCCCTTTAATTGAAGAGTTAGAGGGTTAAAACGTGCAACAAAAATATTTGCCATGAAATTCTACTATAAGTCTCTGAAGACATCAATGTTGTAAATTTAAGTTCAATGCCAGAAATAAGTCAAAACTTAAAATGTGTTTAAGAGTTAATTTCGTACTTTTTCATACACTCAAAAAAAAAAGTTAGTAGAAAAATTAGTAAAACGTCTTGTATATCAAGTGTGCTAGTTTTCAGCAATTTTTTTGCTGAAATTCCGTTTTCAGCAAAAATTTTAGTTATATTTTTTTAGCACTAAACTAATTTTAAACTAATGTTTTACTAATTTATTTTGCTACAAAAATTGTGCTGACAACCGCATTCATAGCGTGGACGACAACCAGATAGACAAGATGTAGATTTCGCAGCTTGTCTGGAAACGGAAATGGCAAAAAAAGAAAAACAACTCTACACATATTCTATATTTAAATTTTCAGCAAATAAATTAACTAAAGTAAAATTTCGCTACAAGTTTTTTGAGTTTTTTTCAGTCTACTAATATTCAGCAAAAAGTTTAGTGATTTAAGCAAGTATTTTTTTTTATTTGCAGTCGACTAAGTGTTAGCAAAACTTTTGCTGAGGATTACTATTTTTTTGGTAAAAATCAGCTCGCTGATTTTTAGCAAACCTTTTGCTGAAATTACCAACTTTTTTGCAAGCACGCTCCTGACTAAAAATTTGCTGACACAGCAACATTTTTTGCTGACTTTACTGACTTTTTATTTTGAGTGTAGTTTTCGCTCAAATGACCCACAAACCTGGATTTTAGAAGGAAATCATGTGAATCTTCCATTATAGGTAAAGGATGTGTATAGCGAATTTATGTAAAACACTACGAGGAACATTTCTGTGGAACATTTTAATCCTCTAACTATTCAACTTAAGGGTCTTTTTTGTCTCTTTTTAAAACTGGGCCGATATCTTATTTTAATTGAAGAGTTAAAGGCTTAAATAATTTTAAAAAGTGTACCTCGTGGTGTTTTACATAAGTTCGTTGAACACATCCTATACCTAAAATGGAAGATTCACATGGTTTCAAGGTGCACATATGTAATAAATCTATAACTCGGAATCAGTTTTTGGCCTTTCTGTCATGGAATGGACGAACTATTTTGAAAAAGCTTCCTTCTAATCTATGCTAAAATTCCTATTATACGTATTTACACATCTCCAAAATTAAATGAGAGGTATTCAAAATTTAGTTTTGACACAAATTTTGATGTTTACCGCTTAAAACACCACTAGCGGTCATGAGAGTGTTAAAAGTTTGTGTAAAGAAAATGGTTTCCTTTTCATTGTGTAAACAACAGCTAGGTAACTTAATCGCCAGAAGCTTCTGGTTTAAGACTTATAGATGGGTAAATCCATGAACCTTTTTTAGAGTAATTTTGAGGACATAAATTTAAACGGCATGGCCGGTTTACACCGCAGAAATCTAATTTTTGTACAGATCTTAATTTTTACTCTCAACCTATCCGAAAATGTGCGGAGATCTGGAAAAATAACACTTTTGGGGTGATCTACTGAACATTCTATAAGTGTCACCTACAGAAATCCGTTTTTTTTTTTGTTTCAAGAAAGAAGAGAACATGTAAAATATCTAGGTATCGCTAAAATTGTCGAGTATCAATATTTGGCCTTAGATTTTTATAAGGATTAACAAGAAATTAATTGAAACTTTGGATTTAATTTACCAGCGCTTTTGGAACTTATAGAAATATGACACTTAAAGCAGCTGATAATTACATAACTATATTTACTACTTTTATATAAACACGCAGAAAAAAGATATTATTGAATATTTTTACAGCCAATAATATATACGTCTACAAACTGTTATATATATGGCTACCAATAATGTTATTGTTATCGTTATTATACATATGTTTCCAGCAAACAATGTACTATTTTTATGTGGGTCATATTTTCCCACCTAAAAAAAGATATATTTGCAATTTTATTTTATCATTATATTTGTGAAATGTAAATATAACACTAATAAATATAAATATGTTTGCCTGCGAACATATATGTTATCTGTATGCCGATAGAAGCATTTCATATGATCCAAATATATATTTTCTACAGGCGAAGATATTATATTTCCAAGCAAACATATTATATTAGAAATACGGCAAATTTATTTTTACAGTTTTTCTAAATATATATAGAAGTTTCCAGAAAATATGTTTCCTGCCGAAGGCGATTTTTTGTGAGCGTGAATCTTAATACCCAGAAAAAACTAAAAATTAGTTTTAATTACGAAATTGATTATATTAATTAAAATTCTAATTGATTATCACTGAAATGATATTGTTAGTTACTAAAAATTGAATACGATTAATTGAAACAATTAAAATATTAATTGATTCAATTAAATATTTGATTAAAAATAGTTTTTATTTTTATCACATGTTTAATTTGATATTTTAGGTGAATTATTTTTTCTGTGTATACCACCCTATTTCATACAAATAACAATAATAAAATACCAAAAGCCTTTGAAAGCTTCTGGTTGACCAACTAATATTTTTCTAAATGAGATTTTATCTTAAATCTATTTTTTTTTATTTCTCGATGATGAAGATTTTATTTGAAAAAAAAAACTGCTTAAATTTTCTTGATTAGAAAACCATTTACAGAAAAATAACAACAGCAATAAGAAGAAAAAAATGACTAGCGGTTAAATAATTTTCTTTTTATTTTTCACATTTTTCTTGCCACCAACATCTGAATGAATAGTAGAGAAGGTCTTGGAAGACAATATACAAAAACATGAAAGAAAACTGTTAAGATATAAATATATTTTTGATGTTGTTTTTTTTAATCTTAACAATATGAACTTTGCAAAAAGAAAAAAATATATACCACATACTCGTACTACGCGCCAACACATCAAAATACCGGCAGGCCAATAATAACATTAGTTTTGGTACATATTGCTAAAGTACCGTGTATAGAACAAGAGTTATGTACACTAAGAGAAAAAAATTTGTAAAAAATTTTAGTTAAAACTACTAAAAATTAATTAAAAATAGAAAATAACAACTGATCCTGATAAAACAGACTAAAAATATTACTGAATACTCGTAATTAGTAACTAAAAAATCACAAAAAAAAATTAAATTTTCAAAGTTGATTTTAGCAGGATATACTGCTATTTGCATTCAACTAAATTAAGCAAAAACTTTGTAAAAATAACATTTTGTTTTTACCACTTTTAGTCCACTAATGTTTAGCAAATTTTCTGCAGATTTTACATTATAATTCGTCATTTTCAATTAACTAAAATTTAAATATAACTAAAATTTTGTACAATTAGAAATTTATTAATTCAGTTCGTGGCCAATTTCTAGTGTCCGACTGAACTCACTTTTTGAGGGCCGAACCGAAGCCGAACTTCGGCCAAAAATAATAAGTTCGGCCGAAACCGAAGTCGAATACTTTTGTGTTTGAATAAAAATACAATTTCATGCAACTTTTTCAAATTCTAAATATTTCTAAATTGCAAAAACATAAAAAAGTTGTATTTTTCGCTCTTTAAGTAAAAATCAAATTAAATATGTGCTTATTTATAAGTTACTATACAAAATTCAAGAGCTAAATGCTGCAAAATATTGATTTATAGAAAAGTTCGGTATTCGGCCAAAATTTTGCCGAACATCACTTTTTGGCCGAACTCCGAGGCCGAAGCCGAATACTCGGTCGGACACTACCAATTTCCTTATTATGAATTAACATAATAAGTACTTTTTTTTTCCAAAAACTGCTATTTTTCTTCATCAGGATACTGTCCTGAAAAATAATTCACAGAGTTTTTGCTTTCAAAAAACTACACTTTCAGGAATGAAAAGAAGATCTTTTCGGGGATTTTCCAGGTCCCCTTCATTATACCCTACACCACTATGTGGTCAGGGTATTATAAGTTTGTGCTGATGTTTGTAACACCAAAAAATATTGGTCGTAGACCCACCTTATAGTATACCGATCGGTTCAGAATTTTTTTTTATTTCGATTTAACGATGTCCGTCTGTCCGTCCGTCCTTCCGTCTGTCTGTCTGTCCATGCAATCTTGTGCGCACTCTACAGGTCGCAAATATTAAGATATTTTGATGAAATTTGATACGCAGACCTATGTTGGCCCAAGGACGAACAAGTTTGATTTTGGTGAACATCGGTCCATGTTTAGACCTAGTGCCCATATAAGGGTCCTACCAAAATTATACTGTTTATACGCTGCAGGTCGTAAATATTAAGATATTTTGATGAAATTTGGTACACAGACCTACATTGGCCCAGTAACGCAGCCTATTGATTTTGGTGAACATCGGTCCATGTTTAGACCTAGTGCCCATATAAGGGTCCTACCAAAATTATACTGTTTATACGCTGCAGGTCGTAAATATTAAGATATTTTGATGAAATTTGGTACGTAAACCTATGTTGGCCCAAGGACGAAGCCTATTGATTTTGGTGAATATCGGTCCATGTTTAGAACTAGTGCCCATATAAGGGTCCCACCAAAATTATATTGTTTATACGCTGCAGGTCGCAAATATTAAGATATTTTGATGAAATTTGGTACATAGACCTATGTTGGCCCAAGGACGAAGCCTATTGATTTTGGTGACCATCGGCCCATGTTTAGAACTAGTGCCCATATAAGGGTCCCCCCAAAATTGGCTTGGTTACAAACTGCAGGTCGCAAATATTAAGATATTTTAATGAAATTTGGTGCGCTGACTCACATTATAGAAAATTTTGACACAAGCCCCATTTTAACCCATTCGAATTTCGGATCCAAACAATACACCAGACTGGTGTAGGGTATTGTATAGTCGGCATGCCCGACTTTAACCTTTTTACTCGTCAGTCTTCTTTAGAAAGTGGTGGCGTAGTGCAATGCAAATTAAAAGCATCAAAATCTCATATTAAATGTAGTCTGCTACATCAACAAAATGGGAATGGAGCAAACAATAAAATATGTTTTCGAAGCCTTCTGCAAAGCATAACCAACAATAGAAATATTATGAAAGTTTTTTGTTTTTGTATTTCATACCGTCGGTATAAATAAAATACAAATTTTGTACACTAAATTGTAAAATGTTTGCTATTCTTATCTTACTAGTATTTAGCAAAAAAATCTGCTAATTTCAGCACTTTTTTCTGTAAGATAATTTCAATTAATTTTTAATGGCGTTTTCTGCTATTTTTACAGTTTAATTTCCATGGGTGTTGCATAAATGCTGAAAAGGAAATTTTAGTAAAATGGAAAAAAAAATATTTCGCATCATAATAGATATTTCACTAAAAATTATGGATAAATGATCTTTTTGGAGCAGTACTAAATATAGTACCTTTTTTTGTTTAAAAGAACCCAGTGTAGAAAATTATTACCGGATATGTGGTTATATAACTACATACTTGGTAATGGTAACTAGTTAGTTTTGTTATTACATTTCTTTTTACCTTTATATGGCGATGTCGCGAAAAATAATGAGTTATGGTTACACACCAGTATACAAAAAATCAAAAAATATATCGTTACCAGCAGAGCTTCGAAAAACTTAATTCAATTTAAGCTTAATTCACTAAAAATTAAATTCAGATTTTAAAACGATTCATGTACCATTCCCTTAAACCATTCGTAAAGAATTCATTCATAAGCTTCATTCCCAAAGCTTTAATATGAATTGAATGAATTCCTAACTTGAATCATTCAAATCGCATGTTCATTCACAATTTTACTAATTGAATGAAGAAATTTTATTACCATTCACTTAGTGCAGTGTAGTTTGAAACTAACATATAATCAAAACCAAAGCATACAAGCTGTAACAAAGCATACGATACTCTTTATTTCTGTTAGATGAATTTTAAACGTTTTTCATTGTATTATGCTAATATTTCAGCAATTACATACAAATTAAAAATTTTCATTTGATTAAGTGAATGAAAACAAATAATTTTTCATTCACTTTTTTATTAAATGAATTCAGGTAAATTGGGTTTCATTCAGTTAGAATTCAATCAAAATAGAATGAATTCATATAATTTTAAGCTATAGGGAATTAAGCTATCGTTTTAATTCCATAAGAATGCTATTAGGGAATGAAATTTAACCCAAATTACATTAATTTTTAAAAAGTCAATGAAAGAATTAAGCATTTTAAACCTTTGGTTACCAGTACTGACAAAAAAAAATGAGTCTAAAAATAGATTTTCAAAAAAATAAATTATATAAAAAAAAATATTTTTTATTGTATTTTTTTAAATAAAATTTGCTGGTGCGGGAATCGAACCTAGGTCTACAGATTGCCAATCAATAGCTCTACCATCTGAGCTATATCGACATGTAATATTTAATAGATAAAAACATAATTGACCTGCTGCACACAAGTAAGCTTACTCGCCAACATACAAAAAATCAAAAAATATGTGGTTACATATATCCTTACCAGTGTTTAAAAAATATTGAGTCTAAAAATAGATTTCAAAAAATTTAAAAAAAAATCTAGAAAATAATTTTCTATTTGAAATAATGATAAAAATAAGTCATTATCAGTAACTCATTATTATATGTTTTAAAATAATGCAGAAGGTAAGTGGGTGTCATTACTGGTAGTCAAAAAAATAATGATATGTCATTACCGTTTCTACACTGGGAAGTACCCAAAAAGTAAAGCTGGATTTACAATGTTCCTTTCTTTTTCGCACTTATGCATTTTTGTATCATGTGGTCTCTATTTTAGTACACTCCACTATGTAGAGTGGAGTGCTCTATCATTGTGAATGTAGTGTATTCAAGAAAAACTGTTCAATAACAATACTTATTTCTTTGGAAAGTACTAACAGTAGAATCGTTTAGTCGAAAGAGCTCTAAATCCTTTTCTAAATCTAGTACTTTAAACAATAACAAAAAATCTATTTTACTATTATAATTTTCTCGAGTGTTGTCCTCTACAACATGAATCAAATTTACAACAAAATCAAAATCTACGTTATGGTCTTTTTGTGCAGTACCGTATTAAATCACTTGAAGGCCTGACTTTGTTGGTGTGGTAGTAGTAGTAGTAGTAGTAGCAACTGCAGCAGCTACATAAGTTGTTAAATAGATATTGCTCATACTCATTGTAAGTACATAGTAGCAATGTCTGTAATACAATCTGATAGATTGTTATCATGTTAGTTATATTGTTTGTTCTCTTAACAATATGTCTATGAATAATTGTTTAAGTATCTTTGTAACTAAAAAAGCTAAAATAAAATTCTAAACCAAAAGGTTTTTCTATGCGGAAATTGCTTTTATATGTATGTCGACTAGTTGTAAAAGTGTTTTTTGTTTAAGGAAGTTCTAAAATTGTTGCATTCGAAGGTTTTTTTCCTATTGTCCATCGTTAGGTGTTAGTTAATAATAGAAAGTTTTATTTATTTTATTATCAATGAAAAACTCAAACAATTGATAGTAATGACAACATTAACAGTTATTTTAAGATAAAGTATAAACAGATGCTAGACAAAAACATTTGTTCTAAGAATTAACAGGGGGTTTCGACAAGTCGTTATGAGGTATTACATGAGTATTATTATGTTGGGTGTATTTTGTTATTGTATTATCGTTTGTGTGACAAAAAACGTCATCTACAAACACTTCATTAATGTTTAGCTAGAATGAGCTTAATAAACTTTGCTTAAAAATCAGTAAAAGATTTTTAAAGACCCTATTATCTATCTGTACACTTAAAAAAGTTTGTCAGTTATTAATACATGGCAGTTGTGTGTGTAGTAATCAGTAGGTGTTGTTTTTAACTGTAATTACTAGGGCAAGGAATTTCATGCACTTAAAAATGGAAAATATGCGCCTAAAATATGCGGCTAAAAAAGAATAATATGCATTAAAAATTTAAGAAATATGCACTAAAAACTATTATTTTTGAAAAAATAATGCAATTCAAAACTTAAAAATCTATTTAAGTTAGTTATTTTGCAAACAGACACAGAAATCGAAGATTTTCCATAGGTCAATAAGGTTTTTAAGAATGTTTATTTTGATTGAATCAAAATATAAAAATTTAAATTTTTATATTTTTTTACAAAATAAAAAATGCTCTTAAAAATGCTCCTAAAATTAAAAATATACGCAAATATGCATTAAAAAGCACAAAATATGCATTAAAAAGGCACCAAATATGCATTTAAGGTCAAAATATGCAAAAACATGCATTTATGACAAAATATGCAACTACAAATCGATGCCATTTTGTTTTAAATTTGATGATTCGGATAAATATTTAGTCCATATTAGTTTTGGACTATCGACAAAAAACATGCATTTGCATGGAATTCCTTGCCCTAGTAATTACAATTGTTTTTCTACAGAAAAATATAAAACAACGGTTACAACAGTTATTCAAAAAAACAACTAACGAAAAGTACTGTATTTCGTAACAGTTGTTTAAAGCAGTTATTTTTAGTATTATAATAAACAAGTACTGTAGTACGGTTATTTTTAAAATTTTTTTTTTGTTAGTTATTTAAGATATAAAGTTTTTTTTTAATTCTTGTTTAGCTTGAAAATCATAAAATTGTATTGTATCTACAATGTATAAAAACGTTGTAACTGGAGAAGTGTTTAGAATTTTGACTTCAAATTTTAAGATGAAGTAATTACACATTTTATTGTAATCAAAGAAAAAAAATTTTGTTAAATAACAAAAATAATATAATTGTTAAAACAGTAGATTTTACCAATTTTTCAGTTGTTTTAAAAATTTGTCAGATTTTTTTACGATATTGTTAGTCATTTTTAATGCACTTTTTAGTTATTATTCAACAGTCAAAAATAGCTACTACCTCTGTTCAAAATAAGGTTAACATTTCTATGATTTTTTTGTTCCAAAATAAGGTTAACATTTTGCTAATAAGTTAAAATAACAGTTCATGTGCCACTATTGTGGTAGAAAAAATAATATTGTGTGGTAATAAAATTAATGAACAATATTTTGACGAGCTGTTTCTAACGTGTCTTCGCTGCATTTAATAGAAGCCAGTAAAAGGCCATCTCGGCGAAGTCTTTCTTTACCCATACGTCGAAATTTGTAATTATTACCATTTTTGTAAAGCATTATAGATTCCATACGGGATACGTATATAATACTGTTATGCAAAATACTGTTTAGACAAAATATTGGTCAAAAAAATTTTAAAAATCCTGCTTTTCATAATACTGTTTTGCAAAATACTGGATTTCACAATACTGTTTTGCAAAATTCTGTGAAGTAAAAATGCTGGTTTACAAAATTTATTTTATTAAAAATAACTTCAACAAAAGTATATAAACAATATAAACAAAAAATTAATTTCAATGCATTTTAAAAACTTAAATTAGTACAAGATTTTTTGCAATTCGCTTTAGGTAGCCTGTATGGCTTAATTCACACCTTTTTCTTATAACTCTTTTAATGTTTGTGTACGCCTTTCTTTTCTTTAAATTTATGTAACGTCTTTCTCCATTCGTTTTGAAATGGTATTTACAGCTACCACGACCTCATTACCCAACTGCCTGATAGTGTGGTATAATTCTGACTTTCTACTCCCAACAACAGCTTTCAGTCTTCTATGCCAAGCTTCCACACTATTTTGAGTTATTGGGTAGGATTTCTTACTGTCATCGTAAACCGACCAAAAGGTTACAGAATACTTTGGGTGATATGAGCCCTTGACGTAGTTTTTTTCAAACCACTCGCACAGTTCAGGGGTATGGCATCACCAAAAACAAAAGTTATAACGACATCGTTATCACTAGATGGCACTTTGTTCAAAAAATTGACAATTTTCTTTTTTTATTTAAATTGAAATAATAACAAACAAAAAAGCAAATAAAAAAAAGGAATTCTCAAATTTTATTATTTGAAGATATTTTGCGCTGGATTTCCTCTTATTTTGCGCAGTTTTCAGCAATTTTTGCGATTTTAAATATAGGCTCAGCTGATACTAAAGTGATACTAAATAGTTGCTCAGGTGATACTAAATTTCAGCGCCCCCTACCGGTGAGTAGTTTAAGTTTTGATTTCCTATCTCTATAATTAATAGTTTCTGGCACAATTTAAGCAAATCTTCATCTTTTGCTTTATTTTTACAAAAATTTTCGCCGCCCAGTAAAACAGGATTTTGCAAAACAGTATTGTGTTATACAGTATTTTGTAAAACAGTATTACGAAAAGCAGGATTTTGAAAACAGGATTTTGTTATACACAGGATTTCGACATGAACCCATTCCATACATGTTTGTAATGTCAAAAATACGTTTTCTAATTTATCTGAATGCTGTTAATTTTTTCACACAAAATCAAAGAATTATTTTAATTCTAATTTTCAACTTTGACATCGAATTAAAAATAAATTAAAAAAAAAAAAATTGGAAAGCTATCTAGAAATTCAGAATCTCTTACATGTCCTAACAACTATCCAAAAAAAACTTATTTTTTTTTAAGAAACCTCCATAATCCCAGCAAAAATATAAAAATGTTAACCTCATTTCGGAATGGAGGTATTACATTTTTAATTATTTTAAAGATAAATACCAGGGTATTTAATCGATTAATTTATTACGATTAATTGATTAATCAAAATTTGCAAAAAATTACGAAAATGGTAAAATAATGTAGATATGACCTTTGTAAACTCATTATTTTTAAAAAATTATTCTCGAAATATAAACATAAAAAAATTAAAAACCCTAACAAAATAAAAAAATGAATAGCAAAAACAAAAAAGACAATGGAATCTTTGAAACATGTAACCTCATTGTAGTAGGTCCTAGAAACTAGGAATGAAGAAGTTTTGTCAGTTAATAATTGCTTATGAAAATGTTTAGTATTTACTCAAATCGAATACAATTAAAATTGGATCCACCAGTTAAAATATAAAATTTTTGATTTACAATTCATTACCGGCATCTTGGATCCGCCATTTTGAACTAATTTTTTTAATTTCTGATTCAATATTAGCAGCCTGAAGACTTACGTAAGGAATAATTTATTTTCCAATACATTACAATTTGAAATTTATGGCCGCCATATCGGAACCGCTACGTTGAATTTTTAAAATTTGATTTCAGATTCGTAATTTGCTAGCCAAAAACTTTTCCCAATGGAAATTTTAAGTAAAGCAGACAACATAAGAAATTTAATGAAAAAATTGTTTGTCGCCATATTGGATTCGCCATTTTGAATTTAAAAATTTTAGTCTGACCTATATAATTGATTATTTTAAGTCCAATATATTAAAAACTAAAAATTCATGGCCGCCATCTTGGATCTGTCATTTTGATTTTTAAATTTTTTATTTCAGATTCATGATCAGCAACTTCCAAACCCACCTATGTGATACTTTTTAGTCTCATATACTCAATAATCTAGTTCTGGCCAAAATTCGATGATGCTGGCCCACAGTGATCCGGTATTTTATGCTTAAAAATACATATAACATATTTTTTTCTTAAATATTTCTTGATTAGAAATTTTCTTTCAAAATGTATAACTTTAATAAAATTTAAGAAAAATATCGTTCTTAGTTCTGACTATAAAACTGGTCCTAAAAGGTAACACTGCTTTAAGTCAGCGTTGAGCATTAGCGGTTTATTCCGTTTAAATCTTCTAAATCGTAATTCTTAAATTTCAATTTATTGATTAGTCATAAAATTTATAATTTCACTCTTTTTATACTCGAAAACATGATTCGTCTAAATCTTACTATTACTAACTGTCAAAAACTAATGCTAACAATATTTAAAAGTATATAAGTACCACAAAATTGAACATAATGATTAGTTTTTTTGTAGGCTTGTCGGGAAATTAGTCGCCAAACAATGATACACACAGCAACAACAAAAACGATACTGAAAGAAAATACTTTTCCAGAAAATAAAGCAAACATTGATTATTGTAATAAACCACACGCTAAATGACAGTGAACCGAAGTTTTCAATGTTTATTTATCTTAACTAAATATATACTCGTAGTAGTACTCGTTTGTTAAACCAATTTTTGCTAGCGAAGAGTACACCTCAAAACAACAGGGAATGTGCATTAAAACTTATTAAATATAAGCCTACGTATGCCCACGGAAAAAAATATGAGGTTCAGAAATAAATTCTGCGAAGAATGAAACAGTAATTTCAAACATTCATAAGGAATTAAGTAGTTATTTTGAAATTAAAGAGTTAAGCTATACTTCATTATATTTAGGAATTAAAATTAAAAAAAAAATCTTATGGAGATATCCTGCTAAGTCAACAAGAGTAAATCAATAAATTCACACTATACACGCAAAAAATAAACAGTGGATAATTGCCGAAGTACTTCGGTAAAATACAACTTCAAAAGTTTTCTGCTAAGTTTCACAACTCTTTAATTAAAATATAACATTTTCTAAGACAATTTATAAAATAAAAAACTTAGGTAACTTAACATATTTTGTAGTGCGTGAAAATGGAATAGGTCAAAAACTAAGACAATTTGGCAAAAACCAAAAATTGATAAATCTACATGTAGTTTTTTACTAACTTACAAAATATACTTTTGAAGTTGTATTTTACCTAAGTACTTCGATAACACTGTGAGGCAAATGGTAGGGGTCAGTGATCGGGAAGGGTTCAAACTACCGGGGAAAGTTATATCGGTAAAAAAGAAGTTATACGTGTCCCGGCGTTTCGCTGGGTCACCCCTAGGAATCAAGATATATCGATTTGACCTTTGGTGGTCTTTTTTTTTGACATAACTCGAGAACCACTAGTCCGATTTTGCTCAAAAAATTAAAAATTACAATTCCTTTAATCTGTTCATATAACGTTTTTCTATATACTCAACAGTTTTGCCGGTAAAAATAAATGTATGAAGAAAAAAATATTTTTTGCCTAAAATATTAAAAAAAAGTAATAAACAAAAGGTTATTGATTTTTATGGTAGCGGTAAGAAACATTTATTTTTACCGGCAAAAATGTTGAGTATATAGAAAAACGTTATATGAACATATTAAAGGAATTGTAATTTTTAATTTTTTTAAAATTATTTGAGCAAAATCGGACTAGTGGTTCTCGAGTTATGTCAAAAAAAGATATATCTCGATTCCTAGGGGTGACCCAGCGAAACGCCGGGACACGTATAACTTGTTTTTGACCGATATAACATTTCCCGTTGGTTTCATCCCATCCCGATTTTGACTGTCGCATAGTGTAATTATACACTTTTTATTATTTCCGTTGTAGTAACAGAGCGGTTGTGCCAGCCAATTTTTTTTCCACCCGGATTGTTTGCAGAATCCTCGTAATTCCTTTGCGCCAATTGAATTATGTTGCCACAATCGGCCAATTCTATTGTCGTAAAACTAGATCCGGTTGAGGCAGGCGAATTGCGAGGTTGTGGCAACCACAAACGAATTGGTATAAAAGAGCATAGTGGAATGCAAATTAGAAGATGCCAAACCAGCTATATACCAATGGATTTGGAATTTGTCAGCGTTTGCAAAATGTTGTTATCCAGTAATATCCAATTTACTGCTACAGCAATAATTTTAATAAAAAGGTTGCCGTTTTCTTAAAAAATGTTTGTCTTAAAGGAGTTTGTGAAACAGCTCCTTTAAGACCAATTTTATATTTTGTTTTTCCAACGTTGGCATGTTAGTTCCAACAAACTTTTTGCCAGTGCTAGGATTTTTGCGAAACCACTAGTTATTCAATTAATCGACAATTAATTATTCGTATTTCTATCTCAACCGATTAATCGAATAAAATTTTAAAATTAATCGGTTGATCGAAAAAAATTGTATGTAAAATAATATACATACGTTTTTTGTATTTTTAATAATTTCATTTAACAAAAAATTTCGGTAAAGGCTTCATTAGTCTAATCGTAAAGTAGAAAAACATATCTGTAATCAATTAAATATGTTGAAATAATGTAGCAAATATTTTTGTCTTTTTTCAATGCATTGAAACTCTTGTCAAGTAAAATCGTAAAAAAGTGCTATTGAAAATATAAATTTTCTATTTTATTACTTGTCATTTAATTCTATCCACAAGAAGAAGATAAAAAAAACAATATTTTTATTTTTTATACTCTTTTTATTCATTATAAGAGTGCTACGTTGCTTTTTTACTATACTTCCAAACTAATTTGGGCTCAGGCTGGCCAGTAGACCGTACCTCAAAAAAAAAGTTAGCCATACACCCTCCAATATGATGTATTTTTGGAAAGCGATTTCAAAAATATTTTTTTTTGCCGACCGTAGGGGTCGCCTTTTTCAATTTTTCGTTATAGTTTCGGCATTTAAAATTGGATTTTAAAGTGTCATATATCGATTTTATTGCCTCGAGGATACCAGTGTTTTGCTATAAAGGAAAAATTCAATTAAAAAAAATTTAAAAAGGCGACACCTACGTTCGGCAACCAATATATAAAAAAGATTGCCTGTAAAGTGGTACGCCCTACTGGCCAGATTTGGGGTTTTATCCCCAAATTTGGGGATATTTTGTTGGTCTTGGGGACAAAAATTTTCACTTGGGGACAGGGGATTTTTTGGGGAGTTAAAAAATGTTTTGGGGATTTTTTTTTAGGGATATTTACAACGTAAGTTGTGGAGATTATATTAATTTTAAATAATTTTCAGAAAACATTAGTCAATTTTTTCAAGTAATTTCAACGAAAAGTACAAATTTACCCTTTTACACATTTTCCGTAACAATTCAATGCTTTCTAACCAGGGACGTAACAGTTATAACTTTTATTCAAAAAAGTGATTGTTTTACAATTATTTCCTGTTTGAGTATTTTTAATTTTCTGTTTATTTGCTCTGTTTGATTTATATTTTTAATTCAAACAAAAACAATCCAAACACGATTTTTATTTTTTCAAAAATAATAAAAGTTATTTTGTGATTTTTTTTCTTTATCAAAAAATAACAATTAAGAATATAAATCAAAAGCCATGGAACCAATGACTTCACCAATTATAATATCCTGATGATGTCAACTAGTGTTAATAAAAGATTGAACAGTGATTTAAAGTGAGTAAATATGTATATTCCAGCAACTTCCGGCATTCAATTTAGGTCAATTTTTAATTTTTATTTTATTATCAAATAAAAAAGTTAGTGCTTAATATTTTCAAAAAAATCATTCTGTAACTTTTATAAAAAGTTTTAAAATAAAAATCAAAAAACAACAGAAATTTATAGAGTAAAATATAAAAATTGAAAAAATTAAAATCTTTGCCAAACTTTGTGATTTTTTTGTGCAATATGATTTATAAAATATAGTGCATTATTGAAATATTATAATTAAATAAATTTGGGTGGTGACTTTTTTAGAAATATAACAGTTATTTTGGGTCTCTGTTTCTAACAAGAAAATATATTATGCCTGAGATTTTAATAGGATTAATGTCCAAGTATCTAAAATATTAAAAAAGATATATATATTTTTTTTGCATTAAAGTTTATTCATTTTATGAATTAGTTAACAATTGATTATCACTTTTAATCAATGATTTAAATTGAATAAAGTTAGGATGAGATTTATTCAAATTTGAATTGAATCAATTTTGACTCGATTAAATTTTTCGTTTTATGATATAATTCGCGAACTATAAATCAAGGCAAACATTTTTGGTTACATTGATTTGTTAAAATTGAAAGAATTAGTAGCTTGATTCTATGAAAAGAATCAACAAAAATCAAACTGAGTCTTTGAATAAGATATTGACTAATTGAAATAGGAAATAATTGAATCATGAATTTTGCGAATCGATTTTTTAAAACTTAATTCAGATTTAAAAGTCAAATTGAAGAATTATATTTTTAAAGGCCTGATTGCGGAGACAAGCTTGAAAAATTCGAATTTACGAATTCTTTAAAAAATTGGTTCAAAATCTTGAAAATTTAAACTCGAGTATTTTTTTAAACATTTTTTCTAGTTGGGGATATTTTAAGATTTGTTTGGGGAAAAAAGGAAAAAAAGTATCTGGCAAGCCTGTTTGGGCTTAACACTTCTAAAATACATCAAAATAAAAAAATCTAATAATTGAGATCATATTTTGTCAAAATTTTTAATTTTATCCAAATCACAGATAACCACACCGCAGAACTTTTCTAGTAAATTTAGCATTTTGAAAATTATTTAGGAAATTATAATTATTATTAAAAATTTTGTTATACATAGCTAGATGTCTCAAAACAATAGAGTAGTATTTTGGAAGCAAACTGTGATAATTTTTTGTTCTTTTTGTTTTTTCTTTGATATTTAAGATGTTTATTAACGCTCCTAGATGAAAACATTTGATTTCATTGAGTTTAAGCTATTAACTATTATTAAGAAATTCTAAAAAGTTGTCCCCTGATGATTTCCTTAGGCCAAAATGAAGCTTATAGCAGATCATTTTTCACAATTTTTTATATAAGTTTTGCGATTTTAGCATATTTACTTTAATAAATATAATAATATAAATATAATATAAATTGAAGGTATGTATAAGTAGGTTTGAGGTCAAGAAGAAGAATAAACATTTTTTCAAAGTTATAAACACATTATTAATTCGCAAATCAGACGAGATCTAGTTTCTGACTTTTTTATGGTCAGGCTTCATCAGTGATTTTCCATTAAATTCTATTATTGTTTATATTTTATTGTCAGATTGTCTCTATATGATTTTTTTTTCCTGTATATGTATAGTTGATCTGTTAATTGGTAAATGAATGTCTTTTGTTAGATTTGAGATCATACAAGTAAATTACAGAGAATAAAAATTTAAAAAATTCGATAAGGCCACCAGGATAGGATACGTATTTTCGGGTCCCGCTACAGATCCATCCGCAGTATCCTATGCCTTTATGGGTTAATAATTGATGATGATCTATTTAATGAATATGTTGCTTTGAAAGGGGTTTGAAGAGAGATGAAAGGTGGTAAAAGATGTAGAGCTTCATATATGTCACTTTTTATTACACCTATTATTATGTATTTCTCTATATGTGACAGCGCATAGAGAAAGGGACCAAAGGGTAAAAAAATCAATTATTTTTTTTGATGTGGACAACAATCGGTCTCATTCTGAGCATCGAATGAGACCGATCCCATGCCCCAAAAAAAAGGGACCTAAGGGAGCCTTAGGTCCCTTTCTATTTTGCGCGTCACATATTCATTTTTTCGGAAATTCAAATTCCCTTGCCGGAATTTGATTCACTTCCCGGAATATGACCCGATTAGTACTGTGGTATGGGATATCATATAGACAACATGGCTGACTTTAATTTTTGTATTTGTTCTCCAAATAAGTTTTAACAATAACCAACTGCGATGAAAATTAAAAACTTACAATAATTTTTTAAAAAAACGAGTGAAATTCAACTTTACCTATTTCCTGACTCTCAATTTTAGAAAATTGTGTAAATAAACAGGCCATTAACTTTGTAGTACACCTAATATATATATAGATTGGCTGTTGGTATTTATACTAAATATGTATACTGATTACTTGTATACATTTCTTTTTTGGGAATTCTATAACAGCAACAACAGCGACGATAATAATGATGACGATGACAACATAACGTCATGATTCTGTTGTCGTATGTGTATCATACAACCAAGAAGACTATAAGTTCAGGATAGGCAATTCTTATCGAATCGGACATCTAACACAAGATTGGACAAACGCGGAGTCATGATGTCATAGACAAATAAAATTTAACTTTTCGTTGAAAAAAATAAAAATGAATAATGTTAATAAAGTAGTGAAAAACAAAATTTTAGTTGATCTGAAAATTGTTACAATGAGTGTTATTTTTGTTCGGTTTTAAGATCAAATATAACAAATTCCAAATAGAATTCACAATTTGTTGCACAACAAATAGAAAAAAAAACTTTCCTAGAACGAATAGTTGACAATAAATGCATGTTCAAGTGCTACCAAGCATTATCATCAGATTGTCTTTATGGCGTTCTCTCTAAGTTATAATGTAGATTTTAGTATTCGTATTTATCTTAACTCCAAGGTAAAAAACGTTTCGAGAAGTAAACTTAAACATTTTTACTAAGTTATTTTGTGTATTACAACGAAAATCACATGTTTTTTACAAAGCTATTATTTTTCTCTATGTTATATTTACAAAAATTTTCAAATGCAATCAATATAAATTGTTTGTGGTGAAATGTAGGCACAGGACCTGTATTCATATTTACGGTTAAAACTTGATATTAAAACCACTGTTCGCGTTTATATAGATTTTACGGTTTTTTAAGGTTTTAGCCAATTGAATCGCTAAAGCAAAATCGGCCTTAATAAATGATATGGCTTAGTAAAGAAGCAATTAAAAGGAAAATATTAAAAAAAAATATAGTCATCTATACCGGACTTAACGTTCCAAGTTGTCTCCAAAGTCCAACTTTTAGTATAGTATGGGGTAAGTACGCCATTGTAATCAGCATGTCCGAAATATATAGAATTGATGGTCAGAGCTCTACTAATTTTTAAAACTCAAGATTTTGTCGTGCAGTGCGCTTTTATAACTCAAAAGTGGAACCGGTTGCCCTAAATGATTATTCCTCCCCTGAAGATGAAAAATGGAACGTTGTTTGAAATATTGAGAACTAAATAATTGAATTGATTGAATTAAAATAAAACCTAAATACAGTTTTAATTATCATTTTTTTTTTTACATCCATCCAAACAAACAACATACGATCTAAATTTCGTTTTTTGTCTTTAGTCTCATTTTTAATTTCAGACAATTTAATACGACTTTGTCCGATCCAGTAACAATTGGTACTCCTGAACTTATAGTCTTCTTGATACAACTAAATAAACCGACTAACACACAGCCATACATAAGGACGGATGGACAAACAACTATATACAAATTTTGTGTAATGTGAATTTATAAACAATGTTTATTACCAGCTTGCTTTAGCATTACTTTAAAATATAATAAATATTGATAGATATTTGTTGAGCTCAAATTGTAGACCAGTCTTTAAAGGAATTCAGTCATTAACTAATTTCAATTAAAGAACTTTTCTGTCTACGAAAGATCTTATATTCATGATAATAATACAATTATGCATAAAATCCATGAACTCTAATATTTATAAAATATTATAAAAATATTATTTTTTGTTCTAATTGATAAAGAAAAGTAAACAAATGAAGATGCTTCTCAACTCCCTATATTATCGCTAGATAACTAAATTTTTTCCTGAAGATGAACAGCGAAGCTGTTTCGAAAAATCGAAAGAAAATAAACACCTTTAGAAAATTAAAACATAACAATTTTGTTTTTTATTTTTAAAAATGGTTTTGCCTTGAGCCGAACAAAAAACACATAGCACAGATTTTTTTAAAATTTTAATGAAAGAAGTTTCATAAAAACAAAAATTTTTAAGCTTTTCATTAATATTTAGGAATTTTTCGTTCATTTAGTGAAGAATAATTTTCCTTGCCAAAAACGTGTTACTTTCTTTTCTTTGCTTTCCATTACACCACAACGCCCATAAAAAATTACAAAGAAAAGAAAAAGTTTTATACGGATTTTATTAAATACACAACTTTAAAGAAGACAGTAATTTAAAGCTCTGTTTTTTACACACTAATAGTAGACCTACATACAGAGAGGAAAATTGTTGTAAAATATTTACATTATATCTATATACCACATACATACTTTCTGTAACAGATATAGACCAACCGACAACACATTTTGTGTTGTTTTTGGCTTGTTGTAGTCGTGTTGTAACGTTTGCGACCTAAGACCACGACCTCAGCTAATAAATTATTTAAAGAACTTATTTTTTCTTTTTTCTTTTTGATATAAAAGTAAAAATGTCCATAAAGATAATAAAATTGAAAGGAAGGATTCTGTTTAAAAATTGTCAGAACAGAATTATACTTTGTAAGATAATTAGCAACATGTTGTCAAATGATTAGCAACTTGTTGATAACACAATGTTTCTAAAAAAATGTATTATGGCTTTCTTTCAGTATCTGTTACTTTTTATTCAACTTTTTCTTTGTGTACTTTTGTAACTTACAATGTTTTGTGAAAAATAAATAGTATACGCATCTTCAAATATTCAAGAGCAGTACTAACTGCATTGATAAAATTATACATTAAAGTACAGTTAATGTTAAATACACGTTTAATGTGACACTTGTTTAAATATTAGTAATGCATACAGTAACACAGAAAAAGTTAAATAAAAATTGAAATAAATACTTACAATTGTCATGACTACAAAGTTATACAAAGTTTTTAGCTAAATAAATATACATTTTAAAGAGGAAAAAAAGCACACAGATATGTTTTCGTATTTAAATAAAATTTATTTTTACTTTGTATTACCCGTTTAAATTGCATTTAGATACAAAATGTGACCTTAAAGATAATAATCTTTTTATATTGGTTTTACTTTTTTTTTGCAATTTTCTAAAGGAAGTTAAAAATGTGTTTTTAAGTAAATATCTAATTTAAGATACTTTTGTATTTGCTTTTTATGGGAAGAAAGAAAATAAAAACTTGGCTAAATTTTTAAAAAATTACAGATTAATTTTTTTCACATGAAATAATTTTTTCTCTGGACTTTATTACGACTCTGTGGAACAGCGAACCATTCAGAAAATCAGTTAACTGTATATAATGTAATCGATTCGTGTACTTTTACATCCCAGTGTAGAATCGGTAATGACATATCATTATATTTTGGACTACCAGTAATGTTACCGACTTACTTTCATTACATTATTTCAAAACATATAATAATGAGTAACTAATAACCAGATACTTTTGTGATTTTTTCAAAACAAAAAATAATGCTTTACCAATAATAACTTTTATCATTATTTCAAATATAAAGATTTTTCTTTTTGTAAATTTTTTTCGAAAATCTATCTTTAGACTAAATTTCATTGGATATATGTAACCAAATATTTTTGAATATTTTGTATGTTGGCACGTAAGCACACTTGTGTGCAGCAGTTCAGTTATGTTTTTATCTATCAAATATGACACGTCGAGATACTGTAGCTCAGAAGGTAGAGCTATCGACTGGCAATCTGGAGTCCTAGATTCAATTTCCGGCACGAGCAAATTTTATTAAAAAAAATTACAATAAAAAAATATTTTTTTTTATAATCTTATTTTTTCCAAAATGTTAGCATTATCGGAAGGAGTACGCAGAGAAAAAACATGCTTGGGATAATCATATATTTTTGGTTATATGATTGCGACAATCATATTATGAAATACCCTGTCTATCATAATATGATCCTAAAATTATCACATTATGATTCCAAAATGATCCCAATATTATCATGTCATAGTCCTACATGTCACAGTGTGGCCCATATAGTATTTTTCCAACATTCTCTTGAAGTTGAGTTAAATAGCTACCCAGTCAGAAAAATACAAACGAGAAAGCTGTGGCAAAGCACTTTAACAGGTGGTACAAATACTGGCAAAAAGTGCTTTCCCATTCCTAAAATGATAACATCATTAGACAAAAGGACCGGCTGTTCAAAAAGCGCCGGAAAAGCACTGCAGAAACAAAATTTTTTAACGTTGGCAAAACGCTGGCAAAACTAATGTCTGGAAATATATTTCCCAAAATAAAATTTAAAAAAAGTTCATGTTTTTTTTTTATCCTACCGTGATTTTGTACCAGGTCGTCAGATTGGCAAACGATTGCTCTACCTATTGAGCTAACGAGACATATAATAATTGGTGGCTAAACACATACCAGCTAGACAACTACTGGCTGTGCTAAAATGCTAGCACTGGCAAACCGATTTTTGGAACTAATCTGCCAGCGTTGGGCGAGCAAAAAAAAAGTTGGTCTTAAAGGAGCTTTTCCACAAACAAAAAAAAAATGATTTTACAAAACAAACATTTTTTTAATTAAAAAACTAAAAACAAAAATTTCCATGCAACCGGATTTGAATTCGGAACCATCTGACTACAAACCTTTTTTAACGAAGCGTCAGTATTTTTATAAAATCATTGCTCTGCCAGTGAATTTTGTTTTTGTACCGCTGGCAATTTCTAACTAGGTAGCACTGGATAACCACTGGTTGCAAACCTTGGTATATCACTCTAATCCCATTATTTGCCAGTGGTTTTTTTTTTGTAAACCACCGAAATTTTTGTAAAACAAATTCTGGGAAATCGCTTTCTGCAAACACTGGCAAAGCGTTCCAAATGAGTGTTCTCCCAGTCATTTATTTTTAACACCGTGGTTACCCAGTGGTATTCCAGTGCTTGGCTTTTTGTACCACTGGCGATTTCTGACTGTGTAGTTTCATATATCGATATGCTCCACGAACAGTCCAAAGGTGGGAAACTTTAACGCCCCCTAAAATAAAATTCCGATGTGATCTTTCAAAACGGTGACATACATATATATTTTTTTTTTAATCTCCTCTACCAGAATCCACTGTCAGAACATGGTAATTTCTTTTCGTGTTGCACTGTGTAATGTAGACATATGTTTTTGATGCAGGGTTTCCCAATTATTCAAAAGTAATATGTTTGTCGTGGAATAGCGACCCTATTAACAAAACTTAGGCATTGTGGGTATTAAATTAAAAATTTTAACAGTACCTCAACGCTTTTCGAAAATAATTTATAAAAATTCCAATTTGCAAACTAACATGTTTTTCAGTATATCCTTTATCCTGTGAGTCTTTCTTATAAGATTATAAATTATTTTCAAAGGAAAGTCTACAGTCGAGCTTCGATGTTTTTCAGTAATATTTTTGTAAAAATTTCCAAATTTTATTTCACTTTAACGCAATTTCTATTAAACAAATTTTGTATAGCACATTCGTTAAGTAAACTTTTTTGAACTTTATTAAACATTTGTGAATATCGACCTGCAAATACAATACAAATTTTCCCAAACAACAATGCTGAGAGTTTTCCCATTAATTCATAATTAAATTTCCTGTGCTAAAAATTTATTTTTTTAGCAAATTGCAATTATATGATCACATTTAAAAATAAAACAAAAAATACGCCTGTATAAATAATTGAATTAACAAATGAGACATATTTATTATTATTTAATATTATGACTGGCCGGCCGGCCGGCCAAAATACGATAAAAATTGGCTAAAAGTATCTGGTTAATTTGGTGAAACTATAAATATTTAATAAATTTTATATTTCAAAGTTGTTAATGTATTTTTGATAAACAACTTGGCCAAGTTATAATTAATGTTAAACAAATTTGCCGCTACACATAATGTAAATGAAATTTAAATAAGTTTGCCAAAAAGGAAATGCCACAAAAAAATTTAAGACAATAAATTGTCTACTTTTCTAAAAAATTTCTAATTTTATTTATTAATATTTAGAAAAAAATTTAGTCATTTTTTGTTGTCTGTGTTTTAAATATAATTGTGTGCCATAAAATACTAATATTATTAGGAAAATGTAAACAAACTGACAACCACTTGTTTTTGCAACTGTTTTAAACTTTAGTTTTTTTTAAATTAAAAATGTTTTAATAAGCCAAATGTCATGTGTTTAACAGATGAAAAAAATTAGAATAGATGTGATTATTTTTTAACAAAATTTTATAATTTATGACACTCCATTAAATCTTCTAGTATAATAAGGCGGGATTTTAATTGTTTTTAAAATATATTTTCCAAATTCTTTTTTGTTTTATAGTTGGTTTGACTTTGAAATATATAAGATTTTATAACCCATTTTTAATGATATATTTTTATGGTTTCGGTTGCTTCATAAACATTTAAATATTGTCATGAGTAACTACAAAAACCTTTGCCAAATTGGCTAAAACAAAAAACATTTAAATAAAAATATATATATTTTTTCAAAATCACAAAATTTAAATTTTCACACACATGACGTCATGGTGGTAATATAAAATAATACTAAATGAAAAGTGTGTCAATTTAAATAGAAAAATATTTAAGTCAAGTGTTTCTTTAGCAAAAACAAAAAATAAAAAAAAAAATAAAAACACGTATTCAATACATTTTAATGAGTCAGATTTTTAAATTATTTTTTTTTAATAATTTAACGACATACAAGATTTTAAATAATTCTAAATATGAAATCTATAATAACCAGAACAAATAGTTTTGACATATCATTGCTCGTTAAGTTTATTTATAAGATTTTATATGTTTGTTAAATTTAAATTTTGTAAAATTCATGTAATGCATGTCTTTTAATATTAGTGCTTTGCATACACGCACAATATGTTCACGGCTACAAAACTATATTCATTACTGTTGGTTGTTGCAATCAAATTATTAATATACACTAGGGCAAATAGCAAATAAATTTTGAGTTATTACTCGGAAATATTTGTTTGGGTGTAACACTTTGTTCCCCAAATAGTTATTATAATCGGATATCGGGAAGATGTGCCGCATCGGCCCTGAAGTTTGGAACACGGATTACCTGGGGAAAATGTGACTTTTTGTATAATTTCACAAAAACATTGATATTTTTAAACTAATTTGAATTAGAAACATTAAAGAATCGTAATTCGGAGTGAATTCTCTTTGTAATAAAGCAATAAAAATCGGTTAAAAAACAGCCGAGTTATTACAATTTCCCCCCGCAACTGATGCGTCGCAGACCACTTAATCAAGAAACTCGGGTTAATTTGACAATTTATTGAAATAATCTACTACAGAAACATTTTTGTTATTCTATAAGTTCCAAGAAACTCAAATAAGAATATTTTTTTATATTTTGTGTTTTGCTTACTCGTATTAACCCAGTAGCAAAAAATACTAGTTCAAAACCAGTTATGTGCTAGTTTATTTGAACCAGGCAACTAGTACGAGTTCTACCGCCTCTCCATACAAACAACTGTAGAATTTAACATGGAGATGTCATAGGAATGGGGGCAATTGTCGCCTAACTCCCACTTTGGTACTAGTTGTAGAACTACTTTGAAAATTATAATTTAAGGACGAAAAATAGGGAGCAAAACTGGTGCTAATGTAACACTCGCGGAACCAGTTCTAAAGTGACTCTTTGCAAATAGTACTGAACTAGTTGATTAATACCTGAATTATGTAGATAAAAACCAAAGATTTTTCTTTGATGAAACGTAGATTAGACCGATATTTTCCTCTTACTGAGATAATTAGGTCCATTTACCTAACGGAATTTAAAATATTTTATGTTTACGATTTCTAATCGCAATAAAAAATGTTAAGGTGGGTCTCATACTGTTGGTTTAACTTTAACTTAACTATAAACAAAAGAAAATGTCAAAAAAAAAATGTACACAAAACAACAACAAATTTTTGAATTAACTATTAACTAAAGTTTAAACCTCCAGTATGAGACCACCCGTTAGTGTTTATTTGAAAACTCAGACTATATTATTAAAAACAAATGTAAACAAAACTAGAATTTCAAAACTCGTATTTAACCCTTTCGACCCCAAAGTTACCTACAAGCAACTTCGTTGTTATGTGCCTATAACTCCCGTTATATTTTTTTTATATTAATTTTTTTACTCAGTAGCAGTACAGTTCCACAATGCCTGTGTATAAATTTCATATAGCAGGCTTTGATAGTGTTCATTTGGGAGCTGTTTTTCATAGTGTTCATTTTTTCTCACAGCAAATTTTACAGAAAAATAAATTTTTTGTTTAAATTAGTCTAAAAATTGTGTGATGAATTAAATTCAAAAAATCAAAATAATTTAGTAATAGAAAAATATAAAATTTAAAAAAAGTCTTAATCCGTTGGGGTCCGGTAGCATGTTAATGTTTGAACTTTAATTCCAAATATCTACGTTAGGGGGTGCTGCAAAGTCATGAAATTAATAAAACATATTTATTTGGTATAGATCTACATTTACACGAAGTTTGGTCGGAAAATTCGCAGCCATTTAAAATTGGGGTCGGAAGGGTTAAGTTCAATCTTTTGAAAGAGTCTCTGCATACTTTCAATAAAAACAGTAAGTACACAAATAGTTCAAAATTATTGTTTTAGGAAGAAAAATAGAAAACTTTATTGGTACTTGTGAGAAATTTATCAATCTAGCTCTGGAGTGACTCTTCAGCACCAGTACTTTACCAGTTGATTTGCACCTAAATTTAATTCACAATTTAATTTAAGTATTTATTTCCAAACTCTGATTTTTTTTATTAAAAACAAATGTAAATAAAATAAGTATTTCAAATCCCGTATTTTAATTTGTGTAATTTTTTAAACAGGTCCCACATAGATGGGGTTTAACTAGTACACAACTGGTTCAAAATGATTATTTTGAGAACTAGTTTCGTAATACTAGTCAAAAAACTAGTACTTTTTAGAACTAGTTCGACCATTTGCTACTGGAAAATTAGTACCAAAAAGGTCAGCATTTTTAAAGACTGTTTTCAAATCTACAATTTTAAATATTTTAAAATTTAACTTCACAATTTTTTTCAGCTTAAGGTTTGTTTTTTATATATTTAATGTTTTTTTATTTTCAATATTTCGCTACTCCATTGTGTACCATCTTCAGGAAATAACAATTGAATTAACAAATTTGTTAATTTAGTACAATATGGAGTAGCGAAATATTGAAAATAAAAAAAAGAAGGTTAAATAAACGATAAGAATTTTTTTTTAAAGAAATTTTAAAAAATCAACTATTGGACTTTAGGGTGTTATTAAGAACATATTATAGATAAAAAACTACAAAAATTGTAGGTATTCCTTTTTTCATTCCGGTCAATAATGCAAAAAAAAATTTTTTTTTAGCACCCTTCTGTACATTAACGAAAGTTGTATTATGTTCATGTATGATCTCATATCAATCCTACATTGAAGTATATGCACACATATGAACCTGAATGACTTCATATACCAATATGCCAAGATATGTATCTTGATTTTTAACCGTGTATTTTTAAAAGTTTTTATGATGAAAACAAAAATATCAGAAAATTTCCATTACTAACTTTCTGGTGATGATTAATGGTAATTTTTAATGTTTAAACTACTTTTAAATACAAATAATACTAAAATTGATTTGCTAATATTGAAAACGTTAAAGAAATCAATAATAAATGCATATTTTTAAAGTTATAAATGCATATTTTGTATTCATAAAACACATTTATAAATGCATGAACTCCCGCGCCCTAGTCATGACGATTCGGAATAAAAGTTCACAGAACCAAATTTGTTCATAAATAGTATGAATGGCTTTCTTTGATTTCAGTTCGTAATATGTATGAACAAATGCATACAATGTATGAAATCTTCCTTAAATTTATTTTTCAATAACATTTAAAAAAACAAGTTAGTTTCGAAAAGAATAAAATGCCAAACTAATTTTTAATTTGGTTTTGAAAAAAAAAGGAATTAATTTGTAAATATAAGCGGATCGTTAAGCGCGGAAAATGAAAAGGTATGTGCAATATTGTTTTTATACACACACATATATAAGTGTGTTTATAACTCCATAATTTCTACTTCTATTTAGATAAATATACTATGTACAATGTGTTCCGTGTTGCCTAAGACAGGATGAACAACATCCGTAAATGGTTTAAATCCAATTCTCCAGACAGTGCTTGGATTTAGCTGAAAACGAAGATTATTATTTAACAAGAGTATACCTACTTCCTCCGTGTATCCGATTTTTGGAAAGAAATGATATTGTACTTCTCAAGAATTTTCTCTCGCTCAAGTATATTATAATGGTAGATGGCGGTTTATATATTTTATTTAACATACCATACCAATTGTTAGCAGATATTTAATATTTCTTTGTAATTCCTATTGTGATTATTATTTTTTAATAAATGTATAGAAAATCCATCTCTAGTGGATTAACAACCGTTTAAAATAAAAGCGCGGCTTATCGTTTTAGTTATATCATTCCTCTTTAGCAGAATTAATGCATAAATTAAATCAAAATTCGTAATGAATTTTTTCATAATATGTATAAACAAATTCATACATTGTATGAAAAGGTTTAGGGAAAAAAAATTAATGTTGGATTCATACATATTAGGAAAAAATTTCTTCCAAGTATGAATTATTTGTTTCTGTGTTATTAGAAAAAAGCTTAAAATATTAATTATCTATTATTGAAGTATTCGTTGTAAATGGCCATGTTTATTTAAATTGAAATATTTATTCGTAATAATCATTTATTACAACTATATCATATTTATATTTAGTTTATTCGTAAATTAATAATATTTTTATTTGTTATTTGGATATGTCATAAAAAAATATCAATAAAAAAACAGAATTTGTTAAAACAACACATTTAGAAAATTTTTATTACCCGCGACTTATTCATAGCAATGACGTTAGAAATAAACTGAAAATTTGAAACAAATTTGAAATTTTTTCATTGGTATTGAAATCAGACGTGGAGGTTGATCATTACATTTTGTAAATAATTATACATGCAGTTACACAGTTACATGTAATTGTAATTGACCAAAAACTCAATTGAAATTACAATAATTGAAATTGTATTAATTAAAAAAAAAACAAATAAAATTTCATGTAATTTAAACTTTCAACTAAAATTATATGTAATTGTGATTGAAAAATACCAGTTACAATTACATTTTATTAGGAAGAGAAATAATGACAAAAAGCGTGGGTTAGCGATGAATCCAACACGACTAGGGCATTCACTCGATTAATAGTCGAACAATTTTGCTCAGAAATTGTTCATAAAAATAAATCACAAATTGCTTTGTCATCTTCCAAAATACTACTCTGTAGTTTTGTTAGATTTAGAAATGTAAAAATATCTATTTAAGTATAACCAAATTTTTAATTATTTTGTTACGATTTTTTAAATATTGATGTTAAACGAAAGCATTAATAATTACTACAATTAATAATTATTAATTATAATTAATGCTCAATCTAATAAAGCACACTGCATTCTTTATTACCTTTAGCAAATAAAAGAAAAAATAAAAATTTGATCTCAATTATTGCATTTTTTATTATCATGAATTTTAGAATAGTTACTGAAATTATTTGTGTTCGTTAGAATATTGTTGTACCTCAAACGCAAATTCTAATAAGATATTGTCATATTAGATTTTATTTGTTGTTTCAAATCTAATTTATAAAGAACATTGTTTTTACAAATCTAATTTATAAAGAACACACAAATATACACTCATAAGAAAAAGCCTATACAAACCCTACGGGGAATGTGGGGTCAATTGCCCTCCAGGGACCTATCCCGTGGCCTTACAAGCAGGGGGATTGTGTTATCGAGCCCTACTTCGACGTCAAGTAGATTATTTTTAATTCTTAATTTTTTATTAGTTTATTTGAAAAGCTATTTTTAGACACACCACATTACTGCCACAAGGTGTCTAAAATGTGGCAATTGGTCATTTCCAATGACAACGCCATGTTAAAGTGATATGTCTCTTTCAAAGAAAAAGACCGATAAACGACCGGTATCCGCCCCCTTGGGACCTATCCTGCGTGTCATCTGGGACCGGTCCCTTTCCCCGTAGGGAATAGTTGAAAACTCTGTTGAAATAACTGAATTTTATACTACGCAATGTTAGTTCAAATACGGATGAGAGTAATTGTTAAGCTAAATTGGATTTACAAAAAATATTAGTCCAATCCTAAATTTTTAGACAAAATAGCAGAAAAATTAGTTCAATTGAATCAGAACAGGCTTTTATATTAACGTTTTTCATACAAAAAAAGTTTGGCCTGAGAACGCCAAACCCTGGAGGTTTTACTATACTGGCCTAGTACTTTCACTCTAAATTGGAATTTCTCACCTCCCAGAATGGCTGGTAGGTGATAAAAATTATTATTTTGCATAACTCGATCCATATCCAGGAGATGTTTTCACTTTTCGGCAAAAAAAAAATACCACTAGGAAATTTGCAGAAAAGCATCTATCAGACTTTTATTAAATTGGGATATGCGATAGAGGGTACAAAACTAAGGAACAAGCGCAATTTTGTATAGTCCCAATCTTATTTTTAAGTGTTCAAAAGTTGGGGTCAAAAGTGTCCGCATGTTAATATCAATTTTAGTTGTGCAATCTTATTAGATTCTAATTAAAAGCTTTCTTTATTATGCATTTATTGTTTTCTATTTGGAAAGACGTTATTCTGTAAATTTCCAAGTGGGTATTTTTGCCGAAAAGTGAAAACATTAACCCCATATGGATCAAGATACACAAAACAACAATTTTTATCAAGTGGAAAAAAGATTTTTTTATCCATTTGTAGAGATATTTTTTCTAAAATTATGAAAGGTGTTATTCTGTAAATTTCCTAGTGTGTCGTTTTTGGCCGAAAGTATAAAAATTAACCCTACATGGATCATGTTACATAAAATAATTATTTTTATCAATTTGATATTTTTTTTTGTGAAATTTAAAGGCTTTACAATCTCGGTGTCATAATTAATATTAAGTTTCATGGGTCTTTTCTGACCCCAGGCCACTAAGAGTTAACGATTTTTTAAACAAGTGAAAAGATAATTATAGTATTAACAAATTTAAGTGATACTTTTCTGAAAACTATGTAAACTTTGATAAAAATATTAAAATTTTGTTAAATTTTTGACAAAATGAGCAATTTTTGTAAAATGTCCTGGAAAGCAGTCGCTCCAAGCACAAAATCGAATTATCATTTTTCCAGTTTAGTTTTTTTTTTTTTTTCTTTAATATCAGCTATTATGTGGTACAAATAGCAATTGACATCTCCAATTTAGGCATTTTAAAAAACCTTTAAAATTAATTTAAAAAAACACGTTTTTGCATTTTTATCAAATTCGTGGGTCATTTTGGATTCCAGGCTAAAGTGGGTTAATGATATCCGATGAAGTCAAAATTTCATATCTGAATCACTTTGACTATATTAATTGAATAAATGAAATAAAAAATATTTTTTTTCAAAATTTCGAATTTTGGGAATTTTTAACAATAGTAATACACTTTTTTCAAAATGGGCTATTTTCGTCCAACTTTCGGCACGGGTTAACGGTTTCCAAAAAAATAAAAATTGATTTCTTCCATTTGGGACCATTTCCAATAAAACTGGGGGGGTGTAATGACGAATCAATTATTAAGGGACACCCTAATTTATACTTAATGTTCGATTTTTGTTGTTGTTCTACATGTAAAATTGTTTTATAAGACTTTGTAAAAATCAACAAAATTATTATGTATTTGTCTATAATTATTTTTAATATACACATTAAAAACAAAATCTAAATGTAAGAGTTCAGAACTCTTTCTGTGAATATGATTCCAATGCCTTTTGCGAATATCTGCAAAATAACAAAGTCACAATGAATGCTTTTTCCGCTTAGGTCACCATCATTTTAAAATAATTATAATTAAAGAAGCCTTGGAATTATTATAAACGTGTTATTAAAGTATATTCGCCTTTTTAAGTAAATATTCTTCTAATAGGCATTGGAGTTCTGTTTTCCTTGTATTCGTAAACATCTTAACATTAATATTATTACAAAAAAAAAACATTCTTAACTAACCTAAATAAGCTTAAATAACCTACAAAAACTTATTTATAGCATCAATATACCTACATAAATATATCCATTTTAACAATAAGTACCTCGTACAACTTTGTTATTATAAAAATAACTTTAATAACAGCTACTCAAACACATTTTCTTTACGATACCAGGAAAATGGAAAAAAAGAAAATAAAATGAACATGGTAAATAGAAAAACCATGACTACACGAATAGAAAAAAGTCCGTAAAAATGTCTTCTAACGCTACTACCCACGAACATTTTTTACAATCGGTAGCCAACCACACAAATTCTGAAACATGTTCCACAACAACCAATTCCATGGAACTGGTTCCGGAACCAGTTCCACGGATCTCATATGGAAGGTATGACTGACCTAGAATCAGTTCTAGAACTAGTTCCAAAACTGATTCAATTAAATCTAACATAAATATAACTGAAACTTTGAAGATATAACAGCTTCTTTTTGCTGTTTTTTGTATACAAATATTCAGCAAAATTTTTATTTTCAATTAACTAAAATTTAACTCAAATCTAACTAAAATTTTGTCTAGTTAACAGTTGTTTCAGAAGGCTAAATCAGCAGTTTTTTCCACAAGATAATTATTAAGTCATTTTTACTAACTAGTTCTGCTCTTTTTACAATTTTGTTTCTATGAGTGTAATATCTAAAGTGGTTAATAATGTCGATTTTTTACACAATAACATCGGCAAATCAATTATATTTTTTATGTGTGTTGGTAGAAAATATGCAAATTAGTAAGTCACTTATTTTTACAAAATTTTCCAGAAAATTTTCCCTACGAGATATTGCTATGATAGGTCTAATAAAGCCCTAGGAATTGAAGGTTAAATTTCAAGATAATATTTCAGTATTAAAGGAAATTGTTTACTTAATTTGCTTGCCCATATTTAGAGTTATGTTTAACAATTTAACCTTTATGTGCTATTTCCTAAAGCATTTGATATCCAACATTAATAAGTGCTACACTTATGTGCATATTTTAATATATATATGTGTGTGTAAACACTGTATTATACACATACCAGGAAGGAGAGAGTAAATCAATATGTACACTAGAGTGTCCCTTAAAAATCGATTTGTCATTACACCCTCCAGTTTTAATGGAAATGGTCCCAAATGGAAGAAATCGATTTTTTTTTTGGAAAACGTTAACCCGTGCCGAAAGTTGGACGAAAATGGCCCATTTTGTAAAAAAAAGTGTATTACTATTAAAAATTCCCCAAATTAGAAATTTCGAAAAAAAATATTTTTTATTCCATTTAGACCTGTTAACTTATCTCAGAATAAACTGAGTTTAGTGCTTAACCATAGTTATGAATGTCAAATTTATATGGAAATATCTGTGGTTAAGGTTTAACCATGGTTATGTTGGAGATAAGTTACTCGCCCTTATTCATTTAATAGTCAGACATGGAATTTTGACTTCATCGGATACCATTAACCCACTTTAGCCACGAATTTGATAAAAATGCAAAAACGTGTTTTTCTAAAAATTAATTTTAAAGATTTTTTAAAATGCCTAATTTAGAGATGTCGATTGGTATTTGTACCACATAATAGTTGATATTAAAGAAAAAAAAATAAATTGGAAAAATGATAATTCGAGTTTGTGTTTGGAGCGACTGTTTTCCAGGACATTTTACAAAAATTGCTCATTTTGTCAAAAATTAAACAAATTTTGAAAGTTTTCATCAAATTTTACACAGTTTTCGGAAAAACATCACTTAAATTTGATTAGACTATAATTATATTTACATTTGTTTAAAAAATCTTTAACCCTTAGTGGCCTGGGGTCAGACAAGACCCATGAAACTTAATATTAATTATGACTACGAGATTGTAGAGCCATTAAATTGATAAAAAAAAATCTAAACTGGATAAAAATAATTATTTTAAACAATTATTTTAATTTTTGCATTAAAAAATACAAAAATTGTTTTTTCGGACTTTCTAACTTTCTAACTAAATATATGAAAATAATTATTTTATGTAACGTGATCCATATGGGGTTAATTTTTATACTTTTTGCCAAAAACGTCCCACTAGGAAATTTACAGAATAAAAAATTTCATAATTTTCGGAAAAATATCACTTTGAATGAATAAAAAAATTTTTTTTCCACTTGATGAAAATTATTATTTTGAGTAACTTGATCCGTATAGGGTTAATGTTTTCACTTTTCCGCAAAAAAGTCCACTTGGAAATTTTCAGAATTTCAAAATGGGCCATTTTCGTCCAACTTTCGGCACTGGTTAACGTTTTCCAAAAAAAAAAAAAATCGGGTTCTTCTATTTGGGACCATTTCATTTCCAAAGAAACTGGGGCGGGTGTAATGAACGAAAATCGCCAAATCGCTATTTTAAGGGACAGTCTAATGTACACACATTAAATATGAATTAACATGAAAATGGAAAATGATTTAAATGTATTTGTATTGTGAGCAGGCCTTGAAAAGGATGATTTGTATTAATTTTTTGTTTGAATGGCAAATGATAATTAATTATCTAGCATAACGCTTTTATCAACTATACACTCACAGAAATAAACGTGTAAAATTAGCAGAAAACGCTATTGATAAAAACTAGTTATAAACTCTTTTTGGACACACTGCTCCATTTTCAACTCACCACAAGGTCTATACACAGAGGGAATTTTGCCGGACGAGTTTTAATGAAATTTTTCAGTAAACTAATGAAGTTTTCTTCACAAATTAAATGAAAATTTTCTTAAATTTGATGAGAAAGCTTCACATATTTTATAAATCTTGTTTTAATGAAACATTTTCATTGAGTGTATAAAACTTTTAATAAATAAAATGAAATTTTGTACAACATTTTATGAGAAACTTCATTAATTCAATGCAAAGTTTCAATGGACGAGTTCCAGTGAAACTTCGTTGGTTTTATGCAGAAATTCATTAATATCATGCAGAGAATTCTCTTAGTGTAGCTGTGGCTAAATTCATTTTTTTTCTTCATTCGAAAAAACTCATTGTGATAAATATATTTTGAAAATATATTTAGTATTAGGAAATAGGTACGTATGTTTAATATATTCAATAATTAATTAGATATTACTCATACACACAAAAACGAAATAACCTTAATTATAAAATTAAAATTTTTTTAAAATAAAATTTCTTTAAATTTTTAGTAATTAATACTATAATTTGCATGATAGGGCAAAATCAGTTATCTCAATAATTGATATTATCAATTTCTTTTTAAAACATTCTTATAAAATCCCTGTAGTTAAAATTAAGACTTAATTCCTTTTAAATTATGAATTAAGCAATAGCATTAAAGTATATTAATGTATAATAATGTACAATCGGAAATTTGACTCTAAAACAATATACTATTAAGTATGTTTAAATATTTCCTTTTCGAAACCTAAAATTATGTACATATTTCTACTCGATTGAATAACATAAACATTATAACATAAATATATACGTTTATACACTGCTACTCCCATAATAAGTGAGATTGATTAATATTTTGTATATTAAGTGTGTATATAAGGATGGCACATATGCTAATCTTCATTATATTAGTCAACCGAGTAATTAAATCTAATACAACTTAACAAAATGATTCCCGCTTCTATTTAGACCTTAAACAGTGTTTAGGTGAGATGTTTTATAATACATTTTTCTGTCCTTAAACATTTAAAATTATCATGTTTAAAATCTAAACTCATTGTTAAATGGGATAAGTTTAAGTTTAATGTTATCAATTACTGTGAATGACAAATTTGAATCAAAAGAAAAAAACAATAAAACTTGAGTGAAATTAATTAAATTTAAGTAAACCCAGTTATGAAGTGTTAGACAAATAAAAAACTAATTATATTTTGCTTCCGGTGAAATAAAACTGTAAAAACAGCATGGATGGTAATGATGCGGTTATCGGTAAGGGTAACGCTATTTTAGATTATTTCGGTAACGGTATTTTAAGGTTAGCGGTATTTCGGTTATTTCGGTAATGGTATTTTAAGGATATCGGTAGTCAGTTTTTTCGATGCATCCCTCTATTTTTTTTACGAAAAACAGAACCAATTTACCAACTCAATGTACAAAAAATACTCAATAATCCAGTGCAATTGCCAAAAACAGAAAATTAAAAATATCGGTAACGTTATTTTAGGGGTAACGGTATTTCATTTATATCGGTAAGGGTATTTTAAGGGTATCGATATTTAATTTATTTGGGTATCGGTATTTTAAGGGTAACGGTATTTCAGTTATAACGGTATTTTAAAGATAGCGGTATTTCGGTTATTTCGGTAACGGTATTTTAGGGGTAACGGTAGTCAGTTGAAAGGGTTTTGAATCGATAACGGTATTTTAGCGGTATTGCCTGCCAACCCTGAAAAACAGGCCTGAATTAAAAAATCAAAAATCTTATTTCCGACTGGTGAGGTCAATGTAATAAAGGCATTTCAAAGCAAAAGTCACGTTGAATAAATCCAAAAATTACTTTTAGAAAAAAATATTACTTTTCTGTTTTTTTTAATGCAAAAATTAAAATAAAAAATAACTTTTTGGAAAATTAGTTTTCAATCATACTGTGAACAGCTTTTAAAAGAACAGGTTTTATGAAACACCTTCTCACTCCAAATAAATTGTGATTTCAGTGAATTAAGTGCCACCTTAGTTTTATTTATATTTTTTTTTAACACTCTACACATGTGCAATGATTTTCTTCCTGTGTGTTTTTACTATAAAATACAAATAGAATGTTAACATTACAACTTAAGGATATTTGCTTGAAAAGCATTTCATTCATATATTTTTTCGTTTACTTTTTTCTATATTTGCTTCTCGTTTTCTTCTATTTTATTTATTTATTTCTTTTGCTGTTCGACATTTAAAATATTTATTTATGCGTATGTAAATATTATGTTATTGGCTAATAAAATATACATATTACTACATACAATATTTTTTTCTGCTTCAATAGAAGCCATTTCTTTTTTCCCCATTTTGATTGTGCCCGCAAAACATTTGTACTTATACCCTACAATGTTCTGTGGTATATTGAGTTTCTGCTGATGTTTGTAAATACGAAAAATAATTGGCGTAAGACTGTACGCCTATCGAGTGAGAATCGACTGCTGCAGCATTCTCCCGACCATCTCACTGTGGCACATATTTAGAGAAGATGGCCAAAAGTCATTTATTTCAGTAACTCAGATTTAGAAAGTATGTAGCTCATATTAAAGGGGATACTGAAGAACCTCAGGAACCCTGTATAGCACAAAAAGCTAACAAGGTTCTGACAACTGATTCTGGCAGAGGGGACCAAAAGAAATATACGTGTATCGGTTTTTTTAAAGTTTACGTCTAGCCCTATGTTTTTTTAGCGGGTTAAATTTTCCCCCCTTTTGGCATTTTTATAAAAAATAATAAATAGCGGTAACTACCAATTAAAATAACGGCATTCGTAACGATAACGGTATTTGTAGATTTTTTTAGAGGTGTTAGCAACGATAACGGTATTCAATTTGGAACGGCATTGTAACGATAACTAACCTTGAAATATAGTATTGATTTATTGTAGCGTTAATTGAAATTCCCTTTCCGAAATTTGATCCACTTCCCGGAATATGACCCAAATTGTACTGTGCTGTAGGGTTTCATATATTCGTCATGCCTGACTTTCAACTTTTTTGGTTATTTTTTTCATTACATTTCTATATGCATGTATGATTTCCATTATTGCTGAGAGTTTAAAGGTTTTTGCTGTTACTTTTTTTGTTGAAAAAATTTAACCTACATACTTTTCTTTAAAACATTAAATAATTTTCATTTGTTTTCCACAATTATTCTTTGTAATTAATTCTTTCATGGCATAATTCAAAGCAAACTTTAAGGTTCATTGCAAAGAAAATTCACTTTCTACACTAAAGACTAATTCGATGTGAACCAGTTCTTTCACCGATTAAATTACAATATTAAAAATTTAGTTAATAACCGAATAGCTAGTTCTAAAAACGGTAATTGCTCAGTTAACAGTCATTTAAACATGAAAATAAAAATAATATTTTTTATGGTTTATTATTATTACTATTATTTTTTAATTGTTTAAGATTTCCTTAAAGGAAGTTTTTCTAATTGCACCATATTTCACCCCGCTATCAACAAATCTGTGCAAAGCTGATACCAAAATAACCCAGTAGCAAAAAATACTAGTTCAGAACCAGTTATGTACTAGTTTATTTGACCAAGGCAACTATTACTAGTTCTAACGCCTCTCCATATAAACAACTGTAGAATTTAACATGGAGATGTCATAGGGATGGGGGCAATTGTCGCCAAACTCCCACTTTGGTACTAGTTGTAAAACTAGATTGGAAATTACAATTTAAGGCGAAAAATAGGGAGCGAAACTGGTACTAATGTGGCACTAGCGGAACCAGTTCCGAAGTGAGTCTTTGGAAATAGTACTGTACCAGTTGGTTGCTACCTGAATTATATAGATAAAAAGAAATGGTCTTTCCTTTGATAAAACGCATATTAGACCGATAGTTTCCTCTTACTGAGATAATTATATCCATTTACCAAATGAAATTTAAAATATTTTGTGTTTATGATTTCTAATGACAATAAAACATTTAAATGTTTATTTGCAAACTCAGACTGTATTATTAAAAACAAATGTAACCAAAACTAGTACATATTTCAAAATTGGTATTTAAATTCAATTTTTTGAAACAGTCTCTGCACAGTTTCAATGAAACTATTAGGTGCACAAATTGTTGAAGATTATTGTTTTAGAAAGAAAAACAGAATGCTGTACTTATAAGAAATTTACTAAACTAGTTATGGAGTGACTATTTGGCACCAGTACTGTACCAGTTGATTTACTCCTCAATTCAACTCACAATAAAAAAATTTAGTCTCCGATTTTTTAATAAATATAAATGAAAAAAAAAATAGTTTCAAATCTCATATTTCAATTCAGGTAAATTTTTTCAACAGTCTCTACATAGATCGTATTTAACTAGTACACAACTGGTTCAAAATTATTATTTTGAGAACTAGTTCTGTAATTACTAGTCAAAAAACTAGTACTTTTTAGAACTAGTTCGACCATTTGCTACTGGGAATATTTGATATATTTTGATAAACATTGTTTTTTATAACAGGGTTGCCTCTAAATCTATTCCAGAACAGTTTCCTTTACAACCGACTTCTATAACTGGTTATAGAACCAGCTCTAAAGCAACCTGTTCTACTTTGGAGGAAAAAAACCTGTTGCCAATAGGTCACACTCCATACAAAAAGAACGAGTTGCAAAACATAAGTTATAACCTATGCTAATATAAAGTATAAAGTGTTCTGCAATCAGTCCACGGTTTCTCTAAATATCTATTCTCAGAAGTTTTCGCATCGAAAAATGCACCTCTTCCTTACAAAAAAACAGGATACTCATTTAAAACTACACTAGTTGAAACAGAAAGACCTGACGTGTTGTACAATAGAGCACCCATATGCACAAAAGTGTTATTTTTCTAGCTCCCCACTCATTTTCGGATAGGTTGAGAGTAAAAAATAAGATATGTGCAAAAATTGGGTTTCTGCGATGTAAACATTTACATCGGCCGTTTACATTTATGTCCTCAAAATTACACCAAAAAAGGCTAATGGATTTATCCATCTATAACTCTTAAACTAGAAGCTTCTGGTGATTAAGTTACCTAGCTGTTGTTTACACAATGAAAAGTCAAACATTTTCCTTATACAAACTTTTAACCCTCTTATGACCGTTAGTGGTGTTTTAAGCGGTAAACATTAAAATTTGGGTCAAAACTAAATTTTGAATGTCTCTCATTTAATTTTGGAGATCTGTAAGTACGTATACTCTTCATAATATAATAGGAAATTTAGCGTAGATTTTTAATATTTCGTCCATTCCATGATAGAAAGCCCAAAAACTGATTCTGAGTTATAGATTTTTTACACATGTGCACTAGGAAACCATGTGAATCTTCCATTTTGGATATAGGATGTGTTCACCGAACTTATGTAAAACACTACGATGTACATTTTTGTGGAACAATTTAACCCTCTAACTCTTCAATTAAAGGGACTTTTTGGCCCCGTTTTTAAAAGGGACAAGAAGACCCGTAAACTGAAGAGTTAGAGGGTTAAAATGTTCCACAGGAATGAACCTCATAGTGTTTTACATGAAATGAAAGATTCACATGGTTTCCTCTTCAAATCCAGGTTTGTAGGCATTTGAGCGCCAATTCTGTATAATTACGAAATTAACCCTTAAACACATTTTAAGTATAGACTTATTTCCGGCATTGACCTTAAATTTTCAACTTCGATGTCTTCAGAGACTTACAGTAGAATTTCATGACAAATATTTTTGTGGGACATTTTAACCCTCTAGCTCCTCAATTATAGGTACTTTTTGTCCCTTTTCAAAACGGCCACAAACGACCCGTAAGTTGAAGAGTTAGAGGGTTAAAATGTTTCGCAAAAATATTTGTCATAAAATTCTACTATATGTCTCTGAAGACATCAAAGTTTAAAATTGAGGTTCAATGCCAGAAATAAGTCAGAACTTAAAATATGTTTAAGAGTTAATTTCGTGCTTATTCAAATTGGCGCTCAATCCCAGCAAAATCTCAGTAATGGGTGTTCATCACTAATATCTAAATAATAAGCAGTAGAATTAGGGCCTACTGCATATAATTCGGTGTCAAAACTCATTATTTTTGTTCCACAAGGTCGTTTTTGTAAGTAGTTGTCCATATTCGCTGCATGAAAAAACGCACAAAATTTGTGCACCCACTTACCCGCTTCATTACAAAAGTATATAAAATAAGTAGTTACCAAAATAAGTAGTTACCAAAATAAGTGGTTATTCGTGTGCTTATATGCAGTTAAAAAATAAGTGGTAACAAGTTAAATAATACGACTTACTTATATACTTACTAGTGGTTAAAAAATAAGTAGTTACCAAATTCACATTACATGTTAACCACATTACTCGCTGTAGATATGCTTATTTAATATTTTTCTGTAAACCCTTTACTTTAAGAGTTATAGCGCAAAGAAGCTTTGAATTAATTTTAGCCGTGGGTGACTGACCTGTTTTAATACGAGAGAACCAACGTTTGCGGGGATATTATTTTTTATATTTTTTACACCCAATTTACTAGAAAATGCGTGGGGAGGTGAAAAAATTTCACTTTTGCAAATTCCATATACTTATGGGTGCTCTAGTGACAGTTACTTTGTAACAAATATAAAATAATGAAAAAAAACAAAAAATAGGGCGATTTTTTACTCAATTTTTTAACCCTTTTGGGCAGCTAAAAAAAAAGTGTCCTTTAAATTCTTCTCCTCTATAACATATTCGAAGCTCATTAAGATCTGCCGGTCCTTGTTAGAATTTTGTTTTTATGAGAAAAGCCAAAATAAGCTTAATTCTTAGAAAAATAAGCAAAAATAAACAAATATTTGCAAAATAAGCAAGAACACCCAAATTTAGCAAATTAATGAAAAGCTATAAAATATATAGCTTAACATTTTTATATTTTTGAGATCAGAAGATATATTTAATCTAAAATGTTCTATCTTTTAAAATAAAAAACAAAATTTAGCTTCTCCTTATTTGAAGTCTTTATGACGTATAAAGTAATGAAAGAATGTTTACGTCTGGTATATTTAAGTTGGACTGAAATAAAGTTGATATATACTTGATCCTTGAAGAACCAATAAAGGAACTATTGATTACACTATGCGACAGTCAAAATCGGGATGGGATGAAACCAACGGGAAATGTTATATCGGTCAAAAACAAGTTATACGTGTCCCGGCGTTTCGCTGGGTCACCCCTAGGAATCGAGATATATCTTTTTTTTGACATAACTCGAGAACCGCTAGTCCGATTTTGCTCAAACAATTTTAAAAAAATTACAAATTACAATTCCTTTAATCTGTTAATATAACGTTTTTCTATATACTCAACAGTTTTGCCGGTAAAAATAAATGTTTGTTACCGCTACAATAAAAATCAATAACCTTTTGTTTATTACTTTTTTTTAATATTTAAGGCAAAAAATATTTTTTTCTTCATACATTTATTTTTACCGGCAAAACTGTTGAGTATATAGAAAAACGTTATATAAACAGATTAAAGGAATTGTAATTTTTAATTGTTTTAAAATTGTTTGAGCAAAATCGGACTAGTGGTTCTCGAGTTATGTTAGAAAAAAGACCACCAAAGGTCAAATCGATATATCTCGATTCCTAGGGGTGACCCAGCGAAACGCCGGGACACGTATAACTTCTTTTTTACCGATATAACTTTCCCCGGTAGTTTGAACCCTTCCCGATCACTGACCCCTACCATTTGTATCACAGTGTTATTAATTTGTCGGTTAAAAATTCTTTTTTTTTATCAGAAAGTTTGCTGAATATTTCAGATAATGGGCATAGTTAAAAAGTTACAAAGAAAAATTTTAAGAAACCTCCTTAATGTATTTTCATACATCTTGACATTGAATTTAAAAAGATTTCACTAGTATGACAAATTCATTCAAAAACTATAAAATTAACACTTTTAAATGTTATTTTTATTTTTATTTCAAATTTTTTAAATAGTTATTTTATTTTATCATAAACAAAGAATTAAAATATTTTTTATGATATAATTAAAATTTTGACATGACATAGGAATTTATTATTATTTTTTTAAGACAAAAACATCAAATGAAAAAGTTTAATGTTAACACCCACACGCACATCAACATCAAAAATCTGAAAAAAGTATAATTAAAACTGAGCAGGTATTTTATGATCTATTTAACACACTATTAAAATATGTGTTATTTTTCTATTAATTACTTCAAAATAAAAAAAAATATATACAGAAATTAACAAAAGATCAAAATAAAAAATTTAAATGTTTTAAAAATAGTAAATCAAAATAGCGCACAAACAATACGTATTCGAACGCATCTTTAAAATTAAATATTTTAAAAGAAGTTACTGTTAACATTACAATATTTAAAAAATTTTTATTAAACAAATAATAGAGATAAATTTCTAATATAGAACTTTGTTAAACAAAATAACAAAAAAGAATAGAAAACGAGATAAAAATACGTAAATATGGGTTTCACTTAGAGTTTGCTAAAAACCGAAAAATCTGAAAACCGCGGTTTCGGTTTTTTAAAATTATAAAAACCGCGGTTTCGGTTATTTTTCGGTTTTCTTGTGATATTAATAGAATTGTTTTAAAATAATTTAATATGTATGCATAACAATTAAATATTTTAATACATTCAAGATATTTATTAAAATTCGATTGAATTTCTTACTCGAATAAAGGCAATAACACCATTGCCGGGGGAAAAAAACGCGGAAACCGTTATAAGTTAAAATTGTTTATTCTTTTTTCGGCAGATTAAACTGTATTTAAAGAGTTTAAATTTGGAATTTAGCAATTTGTTTAAAACAATATAAAGTTAAAATTTTATATAGTAACTTTCGCGGACTACGAAATAAAACTTTTTAAAAAATAAGCGGTGAAAATCTGGACTGAATACGTGAAACTCAATATCTCTTAAAACATGACTTTTGGTGCAATTTTTTACTAAAATTATAATCCTCAGCTGTAGTATCTGTAGTAGTAAAAACAAAAAATCTTTAAAGTAATATTTAATGGAGAAATTGTTCATTACAATTAAATACAGAATTTTGTAAAATAAGAGATGAACCCTTTCGAAATTCTAGGCTCAATAATATGTAATTTAATTAATTATTTTAATTGCTTTAAGTATTTGCTAAAAACCGACTTATTTTTGTCGGTTTTCGGTTTCGGTTTTGAGGCCTCGAAAACCGCGGTTTCGGTTTCGGTTAAAACCGAACAGCAAACTCTAGTTTCACTATATACAGAATGGAATCCTTAAAGGCTCCATTAGTCTGGTATCGTTAATGATCGTGTCAGCTGTTTACTTTTAGTTAATGACAGTATACACAACTATTTAGTTTGGAAGTACATTTGAGTTAAGAAAATCTATTGAAAATAGATTTCTACTTTACGATACCTCATTTCGCCGCACTTTACTTCCGAACTAATTTTGGCTTAAGGCATTCGTAGTAGAAGTAGGCCGAATAACACATGGAGAAGAACGTTAGTATGCGAGTCTTCCAAATATTTAAGCGAATTGCAAATGGCAAATGATAGAAACTCCTGAAAAAATTATGTAAATAGACTAAGATCCTAAAGCCCAAATTAGTTTGGAAGTAAAGTGCGGCGAAATGAGGTATCGTAAAGTAGAAATCTTTTTTCAATAGATTTTCTTACCTCAAATGTACTTCCAAACTAAATAGTTGTGTATACTGTCATAAACTAAAAGTAAACAGCTGACACGATACTTTACGATACTACCAGACTAATGGAGCCATAAATATATATAAAATAATATTTAAGAACATGTCAAATAAATAAATACATAAAATAGGGGACCTAAACTTTTTTTAGGAATAGCAAAAATTTTAAGGAAGTATTTATATATTCTTTTAGTTTAATTTATAAAAGAAAAATATTTTAAATCGTTAATAAACCAATTATGCAAATTTTTGTTTAATTAAAAGTATGCAAAAAAAAAACATAAGGAAAAAACAAGGTAAACGAAATGTCTACAATACTTTTTTCAACATGTTTTATTTTTATTCTTTTCATATTGAAATTTCATTAATAAAAATATTTATTATGCTAGTCTTTAATGCTTGTCTCATTTTTCTTCTTTGGAGAGTTTTATTGGTTTTCTAGAATAAGTTAAATTACCTTTTTTTAGTTCCAATTTGATTTTAATTTATTCTCGTTCTTTTCTACTTCATCACTATTTAATCATTGTGTTGTTGTTTATAATACTAACCTAATAAAAAGAAAGAGAATTCATTAAATATATTAATATAATTAAAAATATACATATGTACAAAGAAATGTTTAACTAATTTTTATAACAATATTTAAATAAATACAATAAACAAAATCTTGTTTGTGGTTTTTAGCGAATTTAGTGTTTTTTTTTTCTAAAATCTACATAAGGTCAATAAAATACTTGATAGGTTTTAGAAGTTTTGGCAGATTTTAAAACCGAAATAACCACAATAATGACTTAATGAGTAAAAGTTGTATGTCAACATTTTAAATTATAGAACAATGGGTCTAAAGACCATAATAATAATTATATATAAAAAATCATTACGACTTCGACGTTTCCATTTTCGCATTGCAATTACGACGCGAAAATGCAAGCGAGTTTGTTCATTATTATTTACTTCACCCAGAAAACAGATTTGTACTGACAACCGAATTTGTTGCCAGTCGATCAGTTGCAGTAACTGCTTTTTTCGGCAGTGACTATGTTATGGAATCAACCTAAAGTCCGTTGTCATAATCAAAATACCTATACCACATGTAATACTAAACTATAAAGGCTTCATTAGTCTAATCGTAAAGTAAAAAAACGTATCTGTAATCAATTCAGTGTATTAAAATAATATAGAAATATATTTTTATCTTTTTTCTATGCATTGAAACTGTTGTCAAGTAAAATCGTAAAAAGGTTCTGTTGAAAATAGAAATTTTCTATTTTATTACTTGACATTTAATTCTATGCTCAAGAAAAAGATAAAAAATACAATATTTTTATTTTTCATACTCTTTTTATTCATTATGTGAATGATACGTTACTTTTTTTACGATACTTCCAAACTAATTTGGGCTTAAAGCTCTATTTTGCAATCTGACAACCTTTAACTCAACTTTAATATTTCGTGTTTAGAATACTGTACAAATATCAATGGATTTTCGTCAAATTTGACAAAGCTCAATAAAATGAAATAAAAAAAAAAAACATTCAAACGGATAAACTTATCCCTCTACTAAACGACAGTATATAAAAACGTAAATTTTTACACAAAAAATAATTCAAAATTGCCTACAATGCTCTATAGTCGAATTTCCAAATTTGGGGACAAAAAACAAATTTTTCAACTTTAGATTTTTAAAAATTTTTTTATACTCGACTAAAAAAGTTTTCATATAATCTTATATGATTTGATATAAATTTAAATGTTTATATGCGTGGCTTTATATAACCATATACATTTATATTAACACTTTGGTTTTATAAATATGTTTGATATAACGTTATATATAATCATTTGCGATTTGGTCTCCAGCCATATATTAAGAGATCTGAAAATATAGTTCATACATAATTATATATAATGGCATATAAGCTTTTATAAACAATCTTATATCAAAATATATACTTAACAAAGTTAATAGAAAATTGTATTAATTTTTTATATAATTATATCTGACATGATATCTAATTATACAAAATTTTATAAAGTTTAATTGCAACTTTTAAATTTAAAAATAAAAATTAATAAAACATATGTTGAAATAAATATGGTTTAAGTTCAGTTATTTTTTCCGTGAAAAAAATTAATTCTGAAAGTTATTTTTTTATTTTATAAGACACACATTTTATAAGAAAGACCAAAACTCTAACCTAGAAAAAGTTGTTCCGACAAATTTTTGTAATATTTTATTTTGTCAGCTATTTCCAAGTTTATTAGCAAAAATTTTTCTAAACATTAAGCATTAGTATTTAATATGAATGAAAAGTGATCTCAACAATATTTACTAAAATTTTATTTGAAAATCTTCATCAAATTTTATGTATTAATATATAATTTGATGCAGTTGGATAGACCCATTTTTCGGATCAAATTGTATCAGGTTAGATAACATGCTTATCTCGCTTGATATAATTATATATTCCAATATTCGGATCAAATTAGATATGGATTTGGTTTGGTTTATATATGGGTTTATATATGGTGATATATGATTATATAATATTTTTTTTAGTCGGGTAGGGTTAAATTCCCAATATATTGGGAAAAAAAATTATGGCTTTTGGTAGCCGTTACCGTCGATTTTAGTTGTTCTGAAGATTGTTACAGTTAGAGTTTGCTGTTCGGTTTTATTCGAAACCGAAACCGCAGTTTTTCAAGCCTCAAAACCGAATCCGATAACCGACAAAAATAAGTCGGTTTTTAATAAATACTTTAACCACTTAAAATAATTAATTAAATTGCATCCCAGTGTACAATTAGAAACCGAAAAGACTCATATCAGCCCTAAGACCTAATGAAATCACTTTTATGATTCACAAGAGACTCAGAATTATGAGCATTATTGGAAAAGTTAGAAGTTTTTGAGCCATTATGAGTCATTTATAATTAATTTTTGAGATATTTATGAGCAATGAAAACATTTTTTAAAAATTTTGAATACACCCAAAGTTTGATATTTTAGAGTCTTTTACGAGTAATAATTTCTGAGCTCTCAGAAAAATGTTAGCTGGTATATTATTGAATTTCGAATATGGCTCAGCTCCAATTTTACAAAATTTCTTACCCAGCCAGCAGTTTCGGAGCGCTCATAAATAAGATTTTCAAATGACTCATAAAAATTATTATTGTTTTTTCTTAGTACAAAATATAAACCCTCAAAAAACAATCCAAAAAGTTGTCTCAAAATGGACGCTCATTTTTCAGACTTAAAAAAGGATCCAAAATTATTCAAATTTATGTAAAAATTTCGATTTTATACGTTCTTTTTTCCGAGTCACTTCTGAGTACACAGGGGGCTCTTTTGGACGGACCACTTTCACAGGAAGAAGTGAAAAAATGTTTATGTTTTTGGAGCTCATTAATGATCATCTTTGTTTGCTGGGTATTTAATTGGTAATGATCATATTCTCCATTAAATATAACTTTAAAGAAACTGAGGCTTATAATTTTAGAAAAAAAATACACCAAAAAGTCAAGTGATTTAAGAGAAGTTGAGTTTCAGTTCATTGCCTTTATTCTAGTGAGAAATTCAATCGAATTTTAATAAATATCTTGAACGTGTTAAAATACATATTTCATTATTTTAAAACAATTCTACTAATGTCACAAGAAAACCGAAAAATAACCCAAACCGCGGTTTTTATAATTTTTAAAAACCGAAACCGCGGTTTTCAAATTTTTCGGTTTTTAGCAAACTCTAGTTACAGAGAGTGATATTTTTGTTCGGTTTAAAGATCAAATATGACAAATTCCAAATAAAATTCACAATTTATTTTATAACAAATAGAGAAAAAAAACTTATAAAAAAAACTGTTCTAGATCCAATGGTTGACAATTAAGTTTTTTTTATAAGTTTTTTCTCCATTTGTTGTAAAACAAATTGTGAATTCTATTTAGAATTTGTCATATTTGATCTTAAAACCGAAAAAACTCAAATTATGTTGTAAAATCTGCAGAAAATTTTGCTAAATATTAGTAGACTAAAAATAAAAAAAAAAACTGTTACAAAGCGTAAAATAACGCTAAATTAAATGATTTTAAAACCTTATTAAATAATATATTTTAAATTAGTTTTTAATATGCTAGTCTGTAAGGATAAATTGTATCCATAGACTGAAATTAAATAAATTTAGTTGTATGAAAATAGCGGTCTATTCTGCTAAAATTAACAGAAAAATTTGCTAAACAAAAATAGCAAACTGCTGATTTCAGAAAGCTAGATTTTTATTTGCATTAAAAAAAAATGGAAAAAATTTTTGAAACAAATTATTTAGCACAAGTTTTTGCTGATTTTAGCAGGTTAATTTGTTATCTTCTATTAATTAATATTTAACTCAAATATAACTAAAATTCTGTATATTTAAGAGTTTTATTTTTGCTGTTGCTATCTTACGAATACTAATATTAAGTAATTTCAACAAGGGCATTTTTAACGAATTTTTTAGTAATTTTAACTACAGTTTTTACTGACTTTTTTCTATTAGTGTACAAAGTTATTTTCGGGTAAGCGAATTTTTGGCGTAAGTAGTCACAATTGTGACCACTGTGCTCACACATATAAATTAAATTGAAAGGTTGGCCCAAAAACATTCACCCGATATCTTTAAAATGGAACGACACAATTCAAAATTATTTTCTCCTAATGTCTATTTGGACCTTTAAGTTTTTTTCTATTAATTTTTTAAGACTGAATCAGTCAAGTGGACACCGCCATTGTTGATGAACATTTCAGGTCTTTTTACTGTATTTTCCATCGTTCTGGGGAGAACTTCGGGCGATAAGTTCTCCCCACTCTTGGCGGATAATGTGGTGCCAAATGTGACGATTTAACGTTATTTTGACGATTTTTTTAGTCACAATTTTACAAATTACGATTGACGATTTTTGAATAAAAACTCCATATGTGTTGACGATTTAGGAAAATTGTTGAATTTTTAACGAATTTTAAGCAAAATTGTAAAGAAAAACGTTTAAATAAACCGCAAATTGTTCTTTTCGAATCGTGTTTTTGGAATTCACAATACTCGTGGGGTCTGAGTGGAAAATATATTTTCGTGGTTAAAAACAATTAACAAACTAAAGTCGGAAGTAGGTTAATTTTTAATTTACACAGATTTACAAAATTAATTTTTTGCAGGGGTTTAAACTTTGGTTTACATTTTTACAGATTTAGACAAGCTGATTCTAAATCTGTTTTTCAAATGTCTTGATCACGTAACATTTTTAAGAAAATCGCGGTTTAAAATGCCGAAATACAATGTGTTTGGCTTATTTGTAAATTATAGAACAATTATGAGATGACTGAAAGTTTTAAAATCAGAGTTCGGAGTCAGGAACTTAAAGTCTATATAAATAATAGGCTTCGTCCTTTGGCCGACGTAAGTCGGTATACCAAATTTGATCAAAATATCTTAATATTTGCGACCTGTAGAGTGCGCACAAGAATGCATGGACAGACAGACAGACGTATAGACAGACGGAAATCGTTAAGGGGGGACATGACATTGGCCGTTTTTTGAAAGCGACTTTTTTTTATAATTTTGTATTTTAGTAAATATTCTTAAGATTCTAAGAAAAAAAATTTCATGGAAAAATTCGTACGGGTTCAAAAGTTACAGCCGGATTAGTGAGAGCGCATTTTTTAATTTTCGCGCTACCTACGTACCTTTTTTTCTTTGTTCACAAACTTTCAACGCGTTTAACTCGAAACCATGTTTTTCGTACTGGTTGCGGCACTAGCGGGTTCATTTTTTGACGAATTTTTTATTTTTTTGTATTTTTTTAAACTTGATTCGCTATCGTATGTCACGAGCTTTTTTAGATTTTTTATGAATTTTTAAAGTCAATATTTTTTTCAAAAAAACACACTTTCAAATTTGGAACATCACCAAAAATTGAAAAAAAAATTTAAAAGAATCGTGTCATACGATAACCAATTTTGTTAAGATTTAAAAAAGTAATTTTTATCCAGATCGGACAATTTTTGCGACTCCCAGCGCTGCAACCACGAGGCCCCGTTTTTTTCTCTGCCGCCAGTTTGGAGCTCTATAAAACCATGTTGGAGTGAAAAATATATTTTTTTGAATTTTTTTTCTTGTAATTTGTTCAATTCTCTACAATAATAAAATTTTTTGGAAAAATATTTGTTTTTGACTGAGTTATGAAATTTTAAAAAAAGGTCTGTCTTCTCTGCCGCGAACGTAATGTCCCTCCTTAAGTCGAAATAAAAAGTGATCCTGAGACGATCGGTATACTATAAGGCGGGTCTAGGTCCAATATTTTTTGGTGTTATAAACATCAGTACAAACTTATTATACCCTCTCCACCTAGTGGTATAGGGTATAATTACAACAAAGATCGTTGTAAAAAAAATAGGGAAGTCAATATCCAAAAGCACCATTTATTAAAATACTATAATTTTTTCTTAAATCGCAGCGGTGGTCAAAAATTAATCTGTTACTTTATATATTTCCCCGTAGTGAGCAGGTCGTTCTATAAATTTTTATATGGAATTTGGAAATTCCTAAAACGTATTTTAGGGGACACACTAATAAACAAACATTTAAACGACCTTAACATTTAAAAGACCTAACTGTAGGGTACAATTTTGTTCAATATATGTAGTAATATTATATTTTTATTAAGTCCATTATTTCGAAAAGCGTATTGAATATAGGCTCTCGATGTATAAGTCTCTGAAAACATCAAAGTTGCAAATTTAAGTTCAATGCCAGAAATAAATCAAAACTTAAAATGTATTTAAGGGTAAATTAAGTAGTTATTCAGAATTGGCGCTCAGTTGTCCCACAAATCTGGCTTTTAAGAGGAAACAATGTGAATCTTTCATTTTAGATATATGATGTGTTCAGTGAACTTATGTAAAACACTACCAGGAACATTTCTCTGGAACATTTTAACCCTCTAACTCTTCAACTAACGGGTCTTTTTTGTCGCTTTTTAAAACGAGCCCGAAAAGTCCCTTTAATTAAAGAGTTAGAGGGTTAAATAATTCCACAAAAATGTACCTCGTAGTGTTTTACATAAGTTCGCTGAACACATCCTATACCTAAAATGGAAGATTCACATGGTTTCCTAGTGCACATGTGTAATAAATCTGTAACTTAAATCAGTTTTTGGCTTCTCTAGCATGGAATGGACGAAATATTTTAAAAAGCTTATTTTGCTTTTAATCTGCGCTGAATTTCCTATTATATGATGAAGAGTAGACTTATTTACAGATCTCCAAGATTTGACGCAAATTTTGATGTTTACCGCTTAAAATACCACTACCGGTCACGAGAGGGTTAAAAGTTTGTATAAAGAAAATGTTTGCCTTTCCATTTTGTAAACAACAACTGTGTGACTTAATCACCAGAATCTTCTAGATTAAGAGTTATAGAGCGACAAATCCATGAACCGTTTTTAGGGTAATTTTGAGGACAAATGTAAACGGCCTGGCCTGTTTACACAGCAGAAATCTAATTTTTGCACAGATCTTATATTTTACTCTAAACCTATCCGAATATGGCTCTAAGGTACATGCACTATAGTGTTTGGAGAAAATTTAATACTTTGCCATTAAATTACAAACTAAGCTATAATACTAATATTTATCTAATATGAAAATTTTGTTTTTATTGTATTATAATAGGTAATTATAATTTTGGGTCTGAATATATCATAAATTGAAAAAAATTATTCAATATTTCATAGGTGTTTGGTAATTTATTCTGATAAAGAAAATTTTTAAGTTTGATTTTCTTTTTGTTTTAAAATTCATATTTATTGTAGCCATTTTCGAATATAAGTTTATTTTTCCCATGTTCAAGTGAAATTTATTAATGTATTCATTGTTTTATTTTAACTTTTTTCGTTTCATACACAAAAAATATTTACTTGAAAGCTTTAAAAGGATTTAGTGTAAATTTATAATGTTACCCCTAAATTCATAAACGCTTTGTAAAATTATAGGAGGTTTATTGAACAAATTTTGTATGAAAATGATGTTTTGTAAACCTGCTATAACTTTACAAAGCATTTATGAATTGAGGGGTTAATATGTAAATTTTCGTTAACTCAATGTTTTATGCAAATTAAATAAAGAAAATACATAAAAATCTTAAGATTTCTTTGACATACATATTTACAAAAGATGTTTTTTTTTTAATAAATGACTGCAAAAAAAAAATGAAAGTTATTTAAATCTCATGGATTTATTTAGGAATAATTTGGAAATAAATTTAAAATAACTTCAAATCAATAAATTTTAAATCCATATCAATTACGTGCTGAATTTATTTGAATTTATAATGCAAATAAAATGTTTATACAAATTAATAAAAAAAAAAAAAAATAGTAGAAACTTTTTCAGTAAAATTAACAATTAAAATGTATTTAGGCAATATAACTAAACAGTAAAAATTCGGAGAATGGGAAATAAACAAAACAATTTAAAATTTATGGAAATATTTTAGAAAATCTATGAAAATGATTTATAAAATTTCGGTAATTTTAAGGAAAACCTGTGTTATTCAGTGCAAAATATTCTCATTTAAATTGATATCTATTCTAAATATTTGACTGTTTATTTCCATTTCACATGTGTTATTAATTAAACCATGAAAAATATATGTAAAACTATAAACAATTTGCATTTCATAGATTTTTTTTGTTTTTCATATTTTGCGTAATCTGGCGCCTTTTGGACATAAATATTATTTTTATTTTCTGTTACAGTTGTTTACATGTAAATATGTTTTAAAATGTATTATTGACATATCCGGGATTTATTTTACACAATCATTTCATACACATTTCATTGCATTTATGAAAATTTACATATCGTCATCATCCCATTTTTAGATATGCAAATTTAACATTTGTATTTCCATAAATTGTTTTATAAACTAAAATTTAACGATTAATGTCAATATTGTTTTTTTTCTTCTTTTTTGTTTGTGAAATATCCCAGCAAAACCTTGGTAATGGGTTGGACCTTTTTCACGCATTTCCTGGCAATACCTAAAGTAATACGTTACTAATAACACTGTGAGACAAATGGTAGGGGTCAGTGATCGGGAATGGTTCAAACTACAGGGGAAAGTTATATCGGTAAAAAAGAAGTTATACGTGTCCCGGCGTTTCGCTGGGTCACGTCTAGGAATCGAGATATATCGATTTGACCTTTGGTGGTCTTTTTTTTGACATAACTCGAGAACCACTAGTCCGATTTTGCTCAAACAATTTTAAAAAAAATTAAAAATTACAATTCCTATAATCTGTTCATATAACGTTTTTCTATATACTTAACAGTTTTGCCGGTAAAAATAAATTAATTTTTTTTAAATTGTTTGAGCAAAATCGGACTAGTGGTTCTCGAGTTATGTCAAAAAAAAGACCACCAAAGGTCAAATCAAATAACTTGTTTTTGACCGATATAACATTTCCCGTTGGTTTCATCCCATCCCGATTTTGACTGTCGCATAGTGTAATATATTACATCAACATTTGTGTGGGAGGTATGAAATAATGAGTTGCCATTATAAAGATATATCACTACTTATTTGGAGGCTATAAAATAATGCATTACTGATATTGGGTTATTGTTATATTTATTGTTCTTATTTGTAATGCGTTTAAAGTCATTACTGGTACCGTCTTGTTTTATTTCCTATATTTAACCAATGAATTACGTACTAATGTGTAACGACTTATTTTACTCCCTACCAGTATGTACTTGTTTTAGCCGCTATTGCTAACTAGTGAATTTAATATTACAAGTAACAACTTATTTCACTACTTTCTTCGTAACGACTTTTTTAGTCTATACGGGTAAACTTTAGGCAACCACTTACCTCCAATGACACACACATGTTAAAATAATGTGTTATTTGACCAAAGTGTAAGTACTTACAGTTTTTGGTTTCTTATTCCATTTCCGTTTACCTGGTAATAGAAGGTTTTGCTGGGATGTTTATTAAAGTGTAAATATGTTTTATACAATTCGATTTGGTAAATTTTCAACAACATACATTGTTATTATTTTAATTATGATTTGAGGTTAATAATTATAACCAAAAAATAAATTCCAGTAATTGTTATTAAATATTGATAAAAATTATTTAAATATCCCAGTGTAGAAAACCATTACCAGATATGTGGTTATGTAACTACATACTTGGTAATGGTAACTACTTACTTTTGTTATTACATTTCTTATTACCTTTATATGGCGATGTCGCGAAAAATAATGAGTTATGGTTACACACCAGCATACGAAAAATCAAAAAATATGTCGTTACCTACGTGCTTACCAGTACTGAGAAAAATAATGAGTCTAAAAATAGATTTTCAAAAAAATAAATTATATAAAAAAAAATATTTTTTATTGTATTTTTTTTTAAATAAAATTTCCTGGTGCGGGAATCGAACCTGGGTCTACAGATTGCCAGTCAATAGCTCTACCATCTGAGCTATATCGACATGTAATATTTAATAGATAAAAACATAATTGACCTGCTGCACACAAGTCAGCTTACTCGCCAACATACAAAAAGCAAAAAATATGTGGTTACATATATCCTTACTAGTGTTTAAAAAATATTGAGTCTAAAAATAGATTTCAAAAAATTTTAAAAAAATCTAGAAAATTATTTTCTATTTAAAATAATGATAAAAATAAGTCATTATCAGTAACTCATTATTATATGTTTTAAAATAATGCAGAAGGTAAGTGGGTGTCATTTCTGGTAGTCCAAAAAATAATGATATGTCATTACCGTTTCTACACTGGGATGTTCAGTATTATAAATAATATTTTTAATTAGACATATTTATATGACACTTGCTAGTTTCAGTATTAATAATCCATAGTAGAAGAAATCCCGAATTTCACTATGTGAAAAAAATGTGGTTGTGTAAAGAGAGGGGGTGATATTGAAAAACTATGAAATTGTAAAATGGATATTGGTAATGCAGTATCCTTCATATTTTTTGTATTGATGGTGCAAAATACTAGAATCTAGCAAGTATCAGATAGGCATAAGGAGCATCATTCTACATTCTACTATACTCTGAAAAATGTTTGTAAATTTACTACTATAAAATGGGTAAAGTTTTTTTTAATTTTACGAAAATTCGGTAAATATAAACAAAAATGAAGATAAACAAAAATCTGAAAGTATAATGTTTGTATGTGTCTGCGTTTGATCACTTCTGATTAAAAAACAATAACAGAAAGCTGAATAGGAAAGAAAACTTTTAATTAGTTACATTGTATTCAAGGCCTTGCTTGGGTGAGATAGCTAAGCTGTCGCCACTTAGTATAGTTACGTTTGTAATGTGGAAATAGGCACAGGTTCGATTCCTACAGCCGACGGGATGGTGAAAAATTATCATATTATAAATTAATAATAAAATAAAATATAAACAATAATAAAATTTATTGGAAAATCACTGAAGAAGCCTGTCCATAGAAAAAAGGCAGAAACTAGATGTAGTCTGATTTGCAAATTAATGTGTTTATAATTTTTAGGAAAAAAGATTTATTCTTCTCAACCTCAAACCTACCAAAAAAAATTTTTAAAAAAACTGTATAAACTGTTTTTGTACACACTTCCATTAAACAAACTGTAGATGTCGCTAGCATGTGGAAAAATTTGTCAAAGGAGGATTTTATTTTGGGAAATTTTCTCAAGGGAGGATTTTTTTTATGTCAAATGAGGTTTTACAGAGTTGTTAGGTAAGGGGATTTGGGCCCAAATTCGGGATTTCGACTTCGTTTTGGTTTACAAATTAAAAAATTTGTAAATTTTAAAAGATTTAGTTTTAGTCCCAAAATAAGAATTTTCGTATAAAAATATATGCGTATTATTTCAAATTAAAGTCGATCAAATTAGGTCTGTTAAAGAATTTCAAAATTTCTACAAAATATTTGAATTATTGAAGAAATGTTCTCCAAATATTTATAAATCTTGAAATAACGAAAAGCAACCAAGCTCAATAGTTAATCAAAAAATTTTCTATTTTCCAAATACTGAAATTGTTACATGCAAAGGACTCATAAAAAATAAATTTTGTGTAGTCTCAAAAAGTACCAGGGGTTTTCATATAACCTCTTATGTACCTTCTGAATCGTGTAAACTCGACTTATGCAAACTTAATGTTCAAAAGAGTTTACGAGCCCTAGAACTTACTAGATTTACAAATTTTAGAAAAAAAGACTTCACCATAATGAAGTTCGTGTGAAAATTGTGAAGAATTTTTTCTCTAGAAAATTTAATATACGACTTTTATTTTGAAGCGGTGACATTTCAGCTTAATTGTGATTTGTCTTTCGTATAATAAAATTTTTTTAAAGTTCGAGTGAAAATGTAAATATTTCTTCGTAAGATATTCAATTTTATTTAATTTGCTCAATAATTTTCTGAACTAACTAACTGAGCGATGCTAACTTAGCTCCTTTTTTTGATTTTTTGTTTAAATTGAAATGAATTGGGCATAACATTGGGGATTAAAACATTTAAAATGGGAATAAGCTAAAAGTTTTTGGGCAACACTGCTCCCCAAATAAAATGAAACAGTATTGCCAGAAAAACAAAACAGCAGTCAGCGCCATCTGTTGCATTAAAAACCGGTGTTGCCACTCATCAGGACCATGGGAGACCCCTGGGTGAATGCTCGTATACTAACTTATAATAGTAATAAATACTCTGACATTTTAAATTGGAAAAAAATTTTAAAAAAATTTTAAAATTAAAAAAAAGCTAAAAACGATTATTATTTGTGAATAACTACACTCAAAAAAATAAGTTAGTACAAAAGTTAATAAAACGTCTTGTATATCAGGTGTACTAGATTTCAGCAATTTTTTCCGTTTTCAGCAAAATTTTGAATTAATGTTTTACTAATTTATTTTGCTACAAAAATTGTGCTGATAACCGCATTTATAGCGTGGACGACAACCAGATAGACAAGATGTAGATGTCGCAGCTTGTCTGCATGTAGTACAGACAACGGAAATTATAATTAAAAAAAAAAACAACAATTCTACACAATTTCTATATTTAAATTTTCAGCAAATAAATTAACTAAAGTAAAACTTTGCTACACGTTTTTTCAGTTTTTTTCAGTCTACTAATATTCAGCAAAAACTTTATTGATTTTAGCAAGGATTTTTATACCCTACACCACTATGTGGTCAGGGTATTATAAGTTTGTGCTGATGTTTGTAACACCAAAAAATATTGATCGTAGACCCACCTTAGAGTATACCGATCGGTTCAGAATTTTTTTTTATTTCGATTTAACGATGTCCGTCCGTCCGTCTGTCTGTCTGTCCATGCAATCTTGTGCGCACTCTACAGGTCGCAACTATTAAGATATTTTGATGAAATTTGGTATGCAGACCTATGTTGGCCCAAGGACGAACAAGTTTGATTTTGGTGAACATCGGTCCATGTTTAGACCTAGTGCCCATATAAGGGTCCTACCAAAATTATATTGTTTATACGCTGCAGGTCGTAAATAATAAGATATTTTGACGAAATTTGGTACACACACCTATGTTAGCCCAATAACGCAGCCTATTGATTTTGGTGAACATCGGTCCATGTTTAGACCTAGTGCCCATATAAGGGTCCTACCAAAATTATACTGCAGGTCGTAAATATTAAGATATTTTGATGAAATTTGGTACACAGAACTATATTGCCCCAATAACGCAGCCTATTGATTTTGGTGAACATCGGTCCATGTTTAGACCTAGTGCCCATATAAGGGTCCTACCAAAATTATACTGTTTATACGCTGCAGGTCGTAAATATTAAGATATTTTGATGAAATTTGGTACAAAGACCTACATTGGCCCAATAACGTAGCATATTGATTTTGGTGAACATCGATCCATGTTTAGACCTAGTGCCCATATAAGGGTCCTACCAAAATTATACTGTTTATACTCTGCAGGTCGGAAATATTAAGATATTTTAATGAAATTTGGTGCGCTGACTCACATTATAGAAAATTTTGACATAAGCCCCATTTTAACCCATTCGAATTTCGGATCCAAACAATACACTAGACTGGTGTAGGGTATTGTATAGTCGGCATGCCCGACTATAACCTTTTTACTCGTTTCATTTGCAATCGACTAAGTGTTAGCAAAACTTTTGCTAAGACTACTATTTTTTGGTAAACATCAGCTCGCTGATTTTCAGCAAACCTTTTGCTGAAATTACCAACTTTTTTGCAAGCACGCTGCTGACTAAAAATTTGCTGACACAGCAAAATGTTTTGCTGACTTTACTGACTTTTTTTTTTGGGTGTACTATACGCTTTTTATCGCTTCCTTTTGACGCTGAAAATGCCTGTTCAAGAATGTTATCTCCGCTATTGCAGATCCAACTTTCAGCGTAGTAGAGGAAGAGATACCTTCCTTGTGAGTGAATCTTTTTAGTACACCCAGAAAACAGTCTCAGTTGTGGCCACCGAATTTGTTGCCAATCGAATTCGTGCGGTTACGACAACTATCTTTATATTAAATTATATTTTTCGTCGTGGAAGACAATATTCCGTTGTCTAATTCAATATTATGTTCCACATAAATATTATTATGTTCTACAAAATTTTATTGAAATTAAAAAACTTTTTTTGAATTTTCTGGTATTGAACCCGGCCCTTCAGGTTAATAGTTCACACTTTTACCCACTGCACCACAACTACTTTTAAATTTCTTAGCCATATTTACTGTTTATACATATGAATATTTTATTTTAATTAAAAAAAAAACGTCAAAATTTTTGTCTTTTCCGGGATTCGAATCCGGAAATCCGGCGTACTAGGCCAACTCCTCACCCACTACACCACAAACTCTTAATAATTTTAATGACTAATTTTGAATTTATGTGTTTTATTTGGAAAACAAATACGGTATAAAATTCGTTTACCAATACCAATTAATAGTTGTGTGTGTTATTAATACAATCCACAATTCGGTTGGTTCTACAGAAACTCGAATTTAAGTTCATATTTGATTAGGATACCCGTATTTGTAGTTACCACTTTCTAATATTGAAATACTTTTAATAAAGGTTATAGATAAAACCAATTTTCTTGTATATGCACTAAATAAATGGCTGCTTCTACTGCATAGAATTACTAAACTGATACTAATTTTAAAATTGATTGGAGATACCAATAATTTGTTAAAAGGATTGTTTTTTAGTTCATTTTCCCTATTTTTAATACCTAGCAAAATATTTTTGATGTAGTATTCAATTATAGGTAACTCCAAATAAAATAACGTCCTGCCAAATTCATTTTAATGGTTTTGATCGACAGCCAACCAATCTTTTTCCTGGGTGTAGTTTTAAGCGGGTCGCTTGGTTTAAAATGCCTCATATTTATGATTTTACAAAATATGTAATACAATACAGATTATTATGAACAATGTAAAACATTAAATTGCATTAACTTTCAATTTAACACAAAAAGGATTTAACACAAAAAATACAACATCTTCATCATCATTCTCATCCACATCAATTTATACGTATTTTATAATTTAAATTGCTTGCTCCTCCATTGGCCTGTGTGTCAATCATTGGTCACTTGTTCTGGTTTTTTTTTTCGTTGTTTTCTACATATTTGTGTGTAATATTGACCTATTTAATACGGCTGATATGGTTGTTTTTTTTATTGTAATGTTAATTGACCATGTGCCATATACTGCCCAACACATTAGTATACATGATGAGCTTTTAATGATTTTATTTTTAAAAATGTATTCTTTTTAATTCCCATCTCTCATATTCGATTGATGGTCATGTTTCCAATCACCATTTGTGTGTAACTACCTAGGGATGTGTTTTACAATCAGTTGCCAACCACAACAATTCTACAAAGGGTTCCACTAGAACCGATTCCATATGAACTCAAATGTAAGGTACAACTGACGGAGAATCAGTTCTAGAACTAGTTGCAGAACTTATTCTAGGAGAACCGGTTATACTTTGGAGCTATAGAAGCGATTGCTTTTGAAAAAGTTTTAAATAAAGTGATCACTGTTAGAACCGTGATCTATAAACTATTCTTTAAAACGTTGTTCTATTAATTTTCTTTACAACAAAAAATTTTGCTGGGTATTGAATGTACGGTTGGCATATTGAAGGTCTACAGTTTGTCACTCTACAAGACATGTTTCATATACATACTCGTATAACAAAAAATGACAGTTTATCAATATTTTTAACTCAATACAATACGTTTTCACTGCATATATTGTGTGATTTTATAAAAAGGTCAGAAAAGGTGATACTGTTTTTCATAGTAACAATTAATAGAATAATAAATTATTTATAAATTTAAGTTTTTAATTGATATTTAATTTAATTAAATAAACTATATTTATTTTCAATATGAAAAATTAATTATAAATTTTGCATATTCAAATATAAAAATCATCGTTAAGTTCTTTTTTAAACTTTGATCTTTTTTGTATTAAAAGGCTTTTATATGTTGCTCCTAAAGTTTTCCATTTTATTTCTATAGATAGATTCATATAAAACAATTGCCTTTGATTTCCATTGATAGCCTTTATTTGATTAAAATTTCCTAAAAATCCTTGTGTCACAAAAAGGCGTAAATAATAATAATAAAAAATCAAAAAACGAAATCATATTTACAAAGTTCTACTATTTTAATATCTTGCAATAGACAATCACTCAAGCAGAGACAACGAGTAGCTTGTTGACTTAAATTAAAAAAAAACAGAAATGTTAAAACAAAAATTGTGAAATCTCAACGGAAAATGGCAACAGCCAATTTATGGGTGTTGAACACCAATAAGGGTATCAAGAATCAAAACCAATAAGATTTTCCTTTTTAGCTTTGATATGCATACATCCTTCAAACGCTTTGATAACATACACTCATAGAAAAATGTTTGTAAAGAACTATATTTAATTGCACTCATGATACAAAACAACAATATTTTTAAGTTTTTTGATTTTATGGAAACATCTTATATTTCCCGGAAGATGACATTCGTAGCATGTCGAAATATTGGCTCATAAACTGATTTTTATAATGTATTCGATTACTTTTCTCAGTCAAGTCCAGTAGGAATTACTCAGTACAAACTTACAGAGAGTAAGACAAGATTTACTCTCAAAATAAAATTATACCAAACATGTACGCGAACAGAAAATTTGCAACAATTTGCAAGTAGTTTGTAGACACAGCTGATTACAACACCAAATATACAAATAAATTTTAACTGGTCGCTGTGGAAGAAGATAATTTTAGATGTTAAATCTTTAGCAGAAACTTTTTAGAAGGTTTTCTTATATTTCCCATAATTTATTTTGAAAGTTTCATTGCTTTGAATTTCTATAAAATAACATAATTGTAATTTTTTTTTTTTTTGGTTTTCAATGAACAAACATATGTTTTCGAACCATATGTTTTTATCTGCTTGCAAATTCTTACTGGCAAAAATTTATCCAGTAAAAATTTGCAAGAAAAAGAAGAAGACTTAGAAACTCTCAACATAGAAGTGTCACTTTATTCTCTCTTTTTTCTTTCTGTTTACTGAGTATTTATGTAAACGAACGCCAACCAGTAAAAATTTGTACAAATTTGTACAAATTATGCAGTAATCGAATGGACCTAATAAAACTACACTTCGAGCTCGAACATTTTTATTTACAAACATTTCGAAGGTAGAATAAATACGACTTTAAAATATTTTAAATATCACTAAAAACGTAAAAATATACCCCTAAATTCATAAACGCTATGTAAAATTATAGGAGGTTTATTGAAAAAATTTTGTATGAAAATGACGTTTTGTAAACCTGCTATAACTTTACAAATCATTTATGAATTGAGGGGATAATATTTAATAAAAAAAATATTTTTTTTGTCGTTTATTTAACCTTCTTTTTCAATTTTTAATTTCACAATTTTCTTGAGCGTAAGGTTTGTTTTTTATATATAAAAATTCTTTATTTTCGATATTTCGCTACTCCATTGTGTAGCATCTTCAGGAAATAACAATTAAATTAATAAATAAATATCGAAATATCGAAAATAAAGAATTTTTATATATAAAAAACAAACCTTACGCTCAAGAAAATTGTGAAATTAAAAAAAATATTTGTTATAAGCTTTTTTTAAGTAACCATTTTTTTATGGACATCTATTTTTGGACATATTACTTTTCCCATTCTGATAACCACATAAGTAACTACTTACTTTATCACCACCTCCCTATACCTAAAATCACACAATAAATTAATCAGTCAAGTAAGGTATAAAGTAATGCATGGACCGCTATGGCAACACATTACTTTACACATTATTTGGTAATGTAGTAGTTCTACAATTATTTGAAAAGTCAGAGTGGGAGCAATTGCTAGTGTACGACTGAGTATTCGGCTTCGGAGTTAGGACAAATTTTGGTCGCCCACCAATATTTTACTGTAGATTTTAGTTGATCTGAAGATTGTTACAATGAGTGTTATTTTTGTGCAGTTCAAGATCAAATATGACAAATTCCAAATGGAATTCCCAATTTATTTTACAACCAACAGATAAAAAACTTATAAAAAAAATAATAATAAAAAAATAAAAATAAAAATAGCAATTAATGCATTTTTAAGTGCTACCAAGCATTCTCATCAGATTGTCTTTATGGGGTTATCTCTAGGTTATAATGCAGATTTTAGTTTTTTGTACCTACATTAACTCAAAGTAAAGAATTTATGAGAACTAAACTCAAAATCACATGTTTTTTTACAAAGCTATTATTTTTCTTTATGTTATAGTTGTTGCTATAAACTAAAGTTCCTTTAATGTTAAAGCAAGTGTTCTTATGTTGTGGTTTCCAACATTCAAGCTTTTAATTCTATTTTTCAATATTAAGCTCTTAAATTTTACATGGTTACATATGAAAATATTTAGATTTAACTTAATTTTTAGTTGAAGAGCGAAAAATATAACTTTTTTAAGTTTTTGCTATTTTGAAATACTTAGGCCCGATTACTAAATCCAGTCTAGTTAAAATTCAGCCGGCAGTTGAATTCAAATCCTATATTAGAAACAACAACAAATGTGACAGTTAAAGTCCCAGTTTGTAGCTAACTGAACATTCAGTAAAAATATTTAAAAAATTAAATATTTTTCAATATTTTTGAATTAAAAAAAAAAATTTATGAAATTTTAATGTTTTTCTTTCTATCTGTAATTAAGTATTTTGAACTTTTATATTATTTTGTTATTACAATCAAAATCTTACTTCATATGCAAATATTAAAGTGTTGGGCTTCGGTTTCGGTCGAACTTTAGAGTTCTAGAGATTTCGCGCTTAGAAATTTCATGTAACATACATTTAATTAAATGTTTAATTAAAAAACGTTTTCAGTAAAAATTATAAAGCGTTTAATTAATGCTAAGAAATTGTTCATTAGTTTTGTAAATTGAACGAATCATTAATATTGTTACGTTCTTTTTAAAAACGTTGGTTTATTTCCTTTAAAAAAATCGGGTTCTTTTCTATTGCTATCAAAATATTCATACACTCTTTTGTTTGACATTGAGCTTATACACTTATTTATTGAACACTTTATTACTTTACATCATGGATGTTAACCGAAACTATGCGGTTATCGGTAAGTCTAACACTATTTTAGATTATTTCAGTAACGGCGTTCTAAGGGTAACGCTATTTAATTTAAAGAGTAACGGTAGTCCGTTACTTCGATGCATACCGCAGTTTTTTTGAAAATTAAAAACAAAACCAATTTTTCAACTTAATATACGAAAAATATTTAATAATATACGTGCATTTACCAAAAATAGAAAATTAAATATAACGGTAGCGGTATTTTAGGGATAACGGTATTTCATTTATCCCGGTAACGAAATGTTGTGGATATCGTTATTTCATTTATTTTGGTATCGGTATTTTAAAGATAACAGTATTTCAGTTATTTCGGTAACGGTATTTCGGTTATTTTGGTAACGGTATTTTAGGAGTAACGGTAGTTAGTTGAAAGGGTTTTGAATCGATAATGGCATTTTAGCAGTATTGCCTGCCAACCCTGCTTAATATACAACAATATAACACACACCAGTTTACCAGTGATTTGAATACAACGATTTACTAAAGCCCAACTGAACTTTACAAACCCTAATACGCAACTAACTATACAAGGCCAATATGCAATTGACTACACAAACACTAATGTGCGACTGACTAACTAAAAGTCAAGTGGCAGCTCTTTTATAGTTTAACGGCCGTGGTTGTAGAACCTGCTAGAAAATTCCAGAGTACTAAAATTATAACACTTATTTTATTGATAGCAGAGCCCCAACAACTTAACATTATAATACTTAAATGTAGTGCTACAGCTTTTCGGGATATTTTTCTTCTAAAATTCCAGAATTTTCTATACTAGGCTAATCCAATTTAGTAACAATATTAATAAAATTCTCTATGTGTATTAGAAAACATATGGAATAATAGGAATAAAATGCTGATACCAAGTCATTTAGCTAAAAAAAAAATTTTGTTAGTATCCATTGTTTAAGCAGACCCGTTCATTTCTCGTAATGTTAACAAAAAAAATAAATAAAAATCAATAGAAAAAGTTTTTTCATTGTCATCAAAAGAAGCAAAATTAATTTTTCATAAACTGGTTTTAAATGAGAAAAGTATTACAATTTCTCAATATGCCAAATCGTTTATCAATAAGGACTTGAAAAATGTTCAAGATGTTGCCAACAATTTTATTTCAATCCAAATGAAAATACCCACTCTTATCTCATTTTCAACATTAAACAATACAAAGTGTGAAATGAAAATTACATGGCTGCTGTTTTTTTTTTTTTTTTTTTTTTGTTTGCTATTTTTATTTTTCTTTTGGTTATGAGTGTTTTTGTCATCCACTTTAATACCCGCATCTATATCCATTTTTTTTTAATCACCACTTAGCCTACAATTCCGTTTCCTGTTAGGAAACAAAATATAATACAAAATCTTATAGTAAACTTTTTGCCTTTAAATTGATTTTTTTCTCTTAAGTTAAAAGAAAATTTTTAAAACTTTTAACAGATTTTTTTCTTCTTTAATCATTATTAATGATTTAAAAAAAAATCCTATTATAAAAAAATTTTCTGTTCTTCTTTTTGTTTTTTCTTTGATATTTTAAATGTTTAATAACGCTCCTAGACGAGAACAAGAAATTCTCATTGAGTTTGTAATTTAACTTAACAAATATTTCCAGAAGTTCTAAAAACGTCGTCCCCTGACGATTTCCTTAGGCAAGAATGAAATCCGGATAGGGACATGCCTACAGCGGATAATTTTTCACAATTTGTTAAATACGTTTGGGATTTTAGCATATTTAATTCCTTTAATGAAATCCTATTAAGTTTTTAGCACCAGTCAACACTAAGTTTAGGAATGATAAACAAAATTTCTTACTTAAGTAATATTGGAGAAACAATTCGTTCTTAGTTTCGACTATAAAACTGGCCCTTAGTTTAGAATTCGAGTTAATTGTAGTTTCTTCACTTTAACGATTTTCATAAATGTTTTTGTTGGGTTGGCTTTAATTTTTTTTACTTTTTTACAGTGGTCAAAACTTTTCTTCATGAGTTTAAAATATACTTAGTATAGATACACATAATCCTTGGGAAAATCTAATGCACTAATTTTCACATTATTGCTAAACCCTAGAAGTATATTGTACAGATGAATGAAACTTTAGAATTTAACCCGCATGCAGATGTATCATTGGCTGTAATAAAAAATTTTTATTTTCGTAAATAAAAAAAAAAAAAAATATTTGTAAGCTACAAAAGATTAATACAAAATTAATGTATGGTTGAAAACTGTCATTTGATTAAAATCAATTATTTCCTGGCACTTGAGATTTGCTAAGCGGGAATAACTTTCATCGTCCAAAACGTATGATTTTTTGCAAAAATTTCGAAGCATCCCTCGGCATTGGAATTTTATTTGGGATATTTACTAAACGGTGTACTCTGACGATCTGATTTTTTTCGACATATTTGAAGTTTTTTCAATGTTTTGCATTTTATCTCAGCAGCTGCGTCACGTTGACTAAATAATAGTGCATTTAGGCACAAAAATTAATCTTATTTAAATTTTGAATTGAGGATATTGAGAATATTTTCAAATATCACTCAAGCTGCTTGGTTGAGACTTATTTATTAACAATTTCTTTTTGATATTTGTTAAAAAAAAGTTGTATATTTTTCCTTTAATTAAGTTTGATATTCGTTCAAAAAAGAAGTTTATGCTTTGCTGTTGAAAATAGTTCTGCCTTTATTTTTTAAAACTATAAAACTTAAATACTGTTTACAAAAATCGTATAACTAAACTAGAATGATTGTTACATCAGTGAGTTTCTATACCTCTCTTCCTCTGTTAACCTTTACTCTTTTTATTTGTTCGTGAAGTCGGGCAAAGTAAATGAAAACATTGAGTGAAAAAAATTACTCTCTCAATTTACTTTTTTCATATATTTTAATAATATTTCAACAATAATAATAAAGGTTTATAGTTGATTCTCATTAACTTTAAACCATTTATAAAGTTTGGAGTGAGGAAGTCACCATTTAATTGTTAATTATTTCATTCTCAGGCATGAAATAATTTATTAAAGCCATCCCATCCTAAGAATGTGTGGCTTCCAACAACTTACATCCATCAAAAATCCATGTTAACTAAAAACTGTTGCTAGCAACAATTTTTAGTTAACATGTTTCAATGAAATTTTTTCCATATTAAAAAAATGTTTTCATTTGCTTTGCCAAGTTAGACACACAACAACAAAAAACGGTGAGCACAATAGTCTCTCTAGTAAATGAATACTTTTTGGTTATATATTCTGTTACACTAATAACATACCAAACACAGGTAAGTGTTTTTTTAACAGTGCCAGATGTTTCTACCTGCACATACAACTAGATTTTTATCTGTTTCCTGGGGGTTTACCAAGATAAGGGAAAACCCATGAATCTATTCCTTAAAACTATTTTCTTAATTGTTCATACCTGTTCAGTACTTATAAATAGGATTATCAAGCAAACGGCAATCTATCCACCGTAGGTGATGTCATAACACTTGATTAAAGTTAATAATTTTGATGACAAGTTTTTCATTCACGATTCATAAGTGATAGGTACTGTGAAGAAAAATGCACATTCGTTAATGATATCGTTTTTTCATAAAATAACGATATCGTTATGTTATCAAAAATATCAGGCAGCGCGATAATATTTTCGTCATATTCAAAAGTTTTTATCGTTATTTAATCACTATTCCATGAAAATATGAAACATTTACGATGTCGAAATAAGCAAATATATATTATATACGATATCTTTAACGATTCAATTAAAACAAATAAATATGATTTTTTCAAAAACTTTATCGTTATTTTGAAAAATTATGATATCATTATGAGTTCATATTTTTGTATCATAAACTATCAATTATGATACTTAATATGAAATAGTTATGGTTTATTGGGATTTAGCAAAATTGTTTGCTGATTTTACCAGGTTAAGTTATTTTCTTTAGAAAAAATTTAACTTAATATAACTAAAATGCTATATATATAACAATTTTACTTTTGATGTTTACTATTTTTAATAAAATTAATCAAAAATTATGTGCTTATTTTTAACTTATTTTTAGTAGTTTTAACAAACTTTTTGCTATTACTGTATTAGTGTACATTTTGAACTTGTTTAATAATTACTTTTGTTAAAGAGAATAAGATACAATGATGGAATTCACAGTTCGTACTATTTTAAGTACTAAATTAGCATTTATTATAAATTTGATAACTTTCTAAAGGTTAAACTTTAAAAATTATGCTATTTTACAACATGCTAACGTTAGCACTTGAACCGTGAATTCCTTCAATATTTGTGTACTCTATAACACAGTCAAGTTAAATTAATATCTGGGGGTACTCCAATGTTCATTTTGCTTCTAAGGGCGTCTGATTAATACTTTAACTTAATAATAACAAATAACTCATACGCTAAACTTTTTGCCCGAAAATATGTATTTTCTAACTGTAATTATTTTACACAAGTTATAACAATTTAATGTTAAAGGGTTAACTATATTCAAATAAAGCAAAATAAAGAAATAATCTTTTAACTTGCCTTTAATTTCTGATTTTTCTGTATAAGTTTTAATTGAATAAAAGGCAAATACATATATGTGACAGCGCATAGAGAAAGGGACCTAAGGGTAAAAAAATCAATTTTTTTTTTTTTTGATGTGGACAACATCTGAGCATCGAATGAGACTGATCCCATGTCCTTTTTTTACCCTTAGGTCCCTTTCTATTTTGCGCGTCACATATATACAATTAGTTTTAAAGCCAGTACGTACATTTTAGCATTATAGCATATTTAATATATCCAAGTGTACATGAGTATAATCCTATATTAACCAATCCCAAGAAACCATAAATTTAGCTTTTTTTATCCTAAAATTTAATATACAAAATTGCGTTTTATTTTAAAATTCCATTTTAAATTGAATTTTTTTTAATTGCTAAAAAATTGTGTGTGTTTGTGTTTAATACAATTTGAAGCAAAACTACCAAAAATGCTCATAAATTATTAATTTCCTAATCATTTGATAAAAATCATTTAATTGCTTTAGATAGAAATTTTATAAGAAAAACGTAGATATTCATAAAAAAAATTAATAAAACCGGTAGCTCCAAAAAAATACAAACAAAAAACAAAATAAAACTAACAAACCCACTTTTCAATGCCGTTAAATAATGCTAATTTTATGTTTATTTTCTGAATTAGATATCAATTTAAACAAAAAACAAAATTTAAAAAAAATACACACAACAATTTACTTTGATAGCTAATAAAAGATTAAATAAATAATTTCATTTACACTTGGGATAATAATAACGCTCTTAATTAAATAAACGTGCTGTCAAACGTCTTGCAGAGACACAAAAACATTTTGAGTTTTGTACACTTTGCTAAAGAAATATGAACTTATTTTTTTTTTCATATTATCAATTTTACCCATCATACCGATTCATTTCAGATATTTAGAATTATTCTCAAGCCATATTTTTTATTCAAATAATCCTAAACAATATATTAAAATTTCGCAAAATTTTTTTAAAATGTTCATTAAATTTTTAAGTTTTAATTTTTTTAAAAGCCGTTTCGACTGAGATATGTTATATAATACGTAAGAAACTCAGCATAAGCAATATATTTTTACTCATAAAAGTTTGAATTTTACTACATGAGAGTTGTTTGCTTAGTAATCTGTTGTTTTTAAACTGCTATTACAGTTATTTTTATATGGAAAATACAAAACAACGATGTGGTGTAATGGTTAGCGCGTTGGACTGTTACACGTGAGGTTACGGGTTCGAGCCCCAACCAAGGCAACATTAATTTATGAAAAATAGTAATATGTATGAGTTTTCTTCTATCCCTCATACATATCGCAGCGTCTTCCTTCGGTGTTCCCATAGCACTTAACCCCACCGAAGTAAAATAATATAACAGGGCTATGAACTAAAAAGCTTCAACAAAGTTCGCCAACTCACCGTCAGGTGGCGGGCAACAACTGTTCTAAAATTCAACATGTCGCGCAATTACAGTGTTTGAAGCCCTTCATCTTTCACCTTTCACTTCTTCTCTATCCTCTTTCCAAAGGAAGCAACACGTTAATTAATAGGAAGAATTTCCTAAGTGTTGCTTCTCTTTAAAAAAAAAAAAAAAATAATAACTAACGAATTTTGTAACAGTTGTTTGAAGCAGTTATTTTTAATATAATAAACAACTACCCAAACAGTATTTTTGCCGTAAACAGTTTAGTTTCAATAGTTGTTTGAAAAACAAAAAAAAAATCATTGAGGTTTTGAAAATTCTTGTGTTTTTATTTGTTATTATGGATATATTTTTACTTTGCAAATAAAAATTAGAACACACAATACTTCAATGCAAAAACCTCAACAACTGATGAACCGTTTATAATTTTGACTTTAGATTTTATGTATGATAAAGTAATTACTCATAATTTTTTGTAATCCGAAGAAAGAAATTGGGTTTTTAAAATATTTTTTTATAACGTATGAAGGTATGCATAGTTGATCTTTTAATTGGTAAATGAATGTTTTTGTTAAATTTGAGATAATAAAAAAAACCTAGAGAGACTAAAAATTTTACAAATTCGATAAGGCCAGCATGATGTTTGATGTCAAATCTAACAAAAACATTTATTTACCAATTAGAAGATCAACTATACATAACTTCATACATCTCAACACACTAGATACAGTGAAAAATATAATTTAGTATGGCTAATTGTTTACTGTCAACATGGATTTATGTTAAAAATAATTGGAATATTCATTTAAAATGAAAGGTTAGTTGTCATTCAATTAATCTGTGATTCAGAGTTGAATAGAAGAAGCTGCGATACTTTAAGAATTAAAGTTCGAAGAAATAAAGTTTAAAATAGTACACTCACAGTATATTTTCCATAACTGATTGAGGTTTATTTGAAAAGTAATAGACAGATATTTACAGAAATTCTAAAAACGTCGTCTCCTGACGATTTCCTTAGGCAAAAATGAAATCCGGATAGTGGCATGCCTACAACGGATTATTTTTCACAATTTGTTAAATACGTTTGGGATTTTAGCATATTTAATTCCTTTAATGCAATTAATGTATATCCCGATAAAATAAAATTAAAAAAAAGTCTGTTTTCAATTGAAGAATCAGTTAAAATATATTGAAACATATTGTTTAACTTTTTTTTATCAATCAATAAAAAATAAATTACAAAAAAATATGTATCGTCTGTAGGAGTTGTTATTTTCAGTAAAATTTTCTATTTTTAGATTTCTATTTTTAGAAAAAATAATTTAAATAATTTCGTTGTTTTCTATTTTAAAACAAAAAATTAAAATATTTTCGGTTTTCGTTTTTGTTAAAATAGTACGGGTTTTCATATAAAATCGTAAATGCGTTGTAAACCTTGTATAAATACAAACCATATTTTCTATGTATGGAGTTTGACATTAAACTCATAAACATACCAGGTTTACACCGTTTACGAGTAGAATACGAGTTTATATGAAAACCCCTAGTATGTTTATATACAAAATAATTTCAATTCAAATTACAAAAATATCTTTACTCATACACACAAACATAGCCAACAAAAATATGAACGTGTGTGTTGTGTATGGTGTAGTGTTTTGAAAATGGTGTGATTGTTTTAACAGAATTTTCATTATTTTTATTTCTTTTATGTATTGTTTAAACACTGGGCAGGTTTACCAGAGAAACCCGCTAGCGCTACAATTGATATGTAGCGCTTTATGGTTACCTTATTCTGGTGAACGATGCTACTTTCATTTTTGTTTTAAAATAAAAATATTTGTAGATGTTTCATTGATTTTTTCGAAATTTTTTTATTCCTTTATAATTATATTTGTTTATGTTTATTATTCTTTAAAAAAAATATACAAAAAAACAAACGACAGCTGATGTATCATTAACTGCTAACAAGTAGCGTAAAATTTTTACGCTACCAAAACAAAGTAGCGCTCCACAACATGTTGACTTAGCGATAGCTAATCAAATCGTTCACCAGATTGTTGAGTAGCGGATTAGCAATAGCAACAGTTGAGCGTCTGGTAAACGCACTTAATGTTTGAAAATAGATATCAAAATTGTTTGAATATAATGAAAAATCAGTAGTCCTCTTTTTAATTGTGTTTTCAATTAATTTAAATGTATTTTAGGTTGTTTTTAATGATAAAATTTTGTGAGTATAATAACAGAGGATAAAAATAGAATTGTTAAAATTTCGTTGATGTTAGTCTAATTGAGTTGTTAACATGTGTTTATTTGCTAATATTCAATATAAATAGATCATCATCAATTCTTAACCCGTAAAGGCATCATCAATTATTAACCCGAAAATACGTATTCTATCCTGCTGGCCTTATCGATTATTTTAAATTTTTTCTTCTCTATAGTTTACTTGTATGATCTCAAATCAAACAGAAAACATTGAAGTGTTTTAGCTATTTAGCAAAAAAAATCCTTAAATTCAGAATTGGTTAAAAAAAAATTTAGATATTTCTCTATCGATTCTGATAGTTGCAGCTTGTTACGAGGACTCTGCTTCGTTTTGGAGAAAATATTCGTTAAATATTGTACATTGCAAATATTCAGCACGCATATCAGTACGTATTTATCAAATCGATAATACAAACTGATGTCCTACTAGAATTTTAAATATTTAACCAATATTTGAGGTAGAATATATATTACGAATACTTTCTCCAACTAATAGGAAGAATTTTCTGATTGCACTTTTTTATAAATAGAAAAATAAAATAAAAATTCAGAACTAGTTCTGAATTAATACAAAAGACATTTGTTTAGCTGTACAGATGGTATGAAAAGCCTAAAATATTTTTGTATAAATATAATTTCTACAGAAAGTATCATAAGCTTTCACGAATCTGACTTTAATACACTCATATAATTATGTCGGTAAAATTAACTGTAATTGCAGTTAAAAAATTAAACACTGCAATCACATGTCAGTTAACTACAATTGCAGTTATATTTAACTGCATTTGTAGTGCAATATCAGTAAATTATAAATACCCTTGCAGTGAACACTTTTTTTAACTGCAACTGCAGTAATTTTACAGTAAATTATAAATAAGTTTTAAATTATTCTACGATGCTTTAAAAGTTTTTTTTTCATATAATTAATATTAAATAAAACAGTATAAATCTTGAACAATTTCAAAACTTTTCAATGGACAAAAACTTCGTTAAAGAAGGTCTCGATGTAGTGTGTATGTTAATAGTTATTTTTATCAAAAGAAACACCCATAGTTGTGTAGTTAATTATTTTAAACAATTTTTATTGCCAGAGCATGTTTAAAATGTTTAAACAATAAATAGTGTGTGTTAAACATGTAAAATAGTTTAAATATTGTATTGTATTATTTACACCTTAATAGTTTTATTGTTGTTCTTCTTTCATTCTGTTTTTGGTGTCGCCACACTTGCCGAATTGAAAATAAAGAGGTGATTAATCTTCTGAATGACAATAACTTGAAACCATCGGTTAACTGCACAAAAACCTGACTGTGAAGCTAAAATTGGACAAAATCATATTGTCTAAAATAAAATTTTTAGGCCTGATTTTTCGGTGCCTTAAGCCTACCTTAAAGAATTAATTGAAATTCTTACAATGATTTGAAAAAAATGTTTGTTGTTATAGTTTTTTGTCGACTGAAATCACCAAAAGATTATTGTCATGATATCATGATTTATTAAACCACAAAATTCGAAAATTAAAAATTTTTTTGGCTTCTTCAGGGTTTTCTTAGTTGGTTATTCAGATAAAAAAACGGATTTTTTTTTTGATGTCATTCTTTTCTCTCAGACACAGAATTTTTTGCGTGTTTTGTTTTATACTTTAAATAAATGTTGAAGTTTCAAATTTCAAATTCCACTAACGTCGGTGTAGTTGTTAAAAAAAAAACAACTGAATAAAATTTTTTGAAACCAGGTTTTTATCTTGTTTATTGTTGCTTCGAACTTAAATCATCATTAATGTGTGTAGGAACTGTTTTAAGCCAAAATTTTATATGTAGATATTTTTTATTATTGAAGTATTTATTATTTGTTGTACGTTTTCTTTCAGCGTTTTTTATTCTTTATTATTCTTTTTTTTCTGCTTTAAAAATGCCGCTTTTTGGGTGTTGCGGTTAGACAACGTTGTTTATGGTTTTTATATTAATGAATTGTATGCAAAAATTAATTTTTTTTAAATTGTTTTCTTCATATAGAATGTTTTTTATCAAGGATATTGACAACGTATTTATTATTCCTTCTCCATTATTTTTTGAAGTATTTTGTTTTGAGAATAAACAACGAGTGTATGTTAGAGTTGTTCAAAAAAACTGTAGTGATTTTGAAAATTTCCGTTTGGGCTAATATACAAATACAAAAATAGCTGATACGAAATTTAGCAGCACTCAATTGGAGATTTTATTAGTGTTCATAATGCGAAAAAATTTATTTTTTTCGTTTTTTTTATTTATTTTTTTATTGTGTATATTTGCTTACACCAGATGATAACAGAATCTTAATCCTTTCTTAATTACAATATCTGTCCAAGGAGATAAAATAAATCAAAATCGTTTCGAAAATACCCAAGATATAGCAAATTCCCCAGAAATTTTATAATACAAAATTTTCTTTATCGCCGAGTCCCAAGAAAACTCATACACATCTGAGTTTTTGTCCCTAACCAAATTATAGATATGGCCAAAAACTTTTAATTTTTTTAAGCATTTTCAAAACTCAATTTTCAGTGTCTTGAAAATTTTGTTAATCAAATATTTCAGATTTGAGGACTTTACTTTAAGGTTTTATTAACAATAAATAAAATTATAATTTTAGTTAAGTTCTGGCTGCTAAAAATAATCAAAATTAACCCTTATATGCGCTTTGGGTCAAAATGATTTTTAACAAATAAAATAAAATATGTTTTTGAAGTCTTCTGCAAATTCATAATAAGGAAATTGGCCTCGAACTGAATTAATAAATTTCTAATGAATCAATTGAAAAGGTCGAAAGAACAATTTTTATTTTTTAAATAAAAATTAAAAACCAACAATTGGATAACACTCACAGTACGGAGAAAATGTTTTTGCCTCTTCTTGTATCAATAAAGAATAAGGGAAAAATAAAATTTGTATTTAATTTATACCGATGGTATGAAATACAAAAACAAAAAACTTTCATAATATTTCTATGGTTGGCTATGCTTTGCAGAAGACTTCGAAAACAAATTTTTTTGTTTGCTCCATTCCCATTTTGTTAATGTAGCAGACTACATATATGAGATTTTGATGCTTCAAATTGCATTGCACTACTGCCACCACTTTCTAAAGAAAAGTGATGAAGGGGACCTGGAAAATCCCCGAAACGATCATTTCATTCCTGAAAGTGTAGAGGTTTTTGAAAGCAAAAACTCTGTGAAGTATTTGTCAGGAGAGTATCCTGATGAAGAAAAATAGCAGTTTTTTGAAAAAAGTACTTATTATGATAATTCATAATAAGGAAATTGGTCTCGAACTGAATTATTAAATTTCTAATTATTAGATATTTGTTTTTCCTTTTTTTTTGTAAGTTTATACTGTATATAATAGATAATTAAAAAATTCGTTTCTATTTTTTACCACAAATTAAAAAAATATGATAATGATATTCATAAATTCATGATTTTTACTCAAATTTCACTCATTTAAGAGTGTTTGTGGTAAAGCGGTATAGGAATCCATGTGAACCTTCCATTTTAGGTATAGGATGTGTTGAGCGGACTTATGTAAAACATTACGAGGAACATTTTTGTGGAACATTCTAACCCTCTAACTCTTCAATGAAAGTGAACTTTCTGGCCCCTTTTTAAAAAGGGACAAAAAATACCCGTAAGGGTTAAAGTGTTCCACAAAAATGTTCCTCTTAGTGTTTTACACAAGTCCGCTAAACACATCCTATACCTAGAATTGAAGATTCCCATGGTTTTTCCCTAAAATCCAGGTTTGTGGGTCAATTTCTGAATAAGTACGAAATTAACCCTTGAACACATTTTAAGTTTTTACTTATTACTGGCACTTAAGTTAAATTTTCAATGCTGATGTGTTCAAAGACTTATAGTAGAATTTCATGACAAATATTTTTGCGGAACATTTTAACCCTCTAACTCTTTAACTTACGGGTCGTTTTTGTCCGTTTTAAAAAGGGGCCAAAATAGTCCCTTCAATTGAAGAGTTATAAGGTTAAAATGTTCCACAAAAATATTCCCCGTAGTGTTTAACATAAGTTCGCTGAACATACCCTATGCCTAAAATGGAGGATTCACATGGTTTCCTATTTTAATCCTATTTCATTTTTTTTTTGTTTTAGAAAAATCATTTTAAGCGTTTAAAATCAATTTATTATCATTTATATCAATTCACGTGCTAAATTTCATGGCTATCGGAGAATTTTTGCAGGTTTTATAAAGATTTTAAAATAAAGGATATATGGCAGGACTAAGAGTCCTTGCTTCGATTTTGATTAAAATTGACACAAATGTTTCCAGATTTATATGCACCTCAATGGATACTTTTTGTAATTTTACGTCCATTTATGTAGCTAATATAATATTTTTAAATTTCAGGCCCTATGGGAGGTGGGCGTGTCCTTGGCCCGATATTTCCAAAAATTAAAATTTTTCTTAACTAAGGGGTTCTATGTCAGTGTACCAAATTTCAAAACTCTCTCTCCACTCCTTCTATTTTTGTCCAATCGTTATATGGGATCAACGCACTGTGCGACGGGTTGTTGAAAAAAATATCATATAAGACAATCTGACAATAAAATATAAACAATAATACAATTTAATGGAAACTCACTGATGAGGCATGTCCATAGAAAAACTAGATCTAGTCTGATTTGCAAATTAATGTTTTTATAACTTTTATAAAAAAAGGAGTTTTCTTCTTCTTAACCTGAAACATACTAAATTACAAATGAATTTTGTTTAAAGGATTTCGGCAACAGTAAACAACTTTTATCCTCTGGACAAAATTTTAGCAAAAAAATTAAATAGAAGCTATGGCTAAATAAATCACCCCAGGTGAAAATGGGATTATATATGGACATATATGGACATATATGTCCATAAATAGTGCAATATAGGACATGTATAGCCTCTTATATGACCATATATTTTCGAATGCTGGAAAAACCAATAATAAATGTATATTTTCGATACTTAGTAAATATTTTATATACATAAAACACGATTTTTAGTGCACGAACTTCCTTGCCCTGATTATTAGCAAGAAAAGATATATTCTTGCCTATAATCGTTTCTAAGATGATTTATTTAAAATTTGCAAATTAAATTAACATAATGCTTTAATTGATTATGTTTTAAAACTGAATAAATAAACTAATATTCGACTAATTATCTGCTGTGAATAACGTTTCCAATAACACTGTGAGACAAATGGTAGGGGTCAGTGATCGGGAAGGGTTCAAACTACCGGGGAAAGTTATATCGGTAAAAAAGAAGTTATACGTGTCCCGGCGTTTCGCTGGGTCACCCCTAGGAAACGAGATATATCGATTTGACCTTTGGTGGTCTTTTTTTTGACATAACTCGAGAACCACTAGTCCGATTTTGCTCAAACAATTTTAAAAAAATTAAAAATTACAATTCCGTTAATCTGTTCATATAACGTTTTTCTATATACTCAACAGTTTTGCCGGTAAAAATAAATGTATGAAGAAAAAATATTTTTTGCCTAAAATATTAAAAAAAAGTAATAAACAAAAGGTTATTGATTTTTATGGTAGCGGTAACAAACATTTATTTTTACCGGCAAAACTGTTGAGTATATAGAAAAACGTTATATGAACAGATTAAAGGAATTGTAATTTTTAATTTTTTTAAAATTGTTTGAGCAAAATCGGACTAGTGGTTCTCGAGTTATGTCAAAAAAAAGACATATCTCGATTCCTAGGGGTGACCCAGCGAAACGCCGGGACACGTATAACTTGTTTTTGACCGATATAACATTTCCCGTTGGTTTCATCCCATCCCGATTTTGACTGTCGCATAGTGTAATCAATAATATTTTATTAATATTTGCATTAATGGTAAATCATTTATTCGTACATATTTAATTTCAATAAATACTCTTCTTTGGGCAAGAAGTTGGTTTTTTTCCTATTGGAAATATAAAACTATTTAATGGAAATCCATCAACATTTTTAATAAATAAATAACAGCAACACAACGCATATATATACACAGAGAGAATTTACCGGAACGAGTTTTAATGAAAATTAAACTAATGAAGTTTTCTTCACAAAGTGGATGAAAAATTTCCTAAGTTTCATGAAAAAGCTTCATATATTATATGAATCTAGTTTAAATGAAACTTTTTCATTGAGTGTATGAAAATTTTAATAAATAAAATTAAATTTTTCCCAACATTTTATGAAAAATTCCATTAATTCAATGAAAAGTTTCAATGGACGAGTTCTAATTAAACTTCATTGGTTTTATGCAAAAATTCACTATTAAATATCATGCAGATAAGTCTCTCAGTGTAGTGTAGTATTTCACTATACTATTTTCAATTTCCGTTTCCTGCTGTTGTTGGCTTAAAAAAAGTTAATATATTTAAATATTAATGAAATTTTAAATAAATATAAACAAGAAGCCTAAGGGGATACCCATAAACAACAACAACTACAAAAAAATTTAATGAAAAAAAAAGACAGACAGAAAAAAGGACAATGCACTGGGAGTAAGTAAGCAAATACAACTAACGTGTATAAATAAACCCAAAAAAATAAATAAATATAAAATATTTGGGAAAATTATAGGCAGCCATGATTGGCTCCAAGTTCTTTGGGGCACTTATGAAAAGTTTAACATATTTATTTCAATGTACCCATTTTAAACTACACTAACACGGGAGTTCTCCCGATGTAGACCAGATGTTAATGCACTTTGAATATATTGTAGAGGAGACGAAAATAAGAGCGGTCCATCCCACCATTAAGGATTTTGGAGTCAAAAATGAAACCAACCAAAATTTCTAATAAAATGCCAATTTTATTGTCATTTAAAACACATTTTTCCAAATAACAAAAATAATCAGATGTTTTCAGTCATATATACCAGTGAATATGTTTTATATAGCAGTGAATATGTTTTGAAAAAACCTTTTAGCGAATATCCAATTTATCTACAGGTTCTTTGAAATAGAACGAAAGACACGGAATCACTAAAAATGAGTCGATTTTTAGCGCATTTTTATCCGTTTAGCGTGAGATTAGGTAGCTAAAAAACACGTGCCCCCTAAAAGTTTCATCTCTACAAGATATTGACAGTTCATTAAGATCTATGGGCACGCGTCGGGAAACTTCTCTTGAAAGTCTAAAAAGATAGAAATATATAAATTTTCACAGATTTTATTAGAATTTTATAAGAATTTTTCTATTATATTTAGGTGGTGTTTTTAGATGCTAAACTTTTTAAATCTTAAAGGCATATCACGCCCTGTATTTGTATCCCCATTTGTAAACAAAAATTCCGCATTTTTGTATTTTAGATCTTCCAAGTACATTTGTCATAAACGTCCAAGTACATTTGTCTTCTGCTAACATTTCGGATTTTTTTTAGTTTTTTTTATAAAAAATAAAGTCATCGTTTGTAAAGACCATCGTTTGAAGTATAATAATATTGTAACTAAATATATGAAAATACAGAAAGTCCGAAAAAAACAATTTTTGTATTTTTAAAGCAAAAATATAAACAATTCTGAAAAAAAAATTTATTTTACCAATATTTTTTGTACAGCCTTTATCTAGTGATTGCGGGTGCTTTCACTTTACATAATTTTTTTGCATAGTATTCGTTGAATACATAGAAAACTTTATACACATTCCAACTGGATTCGTTTACTACTTAAACCAAAATCGGTTGTTCCAACTAAATATTGATTTTTACAACGAAATTCGGTTAATGCAATAACAAGATTGTGCAAACCAGGACCGTCAACGATATGAAGTTATTAAAACATATTTTTCTGTAATCTTTTCCCTTCGTTATTAAAATACATAAGATTTTAAACTGGCGATTTTCTTTCACAATTTTCCCTGTGCAAAACGACGATTTTTTCTAGTCTAGCTATTAAAAAACTTCTCACTTTGGACCACGGATGCATATAATCTTATCGGGATACCTTAAACCATCATCTTAAAAATAACAAACTTTTGTTTTTTGTTTTTTTGATATTTTAAATGTTAAGTAACGCTCCTAGACGAGAAGGAGAAATTCTCATTGAGTTTGTAATTTAACTTAACAAATATTTCTAGAAATTCGAAAAACGTCGCTCTATGCTTCGTCCCATGGACAAAAATCAAAAAAAAAACTTTTTTTGTCTCAAATTAAGATTAAAGGCATATTTTTTGAAAGATAATAAAGTTACTCAAATAAGTGTGAAAAAAATATTTGGTGTGACAGCTTTTGCCGCCACGAGAGGGCGCTAAACTCAGAGAATTTTATACAAAAATGACTGAACAGAAAAATGGGTTTTAATTGTTTCACGAAATTAATTCTCAAAAATACATTTTTTTAAAACTGGTTCGAAGATTTTTTTAATTACTTGAATAATAACTAATAATTTGTAGTTAAATTAAAATATAGATTTTAGTATATCTTTGCAAAATAATTATTTTTTATTTCTCCTAATAAGACATTTTTTTTGTTGAAAATCCAAAAATTACTTAAGTTTGATGGAGTAAAAAAAAAATATATAAAATTAGATATTTCCCCCCCCCCCCTTTTTTTTGTAAGTTTATACTGTTATATAATAGATCATTAAAAAATTAGTTACTATTTTTACCACAAATTAAAAAAATTGTTTGAAATTCCTAAATTCATGATTTTTACTCAAATTTCACGCATCTAAAATTGATTAGTATTCAAACCATGTGAACCTTCCATTTTAGATATAAGATGTGTTAAGCGGACTTATGTAAAACACTACAAGAAACATTTTTGTGGAACATTCTAACCCTTTAACTCTTCAATGAATGGGAATTTTTTGGCCCCTTTTTAAAAAGGGACAAAAAAGACCGGTTAGTTGAAGAGCTAGAGGGTTAAAATGTTCCACAAAAATATTCCTCGTAATGTTTTACATAAGTTCGCTGAATACAAACTATACATAAAATGAAAGATTCCCATGGTTTCTCCCTAAAATCCAGGCTTGTAGGACATTTGAGCGCCAATTCTGAATAATAGAGTTTGCTAAAAACCGAAAAATTTGAAAACCGCGGTTTCGGTTTTCTAAAATTATAAAAACCGCGGTTTCGGTTATTTTTCGGTTTTCTTGTGATATTAATACAATTGTTTTAAATTAATTAAATATATATAAGAATTAAATATTTTAACACGTTCAAAATATTTCGCGGAGATTTCGAAATAGTACTTTTTTAAAAATACGCTGTGAAAATTCGAACTGAATATATGAAACTCAATATCTCTTAAACTACCTGACTTTTTGTTGACTTAACTTATGTTATCAGTAATAACAAAAAAAAAAACAAAAAATTCTTTAAACTAATATTTAATGGAGAAAATGTTCATTACAATTAAATACATAATTTTTTAAAATAGGAGCTGAGCGCTCAGAAATTATGACTCGTAAGAGACTTTAAAATATGATAATTTTCAGAGTGCTGAAATTTTGTATTCGACATTTTTTTAAAAATTTTTTTATTACTTCTAAATAACTTAAAAATTAATCTTAAATGAATCATAATAGCTCAGAAAATTCTAAATTTTTCAATAATGCTCATAATTCAGGGTCTTTTATGAGTCGTAAAAGTGCGCTCGGAAAGAGGCTTCATCGGTGAAGAAATACTTCCTCATATAGCTATAATTTCAGAAGGTCTTAGGGCTCTTTTATGAGTCTTTTCGGATTCTAATTTGACACTGGAATGCAATCTAGGTAATTATTTTAATTGGTTAAAGTAATTGTTAAAAACCGACTTATTTTTGTCGGTTTTCGGTTTCGGTTTTGAGGCTTGAAAAACCGCGGTTTCGGTTTCGATTAAAACCGAACAGCAAACTCTACTGAATAAGTACGAAATTAACCCTTAAACACATTTTAAGTTTTTACTTATAGTAGAATTTCATGACAAATATTTTTGCGGAACATTTTAACCCTCTAACTCTTCAACTTACGGGTCGTGTTTGTCCCTTTTTAAAAAGGGGCCAAAAAAGTCCCTTTAATTGAAGAGATAGAAGGTTAAAATGTTCCACGAAAATATTCCTCGTAATGTTTTACATAAGTTCGCTGAACTACCGTATGCCTAAAATGGAGGATTCACATGGTTTCCTATATTAATCCTATTTAATTTTTTAGAAAAATCATTTTAAGCGTTTAAAACCCATTTTTGTGAAAGGCATTTTTTTTTTTTATTAATGAATCGATTTTACCCAAATTTGGCACAAATATCGCTTGACCTTATATCACGTGCTAAATTTCAGCGTAATCAGATAGTTTTTGCAGGTTTTATAAAGATTTTAACATAAAGGATATATGGCAGGACTAAGGGTCCTTGTTTCGATTTTGATAAAACTTGACACAAACGTTTCCAGTTTTATGTTCATCTCAATTGATACTTTTTATAATTTTACGTCCATTTATGTAGCTAATATAATATTTTTAAATTTCAGTACCTATGGGAGGTGGGCGTATCCTTGGGCCGATATTTCCAAAAATTAAAATTTTTCTTAACTAAGGGGTTCTATGTCAGTGTACCAAATTTCAAAACTCTCTCTCCACTCCTTTTATTTTTGTCCAATCGTTATATGGGGACGAAGCACTGTGCGTCGTCTCCTGACGATTTCCTTAGGCAAGAATGAAATCCGGATAGGGACATGCATTCAACTGATCATTTTTCACAATTTGTCAAATAAGTTTTGGGATTTTAGCACATTTAATTCCTTTAGTACAAACTTTTCTGTTAAATCATCCGATTTTTTTATTTAATTGTGTTACTGTCGTGGCACGGCACCAACAAAATTAACTTACCCTAATGTAGAGTATTTAAAGAAAAATAATAATATGTAAAATATAATGCTGATATTTGTTGTTAACTAATTGCATTAAATCTTTACACACAATGAACAACAGTAAAACAAATCCCTGTGTACCTTTTTGAAGGGATCCACACTCAACTAAAGTAAATAAAAAATACGCTGTTAAATAAATATTGTTTGAATTTTACAGCAAATATACAACTGAGTAACTATGCGAGTACTTAGCAAAAGTTGTACAATGTTCGTTAGCATACGGGCAGGTGCGTATAAAGAATAACTTCTGAAAATCTTTGGAGAAAAGTGGTTCGGTGAATAGGGGGGGGGGGGGGGGGAATGTAACACTAATCCTTATAAAATTCTTAGTTAATTCAGTGGGGTCCGTCTTTCTGTCTATTTGAATGACAATCAGTCATACAATGCGCACACAAAGTTGTTGAAATTGTTCAAAATTATTCACAGCATAAATAAGAAAAATGTGTCGAGCTGTTTAAAATTTATTAATGAAAATTATAATTAAAAACTAAAATATGTAGGTATCTATATATTTTACTTTGTCACTTTTTTTGTTTAATATTGCCGATTTAATATTTATGTTAACGTCCCTTTTCCGTAACCCAACTCTTATCCTTTTTATTCACTTGTTATTTATGTGTTCATGATTGTTTTTGTTTGTTTTTTCAAAATTTTATATTTTTGGTAACAACCTTGGTCAACAGCACACTTGTTTACGGGAGGCAGTATATATTTTAATATGCCCAAGGATTTAAACCAAAAGGGATTATTTAATATATTGTGTGACTCCTTTTGCAGGCATAAAGGTTGAAAGATAAGAGTAGAGGTAGGATTAAAAAAGCAAAAAGGCTAAAAAGGAGCCAAGTGTGATAAAAAAGGAATATTTTGAAAATAAAAAATAAATAAGATCACGTTTGGATGTACCGAACATTGAACGAAACATATTTATCCTGTTGTTATAACCTTATTAAATATTTTTATTTTATTTAAAAAATTGTTTTTTTTTTTTGTAAACAAATTCAAACAGTTTTTGCTTAATACAAGTACGAGTAAACTGTTTTGTTATTTAGTTGGAAAAACACTTAAATAATTCATGATGTTGTAAAAACAATATTTTTTTTTCTCCTTTTTTATGTAGTACATTTATAAGGATAACACTTTTTGCTATGGTATATTTTCAAATCAAGGACCTTTTCTTAAATAAAAGCGTTTCATTAAAAATTTAACTTTTCATTAGAATAGTAGACAACATTGTATTTAAAAAGTAAAACTTTTTTTAAAATTACGTTTTATTCTAATAATTAACTTTTTATTGAAAAAGTACCTTTTTATTCAAAAAGAACATTTATATTACAACAGTACCTTTTTATTAAAAAAGGACCTTTTTATTAAAAACACTGTATTCTTGCAAGTTTGGTTATGCCAACATTGCCAAAAAATAAATTTAAAAAAAAATGTATGTTTCTGTTTAACCGAAATACGCTTTGCTGGAATAAACAATTTCAATCCAAGTACTATAGCAAGTTCAACCATTAGCACACCTTTATCAACGTTGTCACCTAGCAAGCAAAGCTTCTACACTCAAAAAAGTATGACAGTTACTACATGACAGTTGCTTGTGTAGTAATCATGAATGGTAACCGAAACGATGCGGTTATCGGTAAGGTTAACGCTATTTCAGATTATTTCGGTTACGGTATTTTAAGGGTATCGATATTTCAATTATTTCGGTGTCGGTATTTTAAGGATAACGGTAGTCAGTTATTTCGATTCATCCTGCAATTTGTTTACAAAAAACAAACGAGTTGAAAAACAGAACCAATTTACCAACTTAAGGTACGAAAAATACACAAAAACCACGTGCAATTACCAAAAGCAGAAAATTAAAAATAATGGTAATGGTATTTTAGGGGTAGAGGTATTTCATTTATTTCGGTAACGGTATTTTAAGGGTATCGATATTTCATTTATTTCGGTATCGGTATTTTAAGAACAACGGTATTTCAGGTATTTCGGTAACGGTATTTTAAGGATAACGGTAATTCGGTTATTTCGGTAACGGTATTATAGGGGTAACGGTAGTCAGTTGAAAGGGTTTTGAATCGATAACGCTATAATAGCGGTATTGCCTGCCAACCCTGTTAGTAATCAGTAGTTGTTGTTTTCAACAGTAATTACAGTTGTTTTTCTATGGAAATATGCAAAACAACTGTTATGACGGTTATTTAAGAAAACGACTAAAGAAAAGTACTGTAATTTCGTAACAGTTGTTGAAACCAGTTATTTTTAATGTCATAATAAACAGCACCGAAAACAGTAATTTTAGAGTAAACAGTTGTTTTTGTTAGTTATTTAAGAAATAAAAAATTTCTTTGAACTTTTTTGAATTTTAAAAATTCTTGTTTCGTGTATATTTGTCATTATTGATATATATCTAGTTTGCAAATATAAATCAGAAACTTGTATTGTATCTCCAATGCATAAAAGCATAATAACTGGAGAATGGTATGGAATTTTTACTTTGAGTTTGAAATAGGCTGAGGTAATAACACATATTTTTGTAATCGAAAGAAAAAAAATATTTTTTTTTTCATTAAAATATGTATACTTTTATAAACAAAAAGAATTGCCTGTAGAAAACAGTAGTTTTTACCGATTTTGTCAGTTGTTTTGAAATTTTTTGTAGTAAAAATTTATCAGTTAATTTTACTACATTGGTAGTTATTTTTAATGAATTTGTCAGTTATTTTTCAACAGTTAAAAATAACAAAAGTTTTAGTTATTTTAAAGGTATATACCTTTGTCGTCTTTTTAACCGCATATACCTTTCTTTTAACTGTCATTTTCAGTAGATTCTACCGACAAACTTTTGTGAGTGTAGTTAAAATGCCGGAAGAAATTGGTCCCCTCATAAATAAAAGTGGAACACTTCGATGCTGTAGTCCAAACATTATGAAACCGGAGTGTGAAAACGATGCTGAAATGATGCAATTTTCCGAATTACCGAGAGGTGTATTTGATCCCACTTGATATTTATCAGAACGAACAGTTAGGAAGAGGTGGAGAGTATTTTGGTATTCTCCTCCAATGCTGGAAATAAGTATTGGTTTATTTACTGGTGAGCGTCGAAGATAATGGTCGATCCAAAAAGAGTTGTGGACATTAAAATCACCAGCAATGACTATTTTACTGCTTCGAAAAGTGCTTCGAAGCCATTAAAGGAATCCACTCTTCCCGCGTAAGTTTGTGTAAAAGAATAAGTTTCAACCTAATACTTGTTTACTTCTCTACATCGTACGAGCATTTATTTACTCAGGTAAAGTTAACGGAACTTTTTTTGGTTTCCATTCAGCATTTTTTATTATTTTAGCCTTTGTTTTTGTTAAAGTTAGTTGTTGAATACCAAAAAAAAGGACTAAGCTTATTTGGTATTGTTTCGAATGGTTTTACTATTTGGTCTTCTTTGGATGGCATGTACAAATACAATATTCATATACGTTTTATTGAAAAATTTGCCTTTTTGTGTGGTTAAAAGAATTTTGGTTTTATTACTGAAATGAAGGTGTGGTTTGCCCAAAAAAAAACTCAATTTAGTCTATCCTTTTTTCCGCAAAAAATACATAAAAATGTTTTTTTTAATATAAAAGTATCATTTACACTGTGTTTAGATGATACAACAAAAATTTTATGTAAATATACAAACCTAGCTTAACAAAATTAGTTAAAAATTTACTCTAATAAAATATAACTCTTTAAATTGTGAATGTTTTCCAACACAAATCTATTGTGAATGATTTTTTTTGTCATATCCTACTAAAAGCATGATTTTAACGAAATTTTTCTCTTTTTGATTTGAATCAATCTAAATATGGTATTAAAAAACATTTTACATTTTACAATATAAATTTTAAATGAGGATTTTTATAAATATTTCCTTTTCTTTTTCTTTCTTTTCTTTAAGTGGAAGTATAAGACTAAGGCTATCTTCAACTGCAAATCTTCATATAATTTACACAATTATCCTTAACACCTGTTTCATTCTTCAAATAGAAAAATGCAAACAAAAAAAATTCTGTGAACTGTTGAAATTTCTTGAATATTTTATTATTTCAAGTAGCAAAATTTATGCTGCATGAACATGAGTGTTTACTTATTTTTTTTCTCGGTATTTTACTATGCGTTATACAATTTATTTTAAGTCTTGTCATGACCTTCATAACTGTATTTTAAAGTTAAGCATTACGAGTTAACAAAAACACCGTTGTTTGATAAACTACTAACCTACTTGAGTTAAATCCTTTTAAAATACAAGGACTTTAAAAAGTGACTTAAATTTTTATTATACAATAATATGAATTTGACAGAAATGTGTATAATTATGGCAGCAAAAATGTTTTGCTAAGCTTACACTGTAAAAATTTGCTCTACACTTAAAATAATACGTCAGTAGAAAAATCCGTCAAACCGGTTTCAAATCATTTTAAAATTTTAGTTGAAACACTGATTTAGGCAAAGATTTGAGTTATCTTCATTTAACACAATACTACACCCAGAAAACAGATTCGGTGCTGACAACCCCATTTGTTGCCAATTGAATGGTTCAGTTGCATCAAATGAGTTTTTCGGTTGTGGCAACCGAATTATTCTTGATACAACTGAAATTCTGTTGCCATAGTCAAACTAGTCCTGTCTCAATTGGTTTTCTCTTGCCACAACTGAAAAATTCGGCTACCACAACCGAACCATGCGATTGGCTACAAATGCGGTTATCATAACTGAATCTGTTTTCTGGGTGTAAAAATCCTCAGTACTTTAACTAAATTTGAGTGTTAATTTTCAAAATTATTTATAACTAATTTTTAAGAACCCATTCTTTGAATTTTACAAAATTTATTGTTAAAATATAATATTTTCATGTTACTCTTATTACCCGGTAGGTAGCGCCACCGAAGTTTTAAAGATGGCGCTCCTTCTTTCTCTCCCGATGTTTTAATAAGGCCCATATCTCGAAAACTAAGACAGATAGAGCAAAATGAATGAAAATTTCGACTACCCCTAACCACATCCTATCCCAGCGAAAGAGCTTATCTCTATTCAAAAATGGACCAAAAAGGCCCCGCCCTGGACCCTCGGAAATTTTTAATAAAAATTTTCCACTTCATAAAATGGCCCATATCTCGAAAACTAAGCAAAATAGAGGGAAACGGACAAAATGCTTGCTCTCTCACATGATATGGACTAGGCCTGGGGAGAGTCCCGAGACCATAAATTTTAATAAATTCTATGACTCAGTATAATTACAGATATAACTGTAGTTTTACAAATTTTTTTACTTATAATAAGATTTGTTAAATTTAACAAAAAAAAATTGTTAAATATAACAAAAAAAATTGTTAAAATCAACAAATTTTATTTTAAGTCAAAAAAACAGGAATAAATTTTGTTAGAGTAACAAATTTTTCTGTTCAGACAACAGACTTATTATTTTGAGTGTAAAAAACGTATCCACATAAAATTATTCGATTTTTAAAAATAACAACACATAATTTTATTTTTGAAAACTAATTTTTGTACGGGGTACCGATAGAGGATTAAAATACCTTTAAGGGGTTACATGACATTCGCGGCAGAGAAAACAGAACTTTTTAAAAAATTCATAACTCAGTCAAAAACAAACATTTTTCCAAAATTACAAGAAAAAAAAATTAAAAAAAATATATTTTTCACTCCAACATGGTTTTATAGAGCTCCAAACTGGCGGCAGAGAAAAAAACGGGACCTCTTGGATGCGGCGCTGGGAGTCGCAAAAATTGTCCGATCTGGAAAAAAAATGACTTTTTTAAATCTTAACAAAATTGGTTATCATATGAATAACCAATCGAATAATAATAAATTTTTTTCGATTTTTTATGAATTTTTAAAGTCAATATTTTTTTTCGAAAAAACACACTTTCAAATTTGGAACATCACCAAAAATTGAAAAAAAATATCAAAAATTTTGGAAAAATGTTTGTTTTTGACTGAGTTATGAATTTTAAAAAAAAAGGTTTGTTTTCTCTGCCGCGAATGTCATGTAACCCCTTAATTTAAGGTACATATCATTTAAATGTCCCTAATTCTTATTAGTTTTTCTGAGAAAAAATTTAAAAAAAAAATTTGTTTTTTTCGACATTTACAAAAAAGAATAAAAATATTTAGTAATTAAAATTCAAAAATCGGTCGTGACAGAATTTTGTAAGCTCAAATGCAAAACAATAATTTTGAAAATCGGTTAAGAATTGTGGCCTGAAATGTTATTCGCTCAAAAAAGTGCTTCTGAACACACTTTGTGACATGAATGCCCCTAATATTTTTCATATAAATACATTGTATTACCAAACTCCTACATTATTCTCTTAGCATATATATTAAAATTTGTTCTTTATTGCAATTATAATGAACTTTATTCGATAAATAAAAAAGGAAAAATAAATACTTTATTGCAAATATTGCATATTTTCTGTGTCCATTTGTTCAACGCTCTGGTTTCCTTTAAAAATACTTAATTAATTATTTTGCAATAAAGAGTGCTATAGAAATTTAATATTTCAAGTATTTAATTTTTTGAACTTTGGTAAAAAATACTCATACAACAAAACTTATGTAAGTCGCCTGTTAACTGAAACTAAAACATGAAAACTTTTGCTAAAATTTTGTAATAATCTCCAATTACAAACAATACAAAGTTCAAGTTGAAGAATTAATGCGAATAAGAAAAAAAAGCGTAATAAACAGAAATTCAAAAATAGTTGCTAAAATATTTTCTTAAAATTTTTTGCATATTAAATATCACAAATATATTTTAACAAGAATATAAGTAAAAACGAGTAAAAAGGTTAAAGTCGGGCATGCCGACTATACAATACCCTACACCACTCTGGTGTATTGTTTGGATCCGAAATTCGAATGGGTTAAAATGGGGCTTATGTCAAAATTTTCTATAATGTGAGTCAGCGCACCAAATTTCATTAAAATATCTTAATATTTGCGACCTGCAGTTTGTAACCAAGCCAATTTTGGGGGGACCCTTATATGGGCACTAGTTCTAAACATGGACCGATGTTCACCAAAATCAATAGGCTTCGTCCTTGGGCCAACATAGGTCTATGTACCAAATTTCATCAAAATATCTTAATATTTGCGACCTGCAGCGTATAAACAGTATAATTTTGGTAGGACCCTTATATGGGCACTAGGTCTAAACATAGACCGATGTTCACCAAAATCAATAGGCTGCATTATTGAGCCAATATAGGTCTGTGTACCAAATTTCATCAAAATATCTTAATATTTAGGACCTGCAGCATATAAACAGTATAATTTTGGTAGGACCCTTATATGGGCACTAGGTCTAAACATGGACCGATGTTCAAAAAAATCAAACTTGTTCGTCCTTGGGCCAACATAGGTCTGCGTACCAAATTTCATCAAAATATCTTAATAGTTGCGACCTGTAGAGTGCGCACAAGATTGCATGGACAGACAGACAGACGGACGGACAGACGGACATCGTTAAATCGAAATAAAAAAAAATTCTGAACCGATCGGTATACTATAAGGTGGGTCTACGACCAATATTTTTTGGTGTTACAAACATCAGCACAAACTTATAATACCCTGACCACATAGTGGTGTAGGGTATAATAACTAAGGAAATTGCTTACTTTACGGGAATTAGTAATATGCTATTTGACGAATACAACGCCGTATAAAATTAATGATTGAATGCTCTTACATCTAAACCTTACATCCAAGAAATATCTTTCCAGAAATATTTCTTAAAAGTAGTAGATAGTAGCTGCAGAGCCCACATCGTACCAATAAATTTTATAAATTTGACAGAATTTGACGATTCTACGAATATCGACATGAATTTTCAAAATATTTTCCGGGTATTTTTTTTTTAATTCTAACAATTGCTAGAACATGTGAGTTCCTGTTTTTTATAATCTTTTTAAATTTATTTATATTTTTTTATTGCAGTTAATAAAAAAATCAATTTTTTTTTTAATTTTTATCTTATCTTAGAACATGCTACTCTGGGTGTTTAAAAACTGTGTCAAATGTGTAGAAATTAAACTTTGCAAAATTTTTTTTGTTTGTATATTTTTTGCAAACTAAATAAAACATAATTATCTTGAAAAAGATAATAGAAATAAGAGTTTTTAGGGGTTCTTATTACGTCATGTATTTGATTTATGATAAGAGAAAATTTCTATAAAAGGTGCTTCGTATGTAACATTACTTATTCACTTGCAGTCAAAACTTTTCCACAATGGACAAATAAATAGCAGTTACTATAGTAATGAGGTATTTAGAATGCACTTTAAAATTACTTTAGAGTATGTACCTTAACAGTAACTACAAATATAATTATTTTTAATTGTTAAAAAATAACTAACAATGCACGTTAGAGAAATACAATAAAATTTCAGATCATAGTTATGATATAGATGTACCTCTTTTTTAACATCAACACTAATGATTTTAACATTGAATTGTCATAGGAGAGGAGTACTCCGACTTTAACATTTTTTCAGTACTTTTTGAACGAGTGCAAAGGAAGCTATTTTTCACCAATTAAAAGTTAAAAAAAAATTCTTCACAAAAAAAAATTATATATTTTTTATTTTGCAAAAGTTTTTTTATTGCCGCCACTGGGTATCGAACTTGCGACCTCACGATTGCTAGTCGCTGAGCTCTACCGCTGAGCTATTCTTTAATATGAAAGTTGACTGGCATAAAAACACCACTTTGTTAATGCGAGATATTGTTCCTTATTCTCTTCAATAAAAGTACTTATTAAACAAGTGTAAAAGGTGCACTCCAATTCAATATTGGTTTCAGTACTATTTTTACATGTACATAAAAATCAATTTCTCACCATTTTTTTTTATATATACAGTGGTGGCCACGAATTTAAGGACATTCAAGTTTTTTTTAAATTTTATTGTTGTTGCCTTTATTTTTAAAGATCAAAATAGTGGCTAAATTCGCCACGAAAGGCAAGGACGTGGTTCAGAAAATTGTACAGAACTTTAACGTGATGTTTGTTTTTTCATTTTGTCACTTGTTAAAATTGCAGCACTTTAAACATCCCAGCCAGCAATTTCGGAGCGCTCATAAATAAGATTCTTTAATTTCTCATAGAAATGATTATTGTTTTTTTGAAAACACTCTTTTTTTGGTAGAAAATATGAACCCTCAGAAAACAATCCAAAAAGTTGTCTCTACAATCTAAAAAGCTGTCTCAAAATGAGGGTTCACTTTTCGGACTCAAAGAAGATTCCAAAATTATTTAAATTTATGAGGAAAAAGTACACAGGGGGCTCTTTTGGATGGACCACTTTCATAGGAAAAAGTGGAAAAATGTTTATGTTTTTGGAGCTCATTTCTGAGTCATTAATGATCATCTTTGTTTGCTGGGATGACCAAATTTTTCTTTGTTTTTAGCGATTTTTAATAAAGTTAACAGCATTGACAAGAAATAATTGTAAAACAATCAGTTTTTTGAATAAAAGTTATAACTGTTACGTCCCTGTTTACAATACATAAATTTTCTTTTATTAAATTAATAATTTTTAAAATAATTTTTGTTTATGTTATTTTAACTACATTTGCAGTTGTTTGTACAGTTTTACAATAATTTTCATGTATGTTGTTTTAATTGCATTTGTAGTTTTTTTTACTACATTTGTCAGTTGATTTTTAACAGTTTAAAATAACTTCATATTGCAGTTGATTTAAATGCAAATGTAGTCTACACCTTTTTAACTGCAAATGCAGTTATTTTGGCATGTTTATCCCAAAATGGAAAAAAATAATAGTTGCTTAAGGTGTTTTTTTCAAAAAACACAATAATGAAGGAATTTACAGTTGAACTACTTAAGTGCAATCGGCATAAATTAGTATGATTTTTAAAGTTTGAAATTTTCAGGGCTTTAAAAAATTCCGGAATTTCAGTTTTATCAACATTTAAAAAATATATATTTTTTTTAAATTTTTTTTTTTTTTTTGTTTTGAAAATTATCTACAAAGGTTGGATTTTTACTGTGTTTTATATAATTGTTTTAATGAAAATACTAAAAAGATCGATAAAAATTCCTTTTTTGGCAAGAATACGTAAAATTGGTATTTTTGCGAAATAAGGGCAAAAGCCAAAGAAAAAGTTACCCTAATAATAGCAAATATAAACTAAAGAAAAAATTTAAAAAATTCAAAGAAATTTTTTTATTTTTTAAATAACTAACAAAAACAACTGTTTAAGAACCCTAAGTTATTTTTGACATCTAAAAATTTCAGTCGAACTTTAATGGTCTCAAAACGTTATTTAAACGTGGAAATGAGGAATTTTTTTATTTTAATAGAAAGACACAATCACAATAAACACAAAATTTAACTTTTTTCCCAAGAAAAATAATACTTTGTCTTGTATATAAAACTATAGTAACTGTCAAACTTTTTGTCTTTCAATGATATCGATTTATATTATTCTTTCTTTCCAGGCTTGGGTAATTTGATTCCCTTGAATCGGGAAGTTACATCGGTAGTGTACTCGTATTACTGCGTAATCAAAACCTATTAAGTAATACCACCAGTTTTGAATTAATTTGATATAAAACATATTGGTATTTTTTGAAAGAAACCCCCGTTTTTCTTTTAGAAATGGACTTTTTCCTGAGGATTTTTCTAAAGGAAAAAGTTTTCAGAATCTGTAGCTCTTCTATAAGAAAACCTGTTTATAATCTGATTTTTTTTCTATAAAATATGTGCTTTAAACCTAAGGCTTTTCGACAACAATATCTGTAGATTGAAAAAAGCACTGGTTCTGAAAATTTTCTCTTGCAAAAAACCGTCACAAGGAGGGTCTGTTTCTGGGTTCCTGCAGATTTTTATGAAATTTGAAAATAGAGGGGACAAAATTAAATAATTTTCGGTTCTAAATATATCGGTTCTATATATTTAGGGGGTACAAATGAGTTGCAAAAATGTTCGAAACTTTTATGTTTGACAATTTTTAATAATTTTAGTACACAATTTCTTAGATCTTCAAAATGCCTTTCATTTCTTTGAAACAAAGATGAAAAAATTCAAAAAAAACTAAAATCGGGGTCATTTTTTACTCCACTTTGTAAATCTCAGATATGAGATTGGGCTGCTTAAAAAGTGCACATACTTATTTTTTCTGTCTTCTCCATCACATATCCAAATCTGGGGGACCCATGCCCACAGATTTTCCTTGTCAGTCGTTTTCTGAGAACTTTTGGCCTATATATTTTGAAAAGGTTTGCCCACAGAAAAACTTCTGTATTTTAAGGACTTTTCCAAAGAAAAGCTCACAGATTCTGAGAACACTTGCTAAAGAAAAAGCCTCAAATTCTAATGAAATCAATGAAATTTCCTGTAAAAACTCTCCGATTCTGAAGGCGTTTTTCCATAGAAAATCAAGCCTTAGATTCCTGGAACTTTTCCTATAGAATATTCCTCAAATTCTGATGACTTTTTCCTGAAGAAAAATACTCAGATTAGGACTTTTTCGTATTGAAAAATAGATTATGAAAAGTTTTTCCTTTAGAAAAATACTCAGATTCTGAGGAATATTTCCTATAAAAAAATACTCAGCTTTGGGTGATTGTGCGTGATTAAAATGTTTCTTTCTTGAGCGTGAGTGAGTCAAGTTTCCAGTCTCTAATACAAAGGACTTTTTCCAGTCACGTTGACGATATGGAAAATTCTATAAAGATATTTTTTGCAACAAATTTACATTAATTTTTTTTTTGTGTTCACAATGATAAAGAATTTTAAAAGTTTCTAATAATGTGAATGAGGGGTATGTGTAGTTGATCTTTTTGTTTGGAAATATATTATTATATTAATTTATGATCTAGAGTCAGACTAAAAAATATTCATTTACCGTTTCTAATAATATTAAAATTAATTTTTATTAATTTGAGCCGAAATGTTATATTACAGATTTTTTGTCCTATCCGGATAGTTTCCTTGTAGGTTAACAGTAACTTTAATGACTTTTTAACTGACTTATTATTATCTTGAGTGCATTGAAAACTTAGTTAGTTTACTCTTCAAGAGTTTTAAACACTTTATTAGCCAATCTAATCATAGAGTATGTTATGTATTAACATGTTTGAATATGTTTATAGTATGTTCGACCTCATATACACACATACATATATATCACCATACATATTTATGTAGTTACACAATATTCTTGGTCAAGGCTAACGAAAGTGAGTGACATTATTTTCCATTTTTTTGTGCTGTTCTTTCTACTGCTTCTTTTTATATCTCTACTGAAAATAGATTCTTTATGGCCTTTAGGAAACTTTAATAATAACATACTAAATATATTTGTGGTTCATTTTAGTTGAGCAGTTTTATTTTTTTTTATTTCTTTTTCAATTTTCTTTATTTTTATAACACACAAGCTCCATACAGTAAAGAAAAAATTACAAAAAAAAGTTGTAAATTGTAAACATAAAAGAGACAACATGTATTGTGTGTAAAACAAAATCTTTTGTATGTTTGGTTTTAAAAATATTATAACAAATTTTAATTGCAATTAACAGTTTTTAACAAAAAATTCATTGAAAAGTTTGAGTCATTAATGTTGGTTGGTAAGATTTTCGCTAAAAGTTCAAATAAGACCTACCCGTAGCCGGTAATCTATAAACTTCTCGAATTTCCACTACTAACCACAATTTTTACAATGATATAAAAATTAAGTTTCCATTTATGATATTGTTTACAAACAAAAAAAATATCAAATGTCATACACTTGCATATTTTGTTTTGTTTATATTTCTTTATCATTTTTTACACTATTTAAAAAATGATAAGATAAAGTTCCAACTTAAGCTGATGATAAGATCAAAAAATAAAAATATCTTTAGAAAAGTTGCAGCTAAAAACAAATTCAAAACATATTTTTAATAGTAAAACTTGTTTATCTCTGTGAGACATTTCATAACAAATACCTCTCTGCAGAATAACTTAACCCTCTAAGGTACAAAAAAGTGATCTTCATATTTTTGGTATTTTATATTTCCTGTAAAACAAATCGTTGTTCTACACAAAAATCCTTATAAAATTTCAATATGGAATAAGCCTGGATTAACCGGGCCTGGTCCATATCATCTAAAACTATGTAAGGATTCTCCGAAGCAGCAAACGCTTTGTCCATTTTCTCGCTTATGTTAGTTTTCGAGATATGGGCCATTTTATGGAATAGAAAATTTTAATTAGAAATATCCGAGCGCGTCCAAAGCGCCACCAAGGTTGATTTTTGGATAAAGACCTTTCCACGGGGCGATGCTTTAGTCAGGGGTAGCCCAAATTTTGAGATGTGGCCATTTTAAAAATTGGCTTGGGGGGAGGAGGAAGAAATACCGCCATCTTTAAAACTTCGGTTACGCTGATGGCGCACAGTGTGTCTGTCCCAAAGCACTTTTTATTGTTTAGCAAATAGCATTTCAGGCCACAATTTTTAGCCGATTTTCAAAATTCTTTTTTTGTGTTTGGATTTACAAAATTCCGCACAAATCTGTTGCGGCCGATTTTAAATTTTTATTTTATTTGTGAATGTCGAAAAATCTCATTTTTTTAATTTTTTCTCAGAGAAACCCATAAGAATTAGGGGCATTTAAATGATATGTACATTTGATTAAAGGTATTTCAATCCTCTATCGGTACCCCGAACAAAAGTTTTTTTTGTTTATTTTTGTCTCCAATGATCAATTTAAGTTAAAAAAAAATTGGCATTCTAATTTCCTTTTATCTTCCTTATTTTCCACTCGATCTTTTTTTATACGACAACTACTACTTCCTTATTAAACTTCATATTGTCAAATACTTTTAAAAAAATTGTTAAGGGGATTGATAGAGCAGTAAAATATCTTTAATTTAAGGTACATATCAGTATATATTGCAAGTATTTTATTATTTTATCATACTTATTTTTGAAAAGAAATTAAAAAAAATATTTAAAGTATTTGATAATATGACGTTTAATAAGGAAGTAGTAGTTGTTAGATCGAGTGAAATGTATGTAGTACCAAATAAGGTAGATAAAAGAAAATTAAAAAGCCGATTTCTGAAAATTAAATTAATCACAGAAGACAAAAATAAATTTAAAAAAATTTTTTTGTTTGGGTTACCGATAGAATATTAAAATACCTTTAAATAAAGGTACATATCATTGAAATACCCCTAATTCTTATTGGCTTTTCTGAGAAAAAATAGTTTTTTTCGATATTCGAAAAAAAAAAAATATTTAGAAATTGAAATTCAAAAATCGGCCATGACAGATTTGTGCGGAATTTTGTAAATTCAAATACAAACAAAAAAATTGAAAATCGGCTAAGAATTGTGGCCTCAAGCGTTATTTGCTAAAAAAAAAAGTGGTTTTGGACACACTGTGCGTCCTAACCAAATTTGATTAAAATCCGTTGAAAATAAAAATTTCCATAGCCAACATCCCATTGTAGAAAATTATTACCAGATATGTGGTGATATAACTACTTACTTGGTAATGGTAACTAGTTACTTTTGTTATTACATTTCTTATTACCTTTATATGGCGATGTCGCGAAAAATAATGAATTATGGTTACCAGCATACGAAAAATCAAAAAATATATCTTTACATATGTGCTGACAAAAATAATGAGTATAAAAATAAATTTTCAAAAAATAATAGAGTCAAACTAAAAGAACATTCATTTACTTAAAAATAAGAGATCAACTAAATATTCCCCCATTCATCTAAAAATAAATAATATAAAAAAAAATATTTTTTATTGTATTTTTTTTTTTTAATAAAATTTGCTGGTGCGGGAATCGAACCTGGGTCTACATATTGCCAGTCAACAGCTCTACCATCTGAGCTATATCGACATGTAATATTTAATAGATAAAAACATAATTGACCTGCTGCACACAAGTAAGCTTACTCGCCAACATACAAAAAGCAAAAAATATGTGATTACATATATCCTTACCAGTGTTTAAAAAATATTGAGTCTAAAAATAGATTTCAAAAAATTAAAAAAAAAATCTAGAAAATTATTTTCTATTTAAAATAATGATAAAAATAAGTCATTATCAGTAACTCATTATTATATGTTTTAAAATAATGCAGAAGGTAAGTGGGTGTCATTTCTGGTAGTCCAAAAAATAATGATATGTCATTACCGTTTCTACACTGGGATTCATTGTTTTATTATAAATTCACAATTTAAAAAAGTGGGCTTAAAAACGGGCATGATCAACAAAAAGTATATCGAGCCCTGGCATAGGGTAAAAGGATCATGTGTTGTATCAAATTTGAGCAAAATCCGTTAGAAGATAAAAATTTCTATAGCATACTTAACAAATTCATAATTTTTTAAAAAAGTAAGCGTAAAAGTGCGCATGATCAATGGAAAGTTTATCGCGACCTGTCCTAGAACAACAGAATTATGTGTAACAAATTTGAGCAAAATCCATTGGAAAATAAAAATTTCCATTGCGATCATCCATCGTTATATAACAAATTCATAATTTAAAAAATGTGTGCGTGGCCAATGAAAAGTACTTGGTGACCTCGGCTAGGCAGAAATTATTATTATTGTGTACCAAATTTGAGCGAAATCGGTTGGAAAAAATTTCCATTGCGAAAATCCATTTTTATATAACATATTCATATTTGTAAAGAAAAATTGGGCGTAAAGGAAAAGAAGAGTATATGGTGACCTCGCCCGAGTTATGAGAATTAAGTGTACGAAATTTCAGGGAAATCGGTTGAAAAATAAAAGTTTTATAACGAACATCTAAACAAACAAACAAAAAATTAATTTTTATATAGATAACAGAAAACACACCTCATTGTTTATGATACCATTTTCAGTTTCTATGCCTTATATACCCACTATTTTTTATGTTTTTTGTTTTTATTTGGTTTATTTATTTTTTTTTATATCTTCTATTCAAAATATCCTTGGCATGTATTTTATGGTTACTTTTATTTTTTATAATATTCTTTTCCTCTTGTTGCTTCTTTTTTAATGTTAAAAAAAAAAAATGAACGAGAAAATGTGTTAGTTTGGCCTTTTTTGTACCAAATAAAATTTGTGTATTTTTTTTTTTTTTTTTTTGTTAACCATTTGTTGATGTGTTTTTGTTTAGTATACTGTACATCACATTGTGGTCGTACGGGGTATTCAAAGTTTGTGCTGATGATGGCAACATAGAACAAAAAGTGAAATGAATTGAAATTTTTAGTATAGATAACCCAGTAGGGAAATAAAAACTGCCGTAAATAATAAAAAAAAAACTTAACTGAATAGTTTAAGAGGATGTGATTGTCTTCACAACTTTTTATTTAATAATTTCGTATAAAAATTCCACATTTTCAGAAAGAAGTTCATCAAGAAAATTCTCATAAATTTTAATTTTATGAAATATTTTATCATTACATATTATAAAACATTTCGTAAATATGTCGAATATTTTCAAAGGAAAGGATATTTATTAACTAAGCTTTTTCATACAGTATGAGTATATACATTATCAATTTCTTTAAGTATTTTATAGAATATTTTTCCTTCAAGTCGATTTCTTTGCATTTTGTAATTTATTATAATGTAGAGTATCATCTGGTCAATCTTGACCAATAATAAAAGTTTTACTTATTTGTAATGCAAAAAACAACAACAACAAGCTCCTTTTTTATGTCTAAAACTTATAAATTTAAAATGAGTACACATTTGTTGCTCGTAAATATAAAATATTTCATTTAGTTTTTATTTTCTCGGTGGGTTTTTGTTTTGCCAAAATAGTCTTTTTTTATAGCAAAAACAAATTCAAGTCGAGTTAATTTTATTTTATTTTTTTGTGGAATTTTCTAAAACAGATATTGCAAAAACAATTTAAACAAACGAATCTTTTATTAAATTTAGTTTGGAAAATTGTTGATAATTTTGATAGTATTTGTGGTCATGATGTTCATGTTATGGGATTAGCAGTTAATATTAATATACCACAAATTTTAAATGTTTTAAAATATAAACAATTAACTTAATTATATCGTTGGGTTGCCGTCCACATTTAACGATATTTATCCCGGTTGGTAACCGAAATGATGCAGTTATCGGTAAGGGTAACGGTATTTCATTTTTTTCGGTATCGGTATTTTAAGGATAACGGTATTTCAGTTATTTTGGTAACGGTATTCCGCTTATTATGTTAACCCTCTAACCGGCCTAAGCTTTTTTGCAATGAAATTTATACCATGTGTTCCTCACGAAAAATAAACAATAAGTTCTTCTACAAAATTTTTTTTCGTTGCCTACTTTAGGCGATATGGGCCAAGATAGTTTAAGGGTGAATCTCGAAAACTAGCCCATAAAAATGACTAGGTTTAGGCACAAATTACTTCTCTTACCAAGATGTAATTGCAGTAAAAAAATTGCATTTTTTGTGCTGTTACTTAAGAGGATGTAGCAATTTTCGTTTTTCGAAAAACGCGAAATTGAGCGAAAACGCACCAAAACTTCAATTTATATTATTCAACCTTATAAACTTTGCTACCTATACCAAATATTATCGTTTTACCAAATTTCAGAAAAATCCGTCCATTCGTTTTGAAGTTTGAAGAAGGAATCCTGTGCGTCCTTGGACCAAAGTAAGGAACTTTTTGAATAGCTTAAGCTCCAATCTTACTTCATGATCACTATCAATTGTTTTAGTCAATTTAAATATCTTTTTAAGATTTTTGAAAATCTTGGTTGTTTTAAAATATTTAATTTTTGATATTTTACGAAATTTTATCTCCCGAGTAAAACGGGTTATATATTATTTTATATTATTTAATACAATTATGTCTCGTTATATATTGCTTTGTATGGCACTATATATAATAAGTCATAAATTTCGTCTTTCGAACAAATTTTATATGACCTAATATCCAAATATATCATTTTACATATGTTGTCATATTTAATAAGATCTCGCCCATGGAATTGAAATTGTAAGACCGAAAATAGCCCAGTTTCATGTTTAATTTAAATTTAATTTAAGATTTTATCGAAGTCAATTACAATCCATTTTTAATTGGAAAATATTTTTTTACAAAAACCAATTTTGATATAAAGTTCAAGTGATTTAAAAAATAACATGAACACGAAAAACCGGCAAAATATTTTTGTATAAAATCTGAATGAAATTATCTGACAGTTACCCATACATTATCGATATTGAAAATATTAAGGGTTTTCACAGGGGTTGTGCTATTTGTTGTATCGTTGTATCGTCCTAACAAAAAACAGAGTTGTTAAAAATTAAATTGAAAAACTACAACATTTGAGAATAGCACGATACAACATTTTTACGTATCTCTAATGTCTTATGTTTGAGTGTGCTAACAGATAGAAAACTGAATAGAAAATCTTTGTTAAACACAAATTAAAATTTTAACAACTCTGTTTTTTTGTTAGGACGATACAACGATACAACAGATAGCACACCCCTTATGAACAACCTAATTATGTTAAAATAGTTAACACTTAACATACGCAGTCAGACTTTATATGGGATTTCGTACCACATATAAAATTCATTTTCATTTAAAACGTTATAAATTTACATCGAAACAACAGATTCTTTTATTTTTAAATTGAATATTGGGTCATATTAATAAAAGTTAGCAAATTCTTCGAAGTAAGTATTTTGGTTTAGGAATGACGTACCACCAAATTTATGCATAGGCTTGAAGGATACCATAAAATATAAATGAAAATTAAAACAAAAAAATTGCCTACCCGCAAGCAGACTATAAATGCAAATAGAAAGACTAAAATTGTGTAATAAATAACTTAAAAACCTAATAAATAATTCCCCCATTAGTGAAATCTAGTTTTCTATTCACTATTTACAAATTAAAACACTTTTAAACGATTATTTCATGAAATTTAATTTTATTAAAAACTGTTTCATGTCAAATTTGTTATCACAATTTTAATGCATTTTCCCATTTTTTTTTTTTTAAGTGAAAGCCCAAAAATAAAAGCTTCATTTGAACATATCTCACTTTTAAAATGAAAATCTCACCTTTAGTGAAAAATCCAGTAATGATTTATGGAAAATTATTTGAAATTTCATTTTATTTAGAATTTTTTTATGGATTATTTCTAAACTATACTATAGCTCGTATAATGTGTAGATACTTTTTATGTATGCAGTTTCACATCAAGACTCGCAAACTTACTAGATTTGCTTAGTTCACACGATACACGAAACTTTACGTGAATCCCCCATTGTTTTTCAGTACAATATTTAATAAAAACAGAAATACGAAAATTTTTATCCAACTGGACCTAATTGCATCAACTTTTATATATTAAGATATTATTTCATACAATAATGTCTGGTCAAAATTCGGATTAAATTGTATATAATTTAAAGTAATTAAATCCAATTTGATCCACGTAGACACAATTGTATTCACCATTTTTCGGATTAAATTGTATGTGATTAGTTATTGTATTTCATCAAAATAGATATGTCACCATATCATCTTTTTTAATCGGGTTTGACACTTTCTCGCTACCAAACCGTGCATTGTATACAAAAAAATTCTTCACAAAAAAATTTAATAAATTTTGTTTTCTGTTGAAAAAGCATAATTTCTTATTATAAAATACTCCTTTGGCGCATTTCTGATCAATTTAATATGCCCCGCCTGGAGGCGGGCTTGCCGGTTAGAAGGTTAATGGTTTACAAACTAAAATAAAAAACCAAATAAATTCAGGGCCTGTTTATCTATTACGAAAATAGTCTAAACGATAGAAAATGACAATTACTTTCGTCAAAAATACATGGAAAACAAAAACAAATTTTCGTTACTTTGCTTTCGTAATACATAAACCTGGGCTTAATTTAACTACAATAATAAAGAAAGAAAATGTCAAAAAATTGTATACAAAACAACAACAATATTTTGGCTTAACTAATAGTTAACTCTTAATCTTGCAGTATGAGACCCACCCTTAATTTATTTAAATTACTCAATAACCACGTGCACGTGCCAAAAGCAGAGAATTAAAAATAAATGTAATAGATTGTATAGACAGCGTAATTAGTCTACTTGATTAAAGTTAATCCAACTTTTTAATCTTTATCGGTTACACATGCATTTGTGGACAGTTAAAAGTTGAACATTGTCAATTTAAAATAATAAGGTAGCGCCGATGGCGTTCCGGCAAAAGATGTGTACAAAAAATGTCGGTGTTAGCAAATCATTTGTCGATAGTGCCGAAATATTTTTTCGGCAGCAGACTTAACGTTATTTTTTTATCTTTGTATGCGTGTTTTTTTAGTGTTGGGATGCATCGTTATATCAAAACACAGAGTTGCAGACAATTAGCAGTAAATTTAAAATTACACGTCAGTGAAAAATATTTCAAATGGGTTTCAAATCGATTTGACTGATTTTTAATAAATTTTTAGTAGAAATACTGATTTAAGTTATCTTCATTTAACGAAATGCTAAAAATCCTCAGTACTTTAACTAATTTTGAGTGTTCATTTTCAAAATTATTTATAACTAGAAATAGAACATTTTCATATTAGAAATAGTTTTCATTCATTTCTCTGCTACTACCCGGTAGATGGCGCCACCAGCGTATCCGGTATTTGAAAGTTATCGCTATTTCTTTTCTTTTTTTTTTTAATAGCTCATATCTCCAAAACTACCCTTAAGTGTGTATTACTCCCATGAAAATCTTATCTCTATTCAAAAATAGATCTTGGTGGGCTTTGGACTCTCGGGAGTTTTTATTGAAAAATTTTGATTTTATAAAATGGTCCATATCTCGAAAACTAAGCGGGATAGAGCAAAACAGGCAAAACATTTGCTCCTATGGAGTGTCCTTACATAGCCTTAGATGTTATGGACCAGGTTCGGGGAGGGTCCCGGGACCCTAAATTTGAACAAATGTTACCACTCAGTATAATTACAAATAAAACAGTAGTTTTACTAACTTTTTACTTAAATTTAGATTTGTTTAATTTAACAAAAAATGTGTTAAAATCAACAAATTTTATTTTAAGCCAAAAAATAGGAATACATTTTGTCAAAGTTAAAAATTGTCCTGTTGAGCATAGACAGACATATTATTTTGAGTGTATTAATACAGAATCGTTAAGAAATAGTAACCTGATTAAAAGAAAGAATTAACTGTTAATCGAAAAGAATAAAATATGCTTTAATCCAGTTGTTTAGTGCTTGATTAAGCAGATAATCCGACTTTTACTAGATTAACTTTACTGTGTGAATTGGGTATAACAGTATTTTAAGGCTAAAGCCCAAACCACATAGTGAAAGTGCCAGTGAGCGGTGGCAGTACTGCAAAACTTTGTTCATGAATTTCGCGAAAACAATTTAATATTTTTAAAAAATTCTTATTGCGTTTTGTTTAAAAACAGCACTTGTTTATTTAGAAACTTTTCTAATTTCTCAGCATTGACAAATAAATAGAGAAGATACAAAAATCTACTTTATCGACAAAATGTCGCAATGCGGACGTCACTGCGCTTATCCGGTTTAGGCTTAACGATATCCCGGTTATTTCGGTATTTTAAAAATAACGACGCACTGAGACAATTATCTGCATTATATTAATTAACTTTTGCATAAAACCAATGAAGTTTCACTGGAACTCGCCCATTGAAACTTTTCATTGAATTAATGGAACTTTTCGTAAAATATTGTCAAATATTTCATTCTATTTATCAAAAGTTTCACACACTCAATGTCAAAGTTTTACTAAAACTAGACTCATAAAATATATGAAGCTTTTGCAGCAATTTTAAAAAATTTTTCATTTACTTTCTGGAGAACACTTTATTAGCGTACTGAAACATTTCAATAAAACTCGTCCAGAAAAATTCTCTCTGTGCGGTATTTCGATTATTTAGGTTATAGTATTTTAAGGGTAACGTTAGTTAGTTGAAAGGATCTGGATCGAAAGGATTTGGATCGATAATAATATTTTAGCGGTATTGTCTGCCTATTCTGATATTTATCACACAATATTTCTTGGAATCCAGCTGTTAAACTTTAAATCAGTGTGTGATCTGAAAGTTTATGATGACAATTTCTAAAAATGTTTTCCTTTTTGCCACCTTAACATCAAAGTTTACAAAATACAAAATGCTAAGAAATATGTCTGTTAAATAACGGCTAAACTTTTTGTGGTGTTAAATTAGTTTTTCCCTTGAATTTGAAATCTTAACCATGATTTCCTAAAACTACTAATAAAAAAAACATTGCATACTTTAAACATTTGGCAATATGATCAATGACGTGTGGGAAAAAAGCAAAGAAGAAATATTTTCACAAGCTAAACTCTTTACTACATTACATTACTAATTCGTTTAGAACTATATAGTGCATTTGGACAAAAAAGTTGGACAGAAAAATAGTTAAAAGTGGGTCAACTGCTTAACGGAACACTAAACAAATTCATTAAACCGTATTTAAATCTAATCGATTAGCAGTTAATACAATATTTAATCTGGTTACTATTTATTTGCTTTTATTCATACTACTAATTGTGTGCAACTCTGTGTTTGTTGTAATGACGTTTTACAACACTAAAATTACATATAAAAATTCAGCTAATGATCACGGTCCTGATGCTGGCGGAAAAATATTTTGGGTCCGTCGACAAATATTTTTGCCCAGTGTTTTGTTGGTACAACTCTTTTTCAACAATCTGTTTTTCGTAGGAAAGTGTTATTGATGCACTTAAAAAGGTTTGTCAGTTACTACACTAAAAAAATAGGTTAGTAGAAAAATGGGTAAAACGTCTTGTGAAATTGTGTTTTCAGCAAAAGTTTTAGTTATATTTTTTTTAGCACTAAACTATTTTTGAACTAATGTTGTACTAATTTGTTTTGCTAACAAAATTGTGCTCATAAACGCATATATAGTGCGGACAATAACCAGACAGGAAAGATGTAGTGCGGGCAAAGAAAATGATACTAAAAACACAACTCTTCCAAGACACATAAAAAATAGAACCGTGAAAGATTTTTGTATTTGTCTTTCATACATAAAACAAAAGGACGCCAAAAGATGCTTATACATAAAAATATAACATAATAAGATAAATTATGGTTAAGTATACCAAAAAAAAATATTTAAATTTAATCAATAAATTATAAATAGTTATTATGTGTCATACAAGGACAGTCGTTTGGGTAATTTTTCTGTGTTCCGTTTTGCTTTTTCTTTTTTTTTTAAGGTTTTCATAATATAAAAGCCATAGTTTATTTCCTTTATTGTTATTTAGAATTGTCTACTAATGGGGAAATCTAGACATTTTAATATTTTACGAAGTTTCCTAAATAATGTTCAAGACAATTACAGAAACACACTTTTTAGACTAAAATTTTCAGAAAATAAATTGTTGTTGCTAAATATTAGTAGACTAAAAAAAATCAAAAAATGTATAGAGAAATTACTCTTTAGTTAATTTATTTGCTGAAAATTTAAATCTAGAAATTGTGTTTTTGTGATTCTCTCGATATTATTTATAAAACTTTGTAAAATATAAAAATTTCTAGACTAGTCTAGAAGTAAGTCTGTAAAAATAGCAGAAAAAGCAACAAAAAATTAGTTAAAATTGACGTTGCAGTAAAAACTGCTGAAATAAGCAAATCTTTTTTGTTTTGCTAAATGCTAGAAAAATAAGAACAGCAAAAACGGAACTATTAAATCAACAGTATTTTAGTTATATTTAAGTTAACTTTTAGTTAACTAAAAGTAACAAATTGTGCTGTAAAATATGCAAACTAAAAATTTGCTAATTATTAGTGGAGTAAAAATAGCAAAAATAAACTATTTTATCTACAAAATTTTTTTTTTTTAACTAAATTTAGTTGAGTGCAGTCTGCTAAAATATTTGCTAATGTTGGTAAACTGCTGTTTTCAAAACGCGCGATTTTTATTTGCATTTAAAAAGAAATCGAAAAAATAACTTCGAAAATTTTAAAGTTTTTTGTGATTTTTTAGGCTACTAATTATTTAGCAAAATTTTTTGCTGATTTAAGCAGGCTAATTTGTTATTTTCTATTAACAAAAATTTAACTGAAATATATCTAAAATTCTGTATATTTAAGAGTTTTATATTTGCTGTTCCTATCTTACTAATATATAGCAAAAATTATCTGCAAATTTGACAGTTTTTTTTTGCAGCAGCATTTGCAACTAATTTTTAGTAGTTTTAACTAAATTTTTTACAGACCTTTTCCTACACTCACAATATAGTTTCCATAACCGATTGAGGTTTACTTGAAAAGTAATAGGTAAAGTTTGTTTTCAATTGAAGAATCAATTAAAATACATTGAAACATATTGTTTAACCTTTTTTAACAGTCAATAAAAAACAAACCACAAAAAAATATGTATCGTCTGTAGGAGTTGATGTTCTATTTTTAGTTTTCTATTTTTAGAAAAAATAATTTAAAAATTAAGTTGTTTTCTGTTTTAAAACAAAAAATTCAAATATTTTCGGTTTTCTTTTTTGTTAAAATAGTTTCTTTATATACAAAATTATATCAACTCAAATTACAAGAATTTACTCATACACACAAACATAGCCAGTATAAATATGAACGTGTATGTGCCGTGTGTATTGTTTTGAAAATTCAAAAAAAAAATCTTTGAAATATGAAAAACAAACTATAAAATCGTTTTTTTTTTACGTTTTGTCAGTTAAAAATTGATGATTGTTTTAACAGACTTTTTAATTATTTTTATTTTTTTTTTTTCGAATAAACCGAAGACCGGTTTTTTTAATACTCTACAATAACAGAATCTACAATCTGCAACAGAAATATTTGCTAAAAATGTAGTAAACTGCGGATTCAGAAGGCTAGATTTTTATTTACATTAAAAAACAAAATCCGAAAACTCTGAATTTTTAATGTTTTCTGATTTTTAGTCTACTAACTATTTAGTAGATTTTTTTGCTGATTTTAGCAGGTTGTGTTGTTTTCTATTAACTAAAATTTAACACAAATATAACCAAAATTCTGTAAATTTAACAGTATTATTTTTGCTGTTCCCATCTTACTAATATTTAGCAAAAACAATCTGCTAATTTCAGCAGTTTTACCTGTTTTTTCTATTAGTGTTAAATGTTATGAGAATTGTTCTATATTTTTCAGAATATATCGCTCAAGATTCACAACTTCATATTAAAGTAGTTTTTTCGTATTTCTATTTTAAATTTTGTACACTCAAGAAAATTTGTCAGTTACTATATGACATTTGCTTGCGTGGTAATCAGTAGTTGTTCTTATTAACTGTAAATACAGTTGTTTTTCTATTAAAAATGCAAAACAAATATTATCACAGTTGTTAAAAAAAACAGCTTACAAAAAGTACTTTATTTCGTAACAGTTGCTTAAATCAGTTATTTTTTATTTTATAAGAAGCAACTACAAAAACACTATTTTTGAAGTAAACAGTAAATTTTTATTATTAAAAAAATAAAAATTTAAGTTGAGTTTTTGAAAATTCTTCTTATTAAGTTTATATCTGGTATTATTGAAACTATATTCTTAGTCTGAAATATAATTAAGAATATTAGCTGTATTTTCGACTTAACTATATCCGTTAACTTTCAAAAAAGCACAAAGTACATAAAAACGTTTTTTATACGAAAACTAACATATTACTTTTCGTATGCACGTTAACTTACAACGTGGATAATTATCAACGTTGAAAACTCAACGTTTTTATATTTTCACACCTAGCGTAACTTCTTCGCGTTACTACCTAAAAAGTTTTGCTGACGCACGTTCGATTATACCGGAACTATCATAAATACTAACTATTTAAAAAAATTTGATACTCCAATCAGTTTGACGTAGATTTGCTATAAATACTTAACGTTGATAGGTATAAACGAAAATACAGCTATTGTATTGAATCTCAAATGCATGAAAATTTGCATTTGGAATTTTAAGTAGGATGAAGTAATTGATTATAATCGAAAGAAACAATTTTTTCCCCCCAATATTTTTTATGATAACTTATTTTTATAATACCAAAAAAATTTGCAATCAAAAGTAGTAGTTTTTAACGATTTCGTCATTTGTTTAAACATTTTTGCAATAAAAAGTCGTCAATTATTTTTGGGACATTGTTAGTGATTTTTACTATTTTGTAATGTAGAATTATACCAATTACACCTATTGTGAATTTTAAACGATATCTATTCCGCCCACTTTTTTAAAATAATACAAAAAGTTTTTGCATGCTTTGTTTGTGTTCTATTTCAGTATGAAGACTTCGAGAAACTTTTTAATGATTTTTTATAAAATTCTATAGAAAGTATCGGAAATCAATTTTTGTTTTAATATAAACATTTTGCAACACTGACTTTTTTAAAAAATTGTATTTGCAGTTTTAGCAAATACTAAAATTTAGTTTTTTTGCACTGTTGTTTATAATTTGATTGATTTGACTGATTTTGAATTTAAATTTTGTTTGAAAAATATTTTTATTTATGGATATTTTTAAAGAAATCTTCCGGCAGGAAATTTAAAACTGAAATTCAAATTAACTCACCTTTTTTTATTAAAACTTTCAATTCAATTCGAAGTAAAAATAGAGGGAAATTTATTACAAGTTGAAATTATTGATTTTAAAATTTTTCAATTCACCTTGAAATTTTGTTGTATTTTTTTTTTTATTTTATAATATAGTTTTGTCAAACAATTTGCATTCGCTCTATTAATATTTTACTTTATTTATTATCAACACAATGCACACTATTTAAAAACAAAATTGTTTAGCTATTTTTACTTTCCAAATTTTTTTATTTGTATTTTATCAATCTTTTTTTTTAAATAAGAAAAAAAGTAAAATATAATATTTATAAATTTTTATAAATAAAATTTTGTAAATTTATTATTTTTTTTTAAACACACCGGTTGTTTTTGTTTTTTAATTTTTTTATTTTTCTTTAAATATTCGCGTTACAACAACAAGCACGTTTTGTCAAATCGAATGTTAAATCGCAACTGAATACAATATTGTTTGCCATCATAACGCAAAACCTTTAAAACAAAAAATTTTCTTCTCCAACAGGCAGCATAAAATTTTAGCAAAAAATAAAAAAGAACAGAAAAAACAAAACAAACTTAACATTAGTGTTATACTAACAGAATAATGTTAAAAATGTTGCCAAAAGTTATCCAAGTATAGCAAGCAACAGTTGATAACTACTGTTTAATTTTGTTCAAACAAATGTTGCTAACAAATTAGTCACCTAGGTTCTTGTTAACAAGATTGTTTAAATTTATAGTAAATGACATTTCCGATAGGAAAAATAACTACATTGTAAAACAGGAAATACGAAATATCTTCCCAGAAAAAACAGAGATGTAAAAGCATTATATTAATGATCTAGATGTACTTCTTTTTTAACAGAAACACTTAAGATTTTAAACTGAATTGTCATAGGAGGGCGGTAGTCCCACTTCAGCATTTTTTCAGTAATTTTTGAACGAGTGCAAAAGATGCACTGGAGCAGAGCTTCGAAGGAATTAATTCCCTAATTTCCTTTTTTTAACTGAATTTATATTTTGAGAATGAATTCTCTGACCAAACTTATGGAATTGAATGAATTCCCTTTTTTCCATTCGATTTGTCTTGAAAGAATTCATTCATTGATTTTTTAAATTCCTTTACAAAATTGTGCGTTCCTTCATAAATTAATTCATTCAATTCTAGTTAATTTCCTGGGAATTCATTCAATTGTGCACTTAATTCCTTAACGTTTTCGTTTAATTCCGTAAGGAATTTTGTTTAATTCCCTAAAGATTATTTTTGCATTTTCTTATTTTGAATATAAAAAAATGTCACGCCTAACAACTGGATGTTATTGTTTTGTAAGGTCGATGTTATCTGAAAATATATTGGTTGTATTCGACCCAGACATAATAAGTGCATTTATTGATCACCTGGATTTAGATTTTTTCATACAAAAATTATTAAATCCAAAAGAAAAGTTGAATTTATTTATCTGGGTTTACACACAGCAATAAAAACAGAAATATATGAAACACTCTGTTAATTTAATGCCAGCAAAAAATACGATTGAAAATTAAAAGAGAAACAAAAAAATTGTAAAACTAGCTAACAAAAGCCTTTTGTTAAAATTTTTTGTATTAAATATGTTTAGAAAAAAACTACACTTCTCCAAATACTTATTTTCCATCTTGGACATGGAGAAATATCTGAAATAGAAATGGCAATTTTTCACTCTTTTGTAAGTAATTAAATTAAATCCAATTAGTGAATATTAAATATTGCAGTGGAATATTTTAACTCTATAGAAATATAAATTGAAGTGATGAAACTCAAAAGACTGTTTCCTGACGTTTTATATAAAATGTAATAATGAATTTGAAGTAACAATTAAATTCTGAATCATTCTACTTATTTTTTTTTTTTTTTTTTTTTTAAGAGAAGCAACACTCAGGAAATTCTTCCTATTAATTAACGTGTTGCTTCCTTTGTAAAGGGGATAGAGAAGAAGTGAAATGTGGTGAAAGATGAAGGGCTTCAAATATGGCAACACTGTAATTGCGCGAGATGTTGAATTTTTAGAACAGTTGTTGCGCGCCATCTGATGGTAAGTTGGCGAACTTTGTTGAAGCTTTTTATTTTAGTTCATAGCCCTGTTATATTATTTTACTTCGGTGTGGTTAAGTGCTATGGGAACACCGAAGGAGGACGCTGCGTTATGTATGAGGGATAGAAAAAACTCATACATATTATTATTTTTCATAAATTGATGTTGCCTTGGTTGGGGCTCGAACCCGCAACCTCACGTGTAACAGTCCAACGCGCTAACCATTACCACAGCGCCCACAAATGATGAATGAAATGAATAATAATTAGGGTAAAAGAAGTGTCGGATAGAAAAATTCTGTTGAAATAGGTGGAAGCTAACTCCATCTATTGTGCAATTTGAGAACTACTTTCTGGATTTATTAAATCCAAGTGATTAAAAAATGCCGTTAATGAAAATATTTAAAATTTGTTCAATTTCACATAATTTCGATTTTGGCAATTTCTTTAGTTTTGTATAAGAATTGCTTCCTTTTTGATTATAAAATAATCATTTTATGATCAATTTTATACTTCTCTTAGAAAGGTGATTTTTCCGATTAGGCTAATTATTTGTTGGTACTAAAGTCTAGTAAAATTACGGTGTTATCAAAAATATTTACTACTTTTCGGTCACTCGTTAATTATCATATCTACGTCCACTTCAAATTTTATTTATTTTATACAATGTTAACAATTGGTTTTTAATCCCAAAATTGTATTTCCTGGTTATAAATAAATATAAATTTTATTTTTTAATTTGCAAATAAATGCAAGTGTTTAAAATTAATGTTAGTTTTTATTAGGGTGGCACTTTAATTACTCTTTTATATGTATCCACCCTACGGGGTGAACCGGGGTTTTTATATAAAAGGAATTGGCTCCTAGGACAAATCGCCTCTGTGATATATTAGTAGGGGTAAGATTTCCTCTCCAATTGCAACGTTATATGTGACAGGCCATTTTTGTGTCAGTCTGCATAAATTAACCGTAGTGCTAATTTAATAAATTTTGTAAAAAATATGAAAAAGTTAAAGTCGGTTTAGTTGTTTGTTTTTTTCATATTTGAAAGTTTTTTTTTTTTTGTTTGAATTTTCAAAACACTACACACACAACACACATGTTCATATTTTTATTAGCTATGTTTGAGTAAAGAATTTATTGTAATTTGAATTGAAATAATTTTGTATATTAACAAGAAAGAAAACCGAAAATATTTCAATTTTTTGTTTTAAAACATAAAACAACGAAATTATTTAAATTATTTTTTTTTAAATAGAAAACTAAAAATAGAACATTTGACCGAAAATATCAACTCCTACAAACGATACGTATTTTTTTGTAGTTTGTTTTTTACTGACTGATAAACAAAGTTACGCAATATGTTTATTGATTCTTCATTTGAAAACAAACTTTACCTATTACTTTTCAAATAAACCCCAATCGCTTATTGAAAATATAATGTGAGTGTATTTTGCCTGCGAAATTTAGGCTTTTCTTCACTTCAAAAAAAAAGTGTTGAAAATTTTGAAAAAAGTATCCGAAAAAACCCTTCTAATTATTTTCCGACATTGTGATTATAATCAAATGAAAGTTAATTTTTTGTAGAATATAAACCCATAAAAAATAAAAGATTTTCGATTATTTCTCCGCATTATTGAACCATTTAATGGATGAACAATTCTTACACTCAAAAAAAAGTTAGTAAAGTCAGCAAAAAAGTCTGTTGTCTCAGCAAATTTTTAGTCAGGAGGGAGTTTGCAGAAAAATTTATCATTTCAGCAAAATCGTTGCTGAAAATCAGCGATCTGATTTTTAGCAAAAATATTAGTAAATTCAGCAAAAGATTCGCTAACACTTAGTAGACTACAAATGAAAAAGATCCTTTCTAAAATCAATAAAACTTTTCGCTAAATATTATTAGACTGAAAAACAATCAAAAAATTTTTAGAGAACTTTAGTTAATTTTTCTCCTCAAAATTTAAATCCAGGAGCTGTGATTTTTCGATACTTTTAAAATTATTTAGAAATTTTTGTAAAATATAAAATTGTCGACATGATTTAATGGAAAATCGAAAAAAATATAAAAATAATTATAAACACATAATATAAACAAAATTGTAACTCAATTACTTATAACGTATGGATTTTTTCGGTTGAGAGCAAAAAAAAAATGGTAAAATATTAGTTGAAAATTAGTTTATTGCTAAAAACCATAACTAAAACTTTTGCTTGAAAACAACATTTTCAGCAAAAAAAATTGCTGAAAACTAGTATACTTGATATACAAGAAGTTTCACTAAATACTAACTTATTTATTTGAGTGTACATAAATTCCATTACATATTTAATAAAAAAACAAGAGCACGGCAAATACATATCGAACAATTTATCGACGTAATATCAAAAAATATCTTGAATATTGTGTGAAATTTATTAACATTATTTTTTGCTAATGTTCATTATCAAAATTTAACAGTATATCGCTCGTAATTTATCAGAAACCCGCTTAAATTATTTCAACCGAATTTTAATTTTTACTCTCTAATTCTTCAATGTTGAATTCAACAACGTTAATAATATTTTTTTCATTCTTTATTTCTAATTGTAGATTTTGGCGCTTTGTATGTTTACATTTTTTTAAGGTGAGTACGCTGAAAAAAAAAACACCGGTAAATGTAGCTGTCATTAGCTTTTTTCATAATTTGTAAACAGAGATGTAAGTTTTTTACATTTACAATTAAGCTTTATTACATTCTCAGAGTATAAAAGAGACGATAAATTTATATGGATGTATTTTCTAACAGCACTTATTTTAAGTGCAAAAACAAGTATCCAAACATGTTGCTGTATAATAAAGCTTTTAAACCACCATATATATAGTTGAAAAAAGTATATCATATATGAGCAAAATAAGTCCAACTGCCTCACTCAAAATTAATAATTCTTCAAACATACCTTAAATATAATTTCGTGGAAAAGAATTTTTGATTTTTGTAGAAAATAGGAGATGTTGGGGGCGTATAATGATTACTGTTGCCGTTATACCCCTTAATATTTCGCTTTCCTGTGATTTTTTAAGGTTATCACTAAATAATGTATTTCACTTTTCTAAAACACTTTTTATGGGATATGTAGTTCAGAATTTTTTAAATGAAAATTAAATATCTATACATTCTTCTCAAAATACTCATTTGTTAGTATATTTGACCGAAAGAATAAAAAAGGTTGCACACTAACAATATTTTTTCTATAACCGATTGAGGTTTAATATTTGAAAAGTAATAGGTAAAGTTTATTTTCAATAGAAGAATCAATTAAAATACATGGAAACATATTGTTTAGCTTTTTTTATTAGTCTATAAAAAAACAAACTACAAAAAATACGTATCGCTTGTAGGAGTTGATATTTTCAGTCAAATGTTCTATTTTTAGTTTTCTATTTTTAGAAAAAATAATTTAAATAATTTCGTTGTTTTCTGTTTTAAAACAAAAAATTTAAATATTTTCGGTTTTCTTTTTCTTTATATACAAAATTATTTCACTTAAATTAAAAGAAATTCTTTACCCATACACACAAACATATCCAATAAAAATATTAACGTGTGTGTCGTATGTGTAGTGTTTTAAAAATTCAAACAAAAAAAAACTTTCAAATATGAAAAAACAAACTACAAAATCGAGAAATTTTAGCAAATTCGAAATACCGATTTTAGAGTGATACCGATTTCGGTATTGCATACAATTTTTTTTGTTTATTATTTTAATGTTTTATGTCTTTTTTAAAAGAAATTTTAACAAATTTGACAATAATTCTGTTTTTTAGTACAGCGTTGTTGTTTTCTGTTTTGTATTTGCAATTCTTTACAAATTTTATATCTTAAATATGCAAACATTAATAAATACGAATATATTGCATTTTAAATCAATTAGAACTTTGGACAACGCAAAAACTAAAATTAACCCAGCCAAAAAATGTCTGATTATGATTACTTATAAATAGTATGACTTTTGCAAGGGTTACATTCACGAGTCTTAATTAATTCAAAAAAGAAAATTTTCTTGAGAGAGAGCCAAAAGATTATGAGTCTAATAAACATTTGTTTCTACGATTTCCCACTATTGGTGATTAGAATTGTCAAATTGTCAAAATTTTCTTTCTAAGTTTTCTAAAAAAGAATAATAAAAATTTTTTTTTGATTATGTTGATTTTTTTGATTCTTTTTTGTTTTATTCAGGATTTAAAAATGTTTTTTTGATTTTCGAATTAATTTTAGTTAATTTTAGTCTTCGCAAATCAAAAATATATAAAAATAATTCGTGCATTTATAATAAAATAATTCTTTACATTTTTGATTCGGGAATTTATAACTCAGTTTTTTTCATCATCTTTGAAAATAATTATTTTGAATCAATAATTCAAAGCTCTGATCTGCTTTACACTTCGCGAGTTATCTTATAAAACAAATTATTCAGTCGAATCAAAATTAAATCGATGTAAATTATACCAAATCATCAACTCACTTTGTTCAATGTCAAACCATTGATTTAAAATTATTTTGAAATAGTCACTGTTTCAAAAAATTAATAAATTTTTATTCGTATTAATTCAAAAAAGAATTATCTTTTTCAAGCTTTGAATGAAACACAAGAGAGAAGATTAAGCCTGATTGGAATTAATAATTTTCGTACACAAATTTCAAATTTTGAGATGTGCTATATCTAAGTTTACGCGGTAAATAAGAATATTTATATAAATACCGAAATACCGATTTCTCAATACCGATTCGGTATTGGAAACCCTAGTTTAAATATAATGAAAAATCAGTAGTCCTCTTTTTAATTGTGTTTTCAATTAATTAAATATGTATTTTAGTTTGTTTTTAACGATAAAATATTGTGAGTGTATCTATAGTTACTAGGGATGCCAATCGTTTCAATTTATTACCTAAAATACCGGCATTTTTATACTTAATTTCTGAAATATGTAGTAATCAGGCTCTATACAAGTCGCTCACGTATTGTTACGCGCACTTTCCGTGGCTTCGTCTGAGATTTCAAGAAGTTAAATTGCAGTTAACGGGTTTATTTTTTGTATTATATTTTTTCATATTTATTAGAACAATTTTTAATATTTATTAAAATTTAAATATAAAACTTAACCTATCATCTTCTAATATAATTTCTTGAAATGTCGGTCAGAGCCAGTTGACAGAGGAAGAGATGCATGCATCCTCCTGAGATTCTATGATCGTTGTAGTAGTTTATTTAAAAATACAACTCTGTAGATGTTTTCAATTAATTTTTGTTTAAAATGATTTTATATTAATCCATTTTACAATATTTCTAATTAAATTTCAGGAGTAATCAATAGAAGGTAAAAGTAACAAACTTCAGTAATAACACTATGCGACAGTCAAAATCGGGCTGGGATGAAACCAACGGGAAATGTTATATCGGTCAAAAACAAGTTATACTTGTCCCGGCGTTTCGCTGGGTCAACACTAGGATTCGAGATATATTTTTTTTTGACATAACTCGAGAACCACTAGTCCGATTTTGCTCAAACAATTTTAAAAAAATTAAAAATTACAATTCCTTTAATCTGTTCATATAACGTTTTTCTATATACTCAACAATTTTGCCGGTAAAAATAAATGTTTGTTACCGCTACCATAAAAATCAATAACCTTTTGTTTATTACTTTTTTTTAATATTTTAGGCAAAAAATATTTTTTTCTTCATACATTTATTTTTACCGGCAAAACTGTTGAGTATATAGAAAAACGTTATATTAACAGATTAAAGGAATTGTAGTTTTTAATTCTTTTAAAATTGTTTGAGCAAAATCGGACTAGTGGTTCTCGAGTTATGTCAAAAAAAAGACCACCAAAGGTCAAATCGATATATCTCGATTCCTAGGGTTGACCCAGCGAAACGCCGGGACACGTATAACTTCTTTTTTACCGATATAACTTTCCCCGGTAGTTTGAACCCTTCCCGATCACTGACCCATACCATTTGTCTCACAGTGTAATGATTATCCAAAGTCTAAAGTTCATCTTTTTAAACGAAGTATCTTTTGCAGTCCCTCAATAATATTTAAATTGCTTTCTTGTTTTTTTTTTTTTCATTATACAAAATTTTTTAAATTTTCTGTCACTTCATCTTGTTGTCATTCATTTGAATTTTAATAATTACACAAACAAAAAATGTCGATCGTTTATTATTTATTCATCCTTAAAAAATATCAACAAAATGCATAAACTCGTCTCATCCAAAAATGAAAAAGATGCAAAAGACAAAATGCTTTGTCATAACGAATACGAGTACATCCTTAACTCGTTTAACGGCGCTTTACTATTAAAGTCTGTTTTAAACAAAATTAAGGCCAACAAATTTACTACTTATGCCCGCAATTTCGAGTAATATCTATAGTGTGGGCCATCAAAAGTCAGTAGATATCTAAGCACTGATAAATATCTATCAATTGGTGGAATTAACCGGCTTAAATATTTTATTTTGCTTTTTCATCTTTTTTGAATTCAAAAATATTGTAAAGGAATCAGTGTATTTTGTATATAAAAATGTTTATATTAAATAAAATGAAAAACATATGAAAATCTTAAGTGACAGACATGCAAAAGTTTTTTTTTCAAGTTTTTATGGTGTATTGATTAAAAAACAACAAAATTTACATAATACATTTATTGGAAAACATTACAAATATGACTTTTTCTTATGAACATTATGTTAGCACTTGTTTTGTTATGTTGTTAAAAAGAAGTTTTTCATTTATTTTTGAATTTGACCAACTGCACTCATGTGCTTAGTTATTTCTTAAGATTCCCCCACAACGCTTTCCCAGTTTGTGTAGATTTTAGCTTTTTTTTTGGTATTTACATATGTTAACTCAAAATAAATACAATAAAAAAAACTAAAATCTACATTATAACCTAGAGAGAACCCCATAAAGACAATCTGATTAGAGTGTTTGGTAGCACTTGAAAATGCATTAATTGTCAACCATTGGTTCTAGGAAAGTTTTTTTCATAAGTTTTTTTCCCTGTTTGTTGTAAAATAAATTGCGAATTCTATTAAGAATTTGTTTTATTTGATCTTAAACCTAACAAAAATAATAATATGATAGTTAATATTAATTTCTTTGAAATCAACTAAGGGGTTTTTTAATTTTGCATTTGGGGTTTTTTTTTTGGTGTAACGACTTAGAGTTACCCTAATGTTCACTTATTACATATTAATACTAGGAAGCTACAAGCAGATGCGCATATTTTAATTTTATGACAGAAACGTGTAGTAGAATTAATAAATGTGCCGAAACTTGGTATAATCGATTTGTATTTTATAGATCGACAGCCATAAGATACCTCGTATCTGATATTTTCTTTAAGGTGCTCGTAAGTATACCAAATATACGATATTCGCTACACTGAGAGAATTATCTGCATGATTTTAAAGACTTTTTACATTAATTCTATGTAGTTTAACTGGAATTCCTCCACTGAGACTTTCATTAAAATAATGCTTTCTACATCGATAATCGTCTACAACTTTTTCATTGTTTAACCCAATCAAGGCAAATGACACTGATGATGGCTTTGTAGCGAAAGCCGAAATACGTATTCTGCCTTGTTGGCCTTATCGAATTCTTTCAATTTTTTTATTCTTTGTAATTTACTTGTGAAAATTATATCATCTTTCTTTAATTTGAAAAATAATTTAAACAGAAAGTGATATTAATTTATGATCTAAAATCAAACTAAAAAACATTAATTTAACAAATAAAAGATCAACTATACATACCCCTCAATCATCATGCAGTTTTTCATAGAACTTTATGGAAAATTTCATAGTCTTATTATCAAATGCACTCAGTTTTATTGTTGTGCATTTCAAATACCGTTACCATATTTGCAGCCCGTTTACGTCTTACTTAGTACAACTCAAAGCAGGACGACTAATTAAAAGCGCCCAAAAAGACACTTAAAGGGTGAACACGCCAAAATTGCGACACTTATAAACTAATACCAGAAAAAACCTGATGGCTTTGAAATAAATTTTTTTTATTCGAATACTTTGAAGTTTAAAGGTAATAAAAATATTAAAATATTAGTTATTATTTGTTCCATATGCAACTGATCGAACTTTTCGTCGCACACGCGAAATCATCTTTTGCACGAGTGCATCATCGACTTTTCGCGACGCCGACAACCACTTGGTTTTGAATTCTGCAATATGTTTTACCAGTTCACCTGTCTTCTTCAATATTCCCTTCACTATTGACCAATATACCTCAATAGGGCGTAGCTCTGGGGTATTGGGTGGATTGCAGTCGCGAGGTATAAAATCGATTTTATTTGCATTGTACCACTGCAATGTGCACCCAGAAAACAGATTCAGTTCTGATAACCCCATTTGTAGCCAATCGCATGGTTCAGTTGTGGTAGCAGAATTTTTCAGTTGTGGCAACAGAAAACCAATTGAGACAGGACTAATTTGACTGTGGCAACGGAATCTCAGTTGCATCAAGAAAAATTTGGTAGCCGCAACCGAAAAATTCATTTGATGCAACTGAACTATTCGATTGGCAACAAATGGGATTGACAGAACCGAATCTGTTTTCTGGGTTTGTCCTTGGCATAGTGGCAGCTTACTAGGTCCTGCCAGAACAGTAGTTTGGTGATGTGACTCTTAATAAATGGCAGAAGACGCTTTTTGAGGCACTCATTTCATCATTCATATTTCCTGATTTGGGATTCGTACAACTTGCGGCTGCGGGATTTCGCCGTAACATTCTGCTTTGCGTCTTGATCTGGTGCTGTTTGAGATTTAAAACTTCTCAGTGAAGCTTGCCGCTTTACCTTTTATACGAAAGACTGCGATTTTCGTACAGATTTTGCAACAGAACGTGAGGAATTCTTCGGATCTTGCGAAAATGCCCTGAGGACCTTCCGAGCACTGTTTGTATCATTTTGGTCATGCTCACCTCCGCTACCAGGCTTTATAGCAATTGCCAGGCCTTCTCTGTAGCGATGTAAAACTCTGGAAACTGTCGAGTGGTGAACTTTTATATTTTTAGCTATTTTACTGGCACTGAGAACCGGATTTTTATATATTCGTGCAAAATAATTTGCCTCGTTTCTAACTCGGTGGTCATTTTTGACGAAACTAAAAGTCAAATTAGAATGAAATTTCTTATACATGAAATTTAGGTCAGGGCCTACTCAGGGCATTTGAATTTGAAAATATATAAATTTTTTTGAGTAAGTTATAAGCTTTCCAAAAGTGTCGCAATTTTGGTGTGTTCACCCTTTACAAAGGCTCGCTCAAAATCTACAAATAACATGTGATGGAAAATATAATAGAAACGATTCAAGTTTTTTCTAATTTTATTCTCGTTGCCTGTATTTTTAAAGATCAAAATAGTGGCTAAATTCACCCCGAAAGGAGAGGCGATGATGTTTTTTTTTTTATTTATCACTTGTTTTAAGTGGGCGTGGCTTTTAAGGAAAAATTAGCGATATCAACCTTTTATCAAATTACATAGTACAATATAGTGAGTACTGATCGCTTCTATACAAGCTGTAAACTTTGGGAAATCCTATAAAATTTCCTTAAGTCTTGCATTATTTTTATCCACAAATAGTCGCCAGATTTAAAACGGCAGTGGCTTAAACATGACCAAATTTTTCTTTGTTTTAGCGATTTAAAAAAAGTTAACAACACTGAAATTTTAACATGAAAAATTAACCATAAAAGCTTGACTAATTTGTTATATTGTGGTAAGAAAAACATAAAACTATTTACTTTAAAATTTCACTGTTGTTAACTTTATTTTAAAATCGCTAAAAACAAATGAAAATTTGGTATATGTATATATTTAAGGTACTACTTATGCTGCCGATAGTCGATGCTGCGATTGGTGTTAAAGGGGCGTCCCCGGTCTACGCGGTTTTTTTTTACTTTCTTAGTAGATAATCTATAATTTTCCCTGGCTACACGTTTTGCATCGGGTGATTTTGTGCGAGAAACTATCTTTTTCAAACGCCTCCGGTTTTAAATTTCGGCACACGACTCTCCACTAATCCAAGGTTTTTGGTTCCTTTTTCTGGCGCTTAGAACTGACTTAGCAGATTGACAACAGGTTTCTGCTAGTCCACGACTACACCGTACTTTGAAGAGAATCAGTGAGGGTAGCATAATAACGAGCAGCCACTTCGGGGTTGCGAAGACGTGATGTATAGGGTGACCATTCGTACTGATTTGATCAGTACATGTACTGATTTTTGGTCACGTGTACTGATGAAAAAATCTTGTACTTTTTTGAAATTTGTACTGATTGCACTAATTTTTAACATTTAAAAAAATATTGAATTTTTTTAATAAGAATAATCAAAATACTATTTCAAATACAATTGAATCCCCGTTAAATCTAATTAAAGTTTTGTCGAAAGAAGTCGAATTAATCTTTTAAGAGAATCAAGTGAATTTTTTTAATTGAACGCGTTCAACTGCAGCAGTGATTTACGAACTAATTTAATTGTAATAGTTTTTTTTATCAAATCAAATTTATAAATTCTTCATTTTTTATAAATCGAAAAAAGACTCACTCAATTTATTAACTGTTCAGTGGGAACAGAAAATTTTACTCAAACGTTCAGAGATTTACATGGGGCTTCTAGAAGACGTTCGTTCTCACACGGATGAGTGACTACATGTATTTTGTTTTTGTATTGCATGTATTTTGTTAATGTATTTTCGTTCGTGTGAAGCAAAACGTCATCTAGTGATTTAAAATCAAATTTTTACAGGTTCTGTTAATAAGACAAAAAATATATCGGTTGCGACAACATGAAATCAGTTGATATAACAGTTATTTGGCAGTGACAATGAAATTTCAATTGTCCCAACAAGTATTCGGTTGTCGCAAATGAAAAGTAGGAATTCCACACGGACGTAAGATATAAAATTTCCTGGGAGGGAAAATATGTTGAAAAATTATTTAACAATATAATTGTCGCAATTAATAATATAATGGGCGCTGTAGTGTAATGGTTGTTACACGTTAGATTGCGGGTACGATGCCCAACCAAGGCATCATCAATTTATGAAAAATACTTATATGTGTGAGGTTTTTCTATCCCTCATACATATCGCAGCGTCCTCCTTCGGTGTTCCCACAGCACTTAACCCCACCGAAGTAAATTTATATAACAGGGCTATGAACTAAACAGCTTCAACATAGTTCGCCAACTCACCATCAGATGGCGCTAGAGTTTGCTAAAAACCGAAAAATTTGAAAACCGCGGTTTCGGTTTTTCAAAATTATAAAAACCGCGGTTTCGGTTATTTTTCGGTTTTCTTGTGATATTAATAGAATTGTTTTAAAATAATTTAATATTTATGTATAACAATTAAATATTTTAATACATTCAAGATATTTATTAAAATTCTATTGAAAATCTCACTCGAATAAAGACAATAACACCATTGCTGGGGGAAAAAACGCAGAAACCGTTATAAATTTAAATGTTTTATTCTTTTTTCGGCAGATTAAACTGTATTTAAAGTATTTAAATTTGGAATTTAGCAATTTGTTTAAAACAATATAAAGTTGAAATTTTATACAATAAATTTCGCGGACTACGAAATAAAACTTTTTGAAAAATAAGCGGTGAAAATCTAAACTGATTCCGTGATACTCAATATCTATTAACCTACATGACTTTTGGTGGTTTTTTTTTCTAAAATTATAATCCTCAGCTTATATTATCTGTAGTAGTAAAAACAAAAAATCTTTAAAGTAATATTTAGTGGAGAAATTGTTCATTACAATTAAATACAGGCTCAATAATATGTAATTTATTTAATTATTTTAATTGCTTTAAGTATTTGCTAAAAACCGACTGATTTTTGTCGGTTTTCGGTTTCGGTTTTGAGGCCTCAAAAACCGCGGTTTCGGTTTCGGTTAAAACCGAACAGCAAACTCTAGATGGCGCGCAACAACTGTTCTAAAATTCGCTCAATTGCAGTGTTGCCATGTTCACCACCTTTCACTTCTTCTCCATCCCCTTTCCAAAGGAAGCAACAAGTTACTTAATAGGAAGAATTTCCAGAGTGTTGCTTCTCTTTATAAAAAACAAAAAAATTAGTTGCTCTTCGAGTATGCTCATCCCGGTCATATTTTTTCTTTGCGTGTAGTCTTGGTTTAATATGAAAATCCTTTAGTAATGATAAAAAATGTGAATCTGTACATGATGTCAAATATTATATATTTCAATATTGTAACGATCAACAGCAGACAATTTTGTTTTGATGAGTTTTTTATAATTTTCCAACTGTTAAAAAAAAACATCATGACTAACACCTACAATTTATTCAGATTTTTCTTTTGTTTATTGTATTTTCCACCAAAGGCAATAAAAGATTGATTTGAATAATACAAAACCAACATAAAATATTCATATCTATCAGATGTATAAAAATAATAATGATGCAGAAAATCAGGAAAATTATAACGATGACAAAACATTGTTGTAGGCTGTTTGTTTATACGACGCCAAATTAAAATATCAAATCAACTCAATAACAGACAGATCTCAACAGGTATAAAACGAGTCGTACATTATAAATTCCTTAATTTGAGTCAAAAACTACTTTGTAAATGTTAAAGACACCTTTATTACGTTCGTGGAATTTATAAGGTAAATGTTTTCCACTTGACTGGAAGATATGAATTTTAAATAAATATTTTGTTTTAACGCGTTGAGTATACACCCTTAATTTACTTTAAGGAAGAAGCAAGTGTTTTTGAGGCGAATGAAAAACTTTGGTGGTTGATTTAAATATCACTGTGACAACTGAGTATGTGCTTAAAGTTCTATTTGGCTTTAAGTGGATTTTCAATTATCAGCAACTTACTTTTTTACTCTGCTGCCACCAATATTTCTTGTAGATCTTATTAAAACTTGATTACAAATTAAAATCTCGTAAATTTTCTGATTATCTAAACACAAATTTGATGTTAAATCATACAAAAACTTGCTAAAATTTTAACACCGCAATTTATTTATGTATTTGCTAATTAAGCATTAACATTAAGGTGTCCTTTAAATTGCGGATTACCAATTCTCAATGCTAATACCCGCTAGTTATGTTTCATTCGATATCAAGTGTATGAATTTGAAGAAATTTTTTAAACTGGGGGTTATTCGCATTGAAAATCGAGAATTCGAAGGGACGCCTTAATTGAATATGCGTGTCATTTTCAAATGTTTAAATGCAAGACGAAACAAATGGTTTTTAAATATTAACGCCTCATGAATTTTATAGAATTGAGAAAAAAAAAATTCATTTAAAATTTCATAAATTAAAGAGATTTTGTTTTAGTATATGTATAATATTTAAATTTCATATGGGTCAAGCATAAAATTTGTAAATTATCAATAATTCAAAAAAAGCCCTAAGAGAACTATGTTTGGAAAATAAAAAATTTACTCCTTCAAATGAACCATTTAAAATAAAAACATTCTGGATGTTTTTCCTATTCAATAATGTGTTGTGTTCTTTGGAAAGGGAATAGAGAACAGATTGAGGACCTTATAAACTGTAATAGTGCGAAATATTAAATTTTAGAACAGGCGAACTTACTGAAGCTTTTTAATTAATAACTATTTTACTTCGGTAGGGTTAAATGCTATGGGAACACCGAAGGAGGGCGTTGAGTTATGTATAATTGATGAAAATTTCATACATACACCGAGACAACAGATTCGGTTCTGACAATTCAGTTTGTGGCCAATCAAATGGTTCAGTTGCAACAAACATTATTCACATTATGATTACAAAACGATTCGAATATTATCATATTATAGTTATACATATCATGTTATGATCTCTATAGTATTATCCGAGCAGTCTTGTACAAAATAATACATATATTTATTCTACAAGTAATTTACATATTTAAATAAACTCATCATCCAATTAAATTTAGTAGTCACTTAACTAATACTTAGTGCATTATTCAGCTTCGTATATTAAAAAAAATATATAGGTCCTTTTTCAAATAATGGCATTGTAATTCATCTGTATTATTTGTGTTGTAGGAGGCATATTAGAGTGGGCCGATTTGTATGGACAAAAATTTTTTGATATTGTGCCATCGATTTTTCGATAGCTTTTGGCATGAGAAAAAAAATTTCCACTACGACATATCAAAAAAATCATTTTCGAGGCGCCCAAATTTCAATTTTTTACAATTTTCTAATAAATGCTATTTTAGCGCAATCTTGCGATGGCTTTTTGAAACAACTAATGAAGTTGTAAATAATATAACATTACAACCTTTCCAGAAAGGTATTACTTATGAAAATCGGATAAAAAATGTGGCAACTAGAGGTAAAAGTAAATAAGTAAAATTATTTTCTACTTGTTTTCATCAACATCATCATCACCATCATTTCATCATCATTATCATGATTTCATCATCAAGCAGAAAATAATTTTACTTATATACTTTTACCTCTAGTTGCCACATTTTTTATCCGATTTTCATAAGTAATACCTTTCTGGAAAGGTTGTAATGTTATATTGTTTACAACTTTATTAGTTGTTTCAAAAAGCCACCGCAAGATGGCACAAATCTAGCATTTATTAGAAATTTGTAAAAAAGTGAAATTTGGGCGCCTCGAATTTGATTTTTTTAATATGTCCTCATGCCAAAAGCTATCGAAAAATCGATGGCACAATATCGATTGCTAAATCGACCCACCCTAAGGCATATGGTAAAATACATAAATATACAAGACAGAAACTAATAAAAATACTATAAATGTTTAAATAAATATTAAAAACACGTGGTTAATGCAAAAAATTTTATATTCTTTTACAAATCAATTATAAATTTTCGAGGTTATTATGTTACAATAAACATATTGTAAAAGAAATACATCGGTCTTATTAAACATACTACAAGGTCTTCAAGGTCTTTGCCAAAGTTACAAAATGGTTTGTTAAAGTCATTATTATAATTTACATAAGTAATACGAACGTTTAATTTTAAATAAACAAAAAATTTTACTTAAAAAGTATAGCAAAAAAATTTAAAGCAAATCGAATTCCTGTCGCTTTGAAGTCAGTCCGAATTATGGAATTCTTTTATGTCAAATGTGGGGCCAACCTACAACATCCGCGCTCCAAAAAATTCAAGCAAAATTCATAAATTTCTGAAATAAAAAATATTTTCGAACTAAAAGCTGTCAAAAATTTTAAAATTTTATCAATTATTTTATAACTAGTTCCCATTTTCACAATCTGGTTAAGACTTTAGGGTCAATTTTATATTCAGAACTAAGAAGGATTTGTGTCTTAAATATTACTGTATACTCAAAAAAATAAGTTATATCAAGTGTACTAGTTTTCAGCAATTTTTTTGCTGAAATTCCGTTTTCAGCAAAAGTTTTTGTTATATTTTTTTTAGTACTAAACCTATTTTGAACTAATGTTTTACTAATTTATTTTGCTACAAAAATTGTGCTGATAACTGTATTTATAGCGTGGACGGCAACCAGATAGACAAGATGTAGATGTCGCAGCTTGTCTGGTTGTAGTACAGACAAGGGAAATGATAATTAAAAAAAAACAACTCTACACAATTTCTATATTTAAATTTTCAGCAAATAAATTAACTAAAGTAATATTTCTCAACAAATTTTTTGAGTCTTTTTCAGTCTACTAATATTCAGCAAAAATTTTAGTGATTTTAGCAAGGATTTTTGCTGAAGTTATTATTTTTTTTTTTTTTTGGTAAAAATCAGCTTGCTGAAATTACCAATTTTTTTGAAAGCACGCTCCTGACTAAAAATTTGGTGAGTGTAGAAAGAAACTGTCTTTAAAAAATCTACAAAAATGTTTTTTAATTTTTTTTCCTTAAAAACTGTAGTTTGAAAAAATTCTGAGCACAGAATACCAACATGTTTTTTTTATATAATAGGGTCTGCTTAACTCAAAAATTATTGTACATTAAAATTATAAGAAATAGTACAATTTCATCGTAGATATTTATTTGATCTGAAGAATGTTATTTTTGTTCGGTTTTAAGATCAAATATAACAAATTCCGAATAGAATTTACATTGTGATTTACAACAAATAGAGAAAAAAGCTTATGAAAAATACTTTCCTTTGTTGTAAAAAAAATTGCAAATTCTATATGGAATGTGTCATATTTGATCTTAAAACCGAACAATAATAACACTCCTCGAAATTAAACAATAAAAAAAAATAGTTAAAAATAGGCAAAAAGAAAGATTTTTACGCATAACCATCCATGTACAAAATCATAAAAATCCACGGATAAAATCCAAAGTTATTGTGAATTATGTGAACATAATAAAATATTTAAATGGAACGAGTCAACTAAGGCGTATGATTATTATGTTCAATTTATATAACAAGTATACGCACTGATGATTTTTAATATTCATAATTTCAGTATTAATTGGTGTTTCCAATTTGGTTAATGGAATAACCTATTCCTCGATTAATATCCTGTATTTCGTTTAATACCAAAACAAATAATTCAAAACTCAAATAATTATTTTACCCGAGTAATCGATTAAAATTAGTCGGATATTTGATTAAATTTCAATATGGATTCTTTCCTTCAATTGTTCCAAAAACTTACTCATTTTTTAACTTTGGCTAAACACACAAAAACCGAAAAACGCTGAATAAAATAGTAAAAAATTCATTTAAAGTGAAGTGAAAGAGATTCTTAACCCATTGAGGACACGTCATAGTTCCGCTGGAATGGAAATATTGGCAACCAAAGTTGAAACTTTGACAGGACGTGAGTCCTAAGGCGGTTATGGGCATTTGAAAAATTAAAATATGTATTATTAATTTTTGTAGACAATTCTTTTTTCAAATATATAAGAAATCTATTTTATTTTTCAAAAAATAAGTTAGTAGAAAAATTAATAAAACGTCTTGTATATCAAGTATATTAGTTTTCAGCAAATTTTTTTGCTACAATTCCGTTAAAGCTAAAGTTTTAGTTATATTTTTTCATCACTAAACTAATTCTGAACCATCCATGGGGTTTAATCATTACATACATGTAAATTGTAATTGAAAATTTTCTTTTACACCTTACAAGTAGACTCAAAAAAAGGAGTTAGTAAAACGCCGTCCCCTGATAACTTCCTTAGGCTAGAATGAAATCCGGATAGGGACATGGCTTCAACAGATTATTTTTCACAATTTGCTTAATAATTTTTGGTATTTTTTTACGTGTAATTCCTCTTATGCAATTAATGTTTATCCCTATGAGAATAAATTTAAGATAACGGAATACATTTAGCATATTTTCGACCTCACTTATTTGGAAAATGTATGCTCGATCAGTCAAATTTTCAAAAATTATATGCAGTTCGTCAGCTCTTGATTGGTCTGACCCATCCCAGCAAAAAAAATTGGAAATAATGCTTTACACATTTTTACGTTAGTGAATTTTTACTGCATTTTAGAAGTAATTCTAAACAACTTCAAAAAATCGTTTTTTCATTGCTTCCAAAGTATCCGTTAATATATTTTTATAGCCTTTTTAGAATTACTTCTGAAAAACAACCAAAAGGTCACTTAAGTATTGCTTCTAAAGCACAAGTGCTCTAAAAGTGATCCTAAAAAGTGATTTGGTATTTCTAAACACATGATCGCGGGTTCGATTCTTGGATGGACCAATATTCATTTAATTTTTTTTTTTTATTTTTTTATTTATATTTTTTTTTTTAATATTTGTAATTAATTTGTTAAAATTAAAAATTTTTTTAATTTTTCAATTTTTAAAAATATATAAAATAAAAATGATGAGAAATTTCTTCTTATGGGCTTATGGAAATAGTAGTGAAAACAATACTGGATTCCAGTGCACCTTCTACACTTGTTTAAAAAGCACTATTATTGAAGAGAATAAAGCAGAATATCAAGCATTTACAAAGCGGTGTTTTTATGCCAGTCAATTTTCCTATCAAAGAATAGCTCAGCGGTAGAGAGCTAGACTAGCAATCATGAGGTCGCAAGTTCCATACCCAATAAAAACCCTTTTGTAAAATAGAAAAAAACTAAAAAAAAAACTTTCAGAATATTTCTATTGTTGGTAATGCTTGAGGAAGACTTCGAAAACATATTTTATTGTTTGCTTCATTCGCATTTCGTTGATGTAGCAGACTATATTTAATATGAGATATTGATGCTTTAATTCGCATTGCAGTAATGCCACCACTTTCTAAAGAAAACTGGTGAAGGGGTCCTGGAAAATCCCCGAAACGATCGTATTTTCGTTCCTGAAAGTGCAGAGGTTTTTGAACGCAAAAACTCTTTGTCCGGAGAGTATCCTGATGAAGAAAAATAGCAGCTTTTGGAAAAAAGTACTTATTATATTAATTCATAATAAGGAAATTGGCCTCGAACTAAATTAATAAATTTCTAATTTATAAAAAAAAATATAAAATTTTTTTGCGAAGAATTTTTTTGACTTAATAGGGTCGTTTGCACTCGTTCAAAAAGTACTGAAAAAATTTTGAAGTGGAAGTACTCCTCTCGTATGACAACTCAGTTTTAAAATCATTATTGTTTGGTTAAAAAAGAAGTACATCCAGATCATCAATTTTAGTGCTTGTTCTACTGCTTCGGTATCTCTTTTTATGCTAGAATATATCAAAAAGACGTTTTCGAGAAAAACAATAAAGAAGGTTTACATTTTTTCATTTTTGTATGCAAAATTGGCAGGTATGCTACATCCAAGTCGACACTGGATATCTCAGATATGATATTTACATTATACATATATAATATAACTCTATTTTAAAAAAAAATGGTCAGTAGGTAGGGAATGCAAAATCCCGCACTTTTTGATTTCCCGGGAAAGCGGGAAATTTATCTTGAATTCCCGGGATCCCGGGATCCCGCAAGGGACATAAATTAGAAAATATTTTATAGTAATTTAAAAATTTTTATTAATAAAATATCTTAAAGACCTCAAATTTTTATGATCGTGAAAAAGCTCAGGTGGTTTTTCTTGGAATTTTCGTAGAGGGAAAGAATTAATTTTATATTAGAAATTATAAAAGACTAATTACATATCGAGCCTTTGGTGCAATACCGTAATAATTCAAAAAATTGTGAACTTAGAAAAATGAATTTGAAGTTTTGAGCCATCTTTTTGATAGTATTTTCGTTTACTAAAGTTATTTTTTTACAAGTTTTTAAATAAAGAGGAATGTTTTTAATTAAAAAAAGGCCAAAAATTATTAAAAATATGAAATATTTATTTATATTTAAGTATTTTGTATCAACCTATCAATGCTGTATCGTTATTGTCACAAAACCAACGACAAATTTATTAATTAATTCGAAATATATCGTTATAGCAAATAAACTAGCATAAGAAGAAATGATAACTATTTTTTTTACAACAAAGATGAAATATGAAATAATACGAACAAGTAAAAAAGAAATCAAATTATGCAGTTGTGTTTTTGTGCCTAAAACGTAGCAAAAAATAATATTGCTTTATTCTTTTTTCGCAATTTGTTTTCTGTTAGTAAATTTCTTGTCATAAAGTAAATATTTCATTATTGCAAATAAATATTGTTGGAAATACCTAGAGGCAATAAAGACATTTTTAGCTGTAGAATCTGAACAGTTAGAGATAGAACCATAATCTTTTTTTCTTTAGATAGATATTTCCCCAAAGAAAATTTCTGCATGCCCAGCTCAAAAAATTAAAATTTTGAGTTACTACGGTATTGCACAAAAGGCTCGATATGTATTTTTAAAATCTGAATAAACTAAAACTAATTTTTATTTTTATAATAAAACACTTGTCCGTAAAAAAAATAAATAAAAAATTAAGAGAGAAAATATATATAGAAAATTGGAAAAAATTTTAAAAATTATGGGAACAAATTCTAACTTACTTGAAAATTAATTAGAAATTTATTAATTCAGTTCGATGCCAATTTCCTTATTATGAATTAACATAATAAGTACTTTTTTCAAAAACTGCTATTTTTCTTCATCAGGATATTCTCCTAACAAATACTTCACAGAGTTTTTGCTTTCAAAAACCTCTAACACTTTCAGGAATGAAAAGACGATCGTTTCGGGGATTTTCCAAGTCCCCTTCTTCAGTTTTCTTTAGAAAGTGGTGGCAATAGTGCAACGCAAATTGAAACATGAAAATTTCATATTAAACGTAGTCTACTACATCAACGAAATGAGAATGGAGCAAACAATAAAATATGTTTTCGAAAAATTTTTTAAAATCAATGGACTTTGTCTTTAATTCTGTACATAATAAGTTCGATTCGAAATTTTTTATACAAACACTATTTAGTTGAGTGGTTTTCTTAAAAAATATATTTTTTAAGTTCCTTTTAGCGCCTGTTAAAAAAAAGGAACTTAAAAAGTTCGACCAAGTACACAAATTAAACAGTGTGTTCGTTTACTCGAAAATCTTACTACTTTTACTACAATTTTGTAAGTAAATGAGCAAGCCTAATGTAAGATTTTTACTATTTTAAAAACGTTGGAAAATTTTGTATAAGTAAATTTGAAAAAATTAACTTTATTATTTTAAACTGCATTTTTTGAAATCCCGGGATTCCCGGTCCAAATTCCCGGGAATGCGGGAATTGAAAAATGCCTAATTTCCCGGGAATCCCGGGACGGGAAATCCCGGGATGCATTCCCTATCAGTAGGTGACTATTGGTATCTGACGAATTGAGTAACTAGTTTTTAGCACAAGAATAAAAGTTTTATATTTTTTCTCAAGAGTTTTACTTTCGCTTTTACCTATCAAAATTGAGTTTTTAAGCAAATTTACGAGGACCATTGCATTGTGCTAATACTCTAACATGTGACCAAAAAAACCCGACAGCGAATTTACCTGAACTGACAGAATTTTGCATTGCGTTGTCATGTGAGAGCAAGTAGTGAAAGACATTTCACTAAACTTACCTAGTACATGTCATGGAGCCGTCCTATAGCAGTTCGTGTAAATTCGCCGTGGGGTACATACAATTTCCCCATCTTTTGTATCTTTTGAGTTGATTTTTTTTAAAGCAACCATCAATATGAATAATCCAGCAAAAGGTAAGTTATTCCATTGACCTATATGGTTCAAATTAAATATATTTATTCCATAATTGTATTATTAATTTCACATAGGTACTATTTAAATGAAGTTATTTAAATCAACTTTCACAAAAAAGCATTAAATTTTATAAAATTTTTGTATTAGAAATGATTATCCACAATTTTAAAATTTTTTAATACGTATTTGTCTACAGACCCGGAAAACAATTCCTGTCTATTTTGGACAATGACCGACCGACACTTTTGTTGCTGTTGTTGTTTTTGTTTATGCTCCTTATTATCTCTCGTTTATACAGTTTGTTCTTTTTGTGTTTTTCACTTTGAAACAACACAAACAGTAGTAGTTTTCAAATACATCTCAATGAATGGCAGGGCTGTTGGTGCTCTAGTCAAGTGGCTCGAAACATTTCACATTGCCACTGAAGCATTAGGTGTTGGATTATCTGTCCAAAATTTAAATGAAAATGAGAAAAAATTAATTTTATGGCGTTTAGACTACAATTATAGTCTGGAATTGAAAACAGATAACTAGGGCGCGGAAGTAAATGCATTTATTCGATTCTTTCGATTCTCGGCGGGACCAATTTTTTTTTTATTTCTTTTGTTTTTTTTACTTTATTTCTTTTTCAATATTTATAATTAATTTGTTTAAATTCATTATTTTTTAATTTTTCAATTTTTAAAAATTTTTATGAAAGCAAATGATAAAAAATTGCTTTTTATGCACCTGTGAAAATAGTACTGAAAACAAAACTGAATTGAAGTCAACATTTTGCACTTGATTAATAAATACTCTTATTGAAGAGAATAAAGCACAATATCTCGCAATAACAAAGTAGTGTTTTTATGCCAGTCAACTTTCATATCAAAGAATAACTCAAATGTAGAAAGCTAGACAATCAATCTTGAGGTCGCAAGTTCGATGCCCGATGGCGACAATAAAAAGAATATTATTTTTCAGTTAAGTGATTGTAACCGTTGCATAGGACAATCGTAATTAATATTATATTTAATTACTAAAGAATTTTTTCTTAAGCTGTCCCGCAGTTTCTTCTCACCCAAAGTCTGGTGATTTCCTTGCGTCTATTAAATTTTTCAATAAAAAGATTTTCTTCTTCTTCTTCCTATAAATCAGCTTTAGGAAAAATTCTTTAGTAATTAATTATAATATTAATTACGATTGTCCTATGCGACGGTTACAAATACTTAACTAAAAAATAATATTTTTTTTATCTTACAAAATTTTCCTTATTGTCGCCCCCGGGTATCGAACTTGCGAGCCCCTCCCGAAATTAATTTCGGTATTTTCTTTTTTAATTCCAGACAAGGTCATATATAAATTTTTTACGAAATCGCATACTACCTCTTTTTCTTTGCTCTTTTTTTTTGTTGGGTAGATGCAACACTGCCTTTTGGATGTGGCCTAACAATAATTGTGTCAATTTTTTCACCATTACTATAACGAATTTAAGACCGAAATATGTTCGATTTCAAGACAAGACAGTCTAAATGCTGTCTGTATATAGTCTGAACGATGAAGACAAAAAACGATAACAATCTGCTTTTTGAAAGCAAAACAAAACCACAAGACACGCATAAGTCATTACACTCAAAAAAAACGAGTACGAATATAACAAAAAAAAAATTAAATCTTTTATAAGATACGCAAACATAACTCAAAGTATATTTTTCCTACATTTTTACAAACAAAAAAATAAAAATTTGAGAACACATAATTTGGAAACATTTGGTGCTGCTGCTTTTTGGCATTAAGGAATTTGGCATAAATCTATAATATTGTTGAATTTTTTTTTTTTTATTTTTAAAAATTATTATTCTTGTTTAGTTTAATGTAGCGAAGAAACTGTATAATTATTCAATTTAACATACATCGTTTAATCAAAATATTTTATTGATTCTTTAATTGTAGTTGTAGGAGAGTCAGAAGATTAAAAGAAGACATTTTTTGTATTTAAAAATCTTGAGTTTTTTTTTCTTGAAAATATTCACAGACTTTGCAATGCTATCTCCATATTTTCATTATAATGATATTGATATTCAATGATATTTCTACACTCATAACAAAAGTTCGTACAAATTGCTCAAAATTGTGCTGGCGCAAATACATGTACTATTTCCTATTATTTTAGCACAATTTTGACCTATTTGTAAGGGCTTTTTAAGAGAAGATAACGGAAAAATAGTTGAATTTAATCACAACGCGTTTAACAGACTTTTGTACTAACTTTTTTTATGAGTGTAGCGAAGCCAACAGCTGATAGTCGTTATGACACCACAGTATTGCCAAAATGCAAAGTCTCAAAAACTAGAAACAATTTTGACAAACGAATACAACATTCGAATTCAGCGCTTCAAATTACGTAAATTATCGTTTTCATCTAAAAGTTGAACGGAATTTAGTTATGTTAAATCAATACTTAGGATACTTATGTTTAATATTAATGAATTTAAATTAAGTGCAAAAAGAAAAGTTTTATGTCAAAATACCTCAGCAGGAAGTCCCATAGGAATAAAATGCCGTAATCTTCTCAGCATCATTTTCCGGTAGACTTCTTAATTTAATTTTGTAATGTAACGAAAAGTGATTAGTATTTTCATATTGATATCACCTGTCATTGGGCTGAGATATAGTCGAAATAGTCAAACTGCCTTTGCCGAAAATCTTCAAAATTTTCAACATAAAAAAAATATAAATAAACTATAAAATTTTTTGTATCGCGATTTTCGTGTTTAACTGCCCAACATATATTTTTAAAAAATCTTTGAATTCACTGCATTAATTAAATGTAAACGTACGTAATTTGCCATATTTTAAGATTTTACAAGTAAGAAGAATTCATTCTTTTAAATTATCATCAATAGTACAAATACTGCTATTACAACATCAAATAGTTCATATTAAGTACTATGACATCATTCTAGAAATGAAATTGAAATCTATAATTAAAATTTACAACAGCCACAACTAAAGAATTGGCATTAATAATATAATACATACTTGTAATGTTAGTATGATTAATATTTACACTACTACAAGTAGTAATGCTACTGAAAAAAAAAACTAATTCACCTAATACTGTCTGGAACTTAATACTTCATACTACAGTCATATCATAATAATAATATTCATATCTCTGGCATATTAATAATATGAGACTGCAATTAAAACTGTTGATTACGGTGTTACAAAAAAGGCCACCTACTGCTGTTGGCATTTTTATACAGTTTTGTTCGTTTTTTTTTTTTTTTCATTAAGTTGTTTAGAACTCTATAGAATCCCACCTGCTGTTTTGCTATTGTACTTTAAATTAAATTGTTAAAACAAGATGATCTTAATCATAATAACAAAATGATATCATTTAATTATTTATGATATTTGATTTATAAATTTTATTCGTTTATTTATAAACAATCATTTTAATTGAGTTGTTCACACTTGAAGGGAAAATAAATAAATTATTTATAATAATATAGTAATAGAAAGATAATTGTAGATTACACTATTCAGAATTATCATCACTTAAAAAGAAAAATTATATATTACAAATTACATGTATTAATTTATCAAGATAATAGGAAATCAGAGATGTAGTTGTTGGGAATTTTTAAATACTCGTAACTAGACTGTTTTTAATATAAGTTTGACCTTTGATAAACATTAATTTTCAATACCAGTTTTTTTGGTACACCGATACGTATGATTAATTTTATTGTAGTACACACTAAAAAAAAATCTAGGGGGAGGTTTATCAAAAATGGGGTTAAACGTAAATACACCACAAAAATCTGCTATTCGTAAGAGATTTTTGGTGTGTATTTACGTTTTCTATGTTCTCAATGCATAAAAAGGAAACAAAAACACAACACATCTTCTGTTCTTATTTAACTCATTAATTCAAATATACAGAGATGCGTTTCGTTTACGCTCGAGCAACGAAGCGTTTGAATGTAACTTTTAAATAAATAAGTAATTTAAACATAAACATAACATAAACATTTTTATTCATTTTTATCTCTAATTTAACAAGAAATGTGCTTTTTAATAATAATAATTGTAGGGAAAAATATAATGTGCCTTGTTATATGCATTTGTCAAACTAAGGCCAGTAAGAACTCGAAATATCGATTCCAAACCGAGGAAATCTAAATTAACCGTTTTTCGTTCCAACAATTTAGAGTTCATTTATTAAATAAGTTTTGAGCCTAAAAATAATCATCGTAAAATTTTAAATATCTTCTATTAGTATTAGAAATTTTTTCATGCATACTTTTAGGCCTGAAATTTAATTAATAAATTCATGAAATAATTTTAGTCACGGAGTTTAGAGTTACGGAGTTTACATTTGGTTACTTTTTTCGTTTTCTTTCAGAAACGCTTTCTCAGAATTTTCTTTCCGATACAAAATCGTATGATGCCTACAAGGTGAATCCAAATATGCCATTGTTTTTATTACTCGTTAAATAGTTTGTTGTAGAAATTATGAGCGGAGTTTACAAAATTTTTTTCAAATCTTATTAAAGACATACTTTTTCATCTAGAGAATGTTACATGCTGCAGAAAAACTACAAGTCTGTTATACTAGATGATTCTTTACAGTCTAACGATCCATGCATTAGAAATTAGCTGGCTACATGGTTTTTATCACATTTTTTTATATTACCCATCTATAATTATATTTTTTTTTTATTTTACAAATTTTTTTTATTGCCGCCACCGGGTATTCGACTTGCGACCTCAAGATTACTAGTCTAGGTCTCTACCGCTGAGCTATTGTTTGATATGATAGTTGACTGTCATAAAAACACCACTTTGTCATTGCGATATATTGTGCTTTATTCTCTTCAATAAAGTACTTATTAAAGAAGTGTAAAAGGTGCACTGCAATTAAGTATTGTTTTCAGTACTAGTTTCACAGGTGCATAAAAAGCACCTGTTTCACAGGTGCATATATTTTTAAAAATTTAAAAATAAAAAAATTTTGAATTTAAAGAAATTAATTCAAAATATTAAAAAAAAATAAATAAAAAAGTATATATCCCTCCAGGAATCAAACCTTCGATCTTCTGTTTGGAAGTACCAAATGATACCAAAATTACTTTTTAAGATAAATTTTAGAGCAATTATTATTTAGAAGCAATGCTTTAGTGATTTTTTGTATGTTGTTTAGAATTAATTCTAAAAAAGCTGTAAAAATACACTAACGAATACTTTGGAAGCAGTGACAGTAGTGATTTTTTGAATTTGTTCAGAATTATTTCTAAATCGGTTCTCAGAATTTTATTTTTGTTTTTTTTTTGTGCATTGTAATCACCCAGCAAAAAAAGAGATGCCGAAGCAGTAGAAAAAGCACTACAATTGATGATCTAGATGTACTTCTTTTTTAACATAACACAATGATATTAACATTGAGTTGTCATAGGAGAGGAGTACTTCCACTTCAATATTTTTTAAGTAATTTTTGAACGAGTGTAAAGGAAGCTCTTTTTCACCTAATAATATTAAAAAAAAAAATTATATTTTTTTTATTTTACAAAAGTGTTTTATTGCCGCCACCGGGTTCGAACTTGCGACCCCACGATTGTTAGTCCAGCGCTCTACCGCTGAGCTATTCTTTGATATGAAAGTTGACTAGTTTGTAAAGCATTACTTCCAATTTTTTTTGCTGAGCAGTTAGGACATCAAACGTATGATCGATATTATAATTTCGATATTTATCATACGCAGTGATGTCCTAAGTGATTATAATACAAATATTTGAATTTATAATCAGTATTTCCCATACTTGGGAATTTTTCATTGGCATTGAAATTTAATTGGCATTACTTGATCTCAATGCCAAAAAATTTCATTACCATTTAATGCCAATGATTTTTTTTCAATTGGCATTGATTAAAACACTGTTAATGAAATGTACATATAATTGAAGAAAAAAGCATTGTATAGAAAACAGGGACGTAACAGTTATAACTTTTATTCAAAAAAGTGATTGTTTTACAATTATTTCCTGTTTGAGTATTTTTAATTTTCTGTTTATTTGCTCTGTTTGATTTATATTTTTAATTCAAACAAAAACAATCCAAACACGATTTTTATTTTTTCAAAAATAAATAAAAGTTATTTTGTGATTTTTTTTCTTTATCAAAAAATAACAATTAAGAATATAAATCAAAAGCCATGGAACCAATGACTTCACCAATTATAATATCCTGATGATGTCAACTAGTGTTAATAAAAGATTGAACAGTGATTTAAAGTGAGTAAATATGTATATTCCAGCAACTTCCGGCATTCAATTTAGGTAAATTTTTAATTTTTATTTTATTATCAAATAAAAAAGTTAGTGCTTAATTTTTTAAAAAAAATCATTCTGTAACTTTTATAAAAAGTTTTAAAATAAAAATCAAAAAACAACAGAAATTTATAGAGTAAAATATAAAAATTGAAAAAATTAAAATCTTTGCCAAACTTTGTGATTTTTTTGTGCAATATGATTTATAAAATATAGTGCATTATTGAAATATTATAATTAAATAAATTTGGGTGGTGACTTTTTTAGAAATATAACAGTTATTTTGGGTCTCTGATAGAAAACCATTTTTTTATGAAAAAGGAAATTAAGACAAGAATGAAAAATTTCAGAGCTATAAACATTATAAAAATTCGCTATTTTATCAAGTTGTATCAAGTATACTGCTGTTCGCTCTTCTTTTAACACTGGTTGGTCTAGATGGATCAGCCTCTAGTAATTTAAACTTGGCGAAATAGCGAATACAAGATAAGAAATACGCGATTTTTTAATTTGTTCTTTTATCACAACATGAAAACAAATAATTTTTCATCAATTATAATTGTGGGTTTAGGCATTGAACAATGCCGATTGAAAAAAATTTCATTGGCATTGATCAATTCCAATGCCAAAAAATTTCATTGGCATTGGTCAATTGTAATGCCAATGAAATCATCAATTAATTGGTCCATTCAATTAACTTGTACCAAGTATGGTATTTCCAATGTACATTATTCATTATTAAAGCCTAAAAAACACTTGCTAGTTTCAGTATTAATAACCCAGCCAGCAATTTCGGAGCGCTCATAAATAAGATTTTTAAATGGCTCATAGAAATGATTATTGTTTTTATGAAAACACTCTTTTTTTGGTAGAAAATATGAACCCTCAGAAAACAATCCAAAAAGTTGTCCCTACAATCTAAAAACTTGTCTCAAAACGAGGGTTCATTTTTCGGACTCAAAGTAGATTCCAAAATTATTTAAATTTATGAAGAAAATTTCGATTTTATACGTTCTTTTTTCTGAGTCATTTCTGAATGCACAGGGGGCTCTTTTGGACGGACCAAAAAAGTGGCAAAATGTTTAGGTTTTTGGAGCTCATTTCTGAGTCATTAATGATCATCTTTGTTTGCTGGGAATCCAAAATAGAAGAGAGCACGAATTTCCTTATGTAAGAAATAATGTGTGTGAAGAGAACAACTATATCAAGAAACTATCAAACTATCAAATGGATGTCGATAATGCAGTAGGTACCTTTCACTTGCGTTCACGTGAGTACGTTCATATTTTACTCACAATCACGCTTGCTTCGCGTAAATTAAGGAAAATTTACGAAATAAAATCATACAAGAAAATATTAAATACAAAAATTAAGGTAAATTATAAATGTTAAACTAAAAATTGCTATGAAGATTAGGGTGGGGCGATTTGAACATCTTAATGGGCGCTTCGCGTTTCTGATTCTTGGGATTGTACTGAGCAAAAAAGTCCACTATGACATATCAAAAAAATCATTTTCGAGGTTCCCGAAGTTCAATTTTTAGCAATTTTCTAATAAATGCTAGATTAGCGCCATCTTGCGGTGGTTTTCTGAAACAACTAATGAAGTTGTAAACAATATAACATAACAACCTTTCCAGAAAGGTATTACTTATGAAAATCGGATAAAAAATGTGGCAACTAGAGGTAAAAGTATATAAGTAAAATTATTTTCTGCTTGATGATGACATGATGATGATGATGTTGATGAAAATAAGCAGAAAATAATTTTACTTATATACTTTTACCTCTCTTGCCACATTTTTTATCCGATTTTCATAAGTAATACCTTTCTGGAAAGGTTGTTATGTTATATTGTTTACAACTTCATTAGTTGTTTCAAAAAGCCACCGCAAGATGGCGCTAATCTAGCATTTGTTAGAAAATTGCAAAAAATTGAAATTCGGGAACCTCGAAAATGATTTTTTTGATATGTCGTAGTGGAATTTTTTTTCCTCATGCCAAAAGCTATCGAAAAATCGATGGCACAATATCAAAAAAATTTTGTCCATACAAATCGCCCCACTCTAATGAACATGCAATTTAACCATTTATTTTGTATTTTAAAACCGCAAAAAATACAATTGGCAAACCAAATTTGTAAAAATTTGGTAAAATTCGAATCACGCACACTCACTCTCGCAAAAATTTTAAATCATGCTAACTCAGTTACGAACCAATTTTTTCAACTCACACTAACTCACTTTCATTTGGGTAAACTAAGATTTTACTTACACTCACATTGATTCCCGTAGGATTGCTAGACCTGCTAGAAATCGAACCAACAATTGCACATTTGATTTGCATAGCCTTAAATCATCATCGTTATAGCCCAATAGAATTTGGCACTAAAATTCGGTTATCACAAAATTCTGCTGTCCCAACTGAAATAGGGTGGTATCAGCCGAATTAAGGTTGGAACAACCGAATTGTGTTTGCGACAACCGAATTTTTAGTTGCATCAACCAAATATTTCGGTTGGGATAACAAATCTTTTTTCTAAGCCCAGCAGTGTTTCTTTCTGGACAACTATATGCCCAGCTTAAATATTAAATAATATTGAAAATTAATTATCAACACCTCCTCCTACACACGCCCTTACTCTATACTGTGTATATGAACATGGACATCTATTATTAATAAATGTTTATAGATGCATGTAAACTATTATATTGCTTTAAAAGCCATAACAAATGTTGTCATATTTTTTTTAATTAAGGCGTTACAAATTGATTTATTAACGGTATGGAAATTAAGCTGGCACGAGGACTGATATTTAAAGATTTATTTGCATAATATTTGAATAATTGTTACTATTAAAAAGACATCAATAATAGCCGTGTTTTCGACTTAACTATATCCGTCAACTCATAAAAAACTCAAAGTGCATAAAAACGCGTTTAAGGCGAAAACTAACACACTACTTTTCGTATGCACGTTAATTTTCAACACGGATAATTATCAACGTCGAAAACTCAACGTTTATATATTTTCACATCTAGCGTAACTTATTCTCGTTACTTCTTAAAAACTTTTTATAACGTACATTCGATTATAATGGAACAATTATAAACATAACGTTTTTACACTTTTTTTATACTGCAATCGGTTTAACGTAGATTTGCTTGAAATACTTAACGTTGATATAGGCATGAAACAAAATAATATTAATTGTAATTTGTTTACGAAAATGCTTTTTTAGTCAATCACTTGGAAATTTTTAAAAAAAATTAAAGTTTTTAGGTTAAACACCTGTTTAGAATTGAATTACAAAAAAAAAAAAACAAAAAAACACTTTCCACAAACTAAATGCTTCCACACAGAAAAATCACTTTAATATTTTACCACCCACCCCCCCCCCTCTCCCCCCAAATTCATTATCCTACTTTTTTAATATACATCTACCACACTTTATGTTTCCATTGTAGCTTGACCCAAAATATACACATTTAGCTATTTTTTTGCAAAAAAAAAATGAAAAATAAACGAAAAATATAATAAAGCATGAAAACAAAATCATAATAAAAAAATATTTACATTCTAACACAGAATTCCAAATTGCTATATGGTATAAGTTTATTTTTTATGTATCTCGATCTACATACAATATAATCAGAGATTCTCAGAACACACTTAACTTTCGCGAACCATTCGCGAATAAATATGCAACTGTCTCATTAGATATAGGACTAAAGTGAAAGAAATTTTATGAGTAACCTTCACATTTTTTAAGTGACACCAGATATTAAGCACTCAAATATTCAGATATTAAAATTTAACTTTCTAAATTGTATACAAAATAAACTGTCAATTTTACCCCTATCCCCAAACCAAAGTGAGTCGCGTCTTACGTTAACGTGATGGCTACTTTTATGCGTCCATACTTCGAAATACCCACGAAACAATCAAAACAAAAGGTCGGATGTAGTTCATTTGCGGCCAACTTCATACTAGAACGAGAGCTTTGAAAAGATTATTCTTTTAATCAATTCAAATAATAATTTATTTATTTTATAAATCAGTGACTAATTTAAAATAACTTTAAATCAATGATTCATTATTGAAAAAAGTGAGATAATGGCGGCATTTGCCAGACGCTCAATTGTTGATAATATGCTACTCAAAAATCTGATTAACAATTTGATTACCTACTGCAGATCAACATATTGAGGTAGCGCTACCTTATTTTGGTAGCGTAAAAATTTTAATCCTACTATTTAAATACTTTTTATTTTTATTTATTTTTAAAAACTAGATCCAATGTTATTGTATTTTCAAAAAAAATGTGGTTTCCGTATGCAATCTACCAGCAAGTTTCTACATGTTTCTGTTCGCACTACCGAACGTCATCAGAAAACCTTTGTAGAAAAGGGGGCGGAGCACCCAGTTTTTGAAGGAAACAGATCAGTGTTTCTTCATATTTACTTTGTTGTTAACTCATCAAGAAGTAAAAGGGAAATTTATGTAACTAATTCCAATACAATAATGTAATATTGTTTTTACTAACCCAGCTAAAAATCGACATATATGAATCTATACAGGTTAAATGTATGCTCGTGCATGCTCATAAACATGCATTCATGATCATACATGAATACATAAATCTCCATACATGACTCATAATAATATCTACATGTGTGTACGTGTATGAACATGCATGAACACGCATGAACACAAATGAGCATGCATGATCATACATGTAGATATTACCTCAAATTTCGTTAATGCACACGTATGGTCATATATGAGTCATGTATGGAGATTTATGTATCCACGTATGGTCATGAATGCATGTTTATGAGCATGCACGAGCATACATTTAACCTGTATGGATTCATATATGTCGATTTTTAGCTGGGAATAACATTTGTTCGATGAATTTTTTTGTTTACTTCTTGATAAGTTAACAAAGTAATATGAACAAACATTGATCTTTTTCTCCTAAAAAATTGAGTACTCCGCCACCCTTTTCTACAAAGGTTTTCTGATGACGTTTGGTAGAGCGAACAGAAACATGTTAAAACTAACCGGTAGAAAAATTGAATATGTAGACCGCATTTTTTTGAAAATAACATTTGATCTAGTTTTTGTTAAATAAATAATAACAAAAACTATTAATAATTAAACTTGAATAATCTTTCTCGCTGGTTTTTTTTATTATTTTTTCGGATTTAACTTCACACTTAGCGTCACAGTCATCGAATTTAACTTTCAATAACTTTCGAATTTTTCTTCACACGAAAAACGTCAAAAGTCCCCACTGTACGTCGTCGATGAAGCAGCAATTGAATTTTTCAAAAAAAATCTTTTTTTAATTTTTTGGCACTCTCTTTTGCTTCCGTGTTCTTTACAGCATTCCTGTCTGGAACTTTTTGTACTTTAAAAGTTTTCAGGCCAGCATACTGTTTGACCTTGCGTACAGAAAACTCCGAACAATCCACTTTTTGTTGGTATTCTTCTTTAATATGGCACTGATTTTGTTCGCCTTATTCCGGTAGCAGATTCCCTTTTTTCTACCAGAACCTGCCTTGCGAGTGATCTCCGAGTAGTCCTAAAACTTCTTTAGGACTGTAGAAACCGTTTTCGGGCCAACTTTTGGTTCTCAAGCCATTTTCTTATATGTCCATTAGACCGTACCTCAAAATAAAAAGTTCGCCGTACACCCTCCAATATAAAGTATTTTTGAAAGGCGTTTTCAAAAAAAAAATTTTTTTTTGCCGAACGTAGGGGGGCGCCTTTTTTAATTTTTCGTTATAGCTTTGGCATTTAAAGTCAGATTTTAAAGTGTGATATAAAGATTTTTTTGCCTAGACGAGACCAGTGTTTTGTTGTAAATAGGGAATGCAAAATCCCGCACTTTTTGATTTCCCGGGAAAGCGTGAAATTTGTTTTGAATTCCCGGGATCCCGCAAGGGAAGTAAATTAGAAAATATTTTTAATAATTTAAAAATTTATAAAAAGAAAATATCTTAAAGACCTTAAATTTTTAAGTTTGTGAAAAAGCTCAGGCCGTAAGTGGTTTTCTTGGAATTTCTTGGAATTTTCGTAGTGGGAAAGAATTAATTTTATATAATTTATTAAAAAAAATTAAATAAAAACTAATTTTTAGACTAAAAAACTTGTCCGTCAAAAAAAAAAAAATAAAAAAATTAATATAAAAAATAATTTTACTAAATTGCTAAAATATATTTTTTTTAGTTCCTTTTAGTGCCTGTCTTAAAAGACACTTAAAGGTTCTTAAAATATTCGACCAAGTACACAAATTAATCAGTGTGTTCTTTTATTGAAAAATCTTACTTCATTCATAGAAATAAATCTGTAAAAATAGCAGAAGAAGTTATTAAAAATTAGTTAATAAATAGCAGATTTTACACTAGTAAAATAAGAACAGAAAAATTAAAACTGTTAAATTTATAGAATTTTAGTTATATATTAGTTAACTTTTAGTTAATTGCATATATCAAACTGTACTATAAAATCTGCAGAAAATTTTGCTAAATATTATTGTAGCAGACTAAAAATAACAAAAATAAACTGTTATAAATTGTTGGTTTTTAATTTTTATTTAAAAAATAAAAATTGTTTTTTTTCGATCTTTTTCGATTGATAAATTTCTAATTAATAAACTGTTATATCTACAAAATTTTTGCTATTTTTAAGCTAAATTTAGTTGAATGCAAATAGTAGTCTATTCTGCTAAAATCAGCAGAAATATTTGATAAAAAATTGTAAACTGCTGTTTTCAAAAGGCTCGAATTTTATTTGCCTTAAAAAAAACTTTTTGGAGTTTTTTTAGGCTACTAATTATTTAGCAAAATTTTTTTGCTGATTTGAGCAGGTTAATTTGCCATTTTCCATTAACAAAAATTTAGCTCAAATATACATAACTAAAATTCTGTATATTTAACAGTTTTATTTTTGCTGTTCCTATATTTCTAATATATGGCAAAAATAATCTGATAATTTAGCAGTTTTTTTTCTGCAGCATCATTTTTATCTAATTTTTAATAGTTTTAACTAAATTTTTTACTCACTCTTTTTTATTAATGTACTCTTACTATAATTGGAAATTTTTGTTTACTTATTGAATTATTCCAGTTGTTGTAATAGTAGCAAATTTTGGTAAGTAAAAAAAAAAAAAGACTTGTGTAAAATTTTTACTATTTTCAAAAGGTGGAAAATTTTTCATATGAACATTCGAGATAATTAACTTTATTGTTTTTTAAATAGCATTTTTTGAAATCCCGGGATTCCCGTTCCAAATTCCCGGGAATGCGGGAACTGAAAAATGCTTAATTTCCCGGGAATCCCGGGACGGGAAATCCCGGGATGCATTCTCTAGTTTTAAAGGAAAAATCCAATAAAAAAAAATTTTTTTTGAAACCTCCTTGCAAAAGTACTTCATATTGAAGGGTGTACGGCGCACGTTTTTTTGCCTGTAAGGTGGTACGCTCTAATGTCCATATAGGGTGGTTTTGAAAAGTTTTCACATTGTTTTCCATGCACTTCCAATTCTCTAGGCATTATGAATAGAATAATCATTTCAAAGCCTACTAAAATTTTTTTTTCAATTTGAGTGATTTTTAAAAAAATTATTGCAAAAAATGTGATAAACAATTTTTTCAAACGTAGTCTTTACGAAATTGAATCAAATTTAAAAATCGTATTAATGAATTATGTCTTGGATTTTTCAACATTTTAAGCTGTACGTCCGGTTGATTTAGGAAGCTTTCATACAAAATGTACTAACGTTGATTTTTTTGTTTTTTTTTTTTTTTGACAGAACGTCACGCTTTGTTATTTAATTTTAAGACAATTTTTAAACAGATGTCCCCCATTTGAGAATCCCTTCCTGCAATATAACGTTATTAAACAAACAACCAAGAAAATACTGAAATAACAAAAACATTTAGGTTGTTCATAAGGGGTATGCTATCTGTTGTATCGTTGTATCGTCCTAACAAAACACAGAGTTGTTAAAATTTTTATTTGAGTTTAACAACGATTTTTTTTTTGGTTTTCTATCTGTTAGCACACTCAAACATAGGACACTAAACATACGTAAAAAGGTTGTATCGTGCTATTCTCAAATGTTGTATTTTTTCAATTTAATTTTAACCAACTCTGTTTTTTGTTAGGACGATACAACGATACAACAAATAGCACACCCCTTGTGAAAACCTTTATTATAACAAAAATCGTGTACAGAAAACAATATAGGAGAGAGTAAAAAAAGTATATTTCATATAAACATTTGAAAGAAATCAAACACATGTGGTCCATGTGTCTACTCGTATAGTTTTTTTTGTACGAAAATAAAAACTGAACTCTAAAAGAAAAATTGTGCATATTTTAATGTTGAACAATGAAAAAACATCATAAAAACAACATTAATAATACTATATTATAGTTATGATGTCTGCAAGGTTTCTTTCCTATTGTCCATGATTTAATATTTGAAGAAAAAAACTCATAACGTATATTCAAATTTTTGCACATTTTATTTAAGATTTAATGCAAAACATAGACATAAAAATATGATCTAAAAATTTCAAAAAAAATTACAGTTTTTATATGCCTTAAACCCGAGTACAGAATATGCAGTTAAAATATAACCGCCGATTAATTTGAAATTTTTATATGAGAAACAACCACAAATGTGTCAGTTAAAGTCCCAATGAGTAGCTAATTTGACATTCAATAATCGGTTCTTACTGTAGAACTGAAAAGTGTCATAAAAGTTTATTTAATTCGCATAAATTAATTAATATTTGCTATTGCAATTTTCTTATTATTAATTGTATTGTTAATTGTTTAAAAATCCTTCAAATATTAAAAACTAAATGAATAGCGAAATTATATTATTCTTCAGTGCACAATAGGCCGTTAGAATTAAATACACTAGTTTACAAAATGATCAAGATTTTCTGGACACTAAGAGCGATTATGTTTTATGTAAATCGAACTGATAACTCGCAAAAGTTTTTATACCCTACACCACTCTGTGGTACATGGTAAGTATAATGAATTTGTGCTGATGTTTGTAACTAACAAAAATAGTAGGCATATGTACCTTACATAATACGGTTTCGAAATGTTCGTTCGTCCGTCTTTCCATGTAGATTGAACGATTTTAGTAATCAAACTACAAGTCGCAGTTCTGAAGATAATTGGATGAAATTTGATACATATGTTTCTAATGCCTATTAACCATGGAAATGTCCTATCTGAGCTTGAATATATTAAGCTTAAATGATATTACCAAACCAAGGCGCTTTTAAGCAATTTTTGCACGGGACCTATATAATATTATTCATTCTGGGAAAAAACCCTGGGTCTAGCATTGGCTTAGTTCATCCCGGTTCTTTTTTACAGAATTTTGAAAGCCAAAAAGTTCTACAAATTATAGAATACAAAATTGGTTCAAAATTGTTGAATCAATCGCTCTTAGATTCTGAACACTTTATTCTAGAAAAAAAATCCGATTACGGGACCTTTTTCTATAGAAATTGACTAAGATTCTGCATCCGTTTTAAAATCTAAATGATTTTTTCTGCAGAAAAACCTTCAGATATTGATGACTTTTTTTATAGAAATATCTCAGATTAAGCGAATTTTTTTCTATACGAAAAAGTCCTTAGAAGCTGAAGGATTTTCTATGGGAAGAAGTACTCGGAATCTGATGGTTTTTGTCTATAGGAAAAGGTTCTTAAAAACTGGGTGTTTTTCTAAAAGAAGTCCTCGCAATTCGAGAGTTTTGCGATAGAAAAAGTGCTAAGAATTTATCTATATGGAAATTTGCGCAGAATATGATGGTTTTTCTATTGGATAGATTCCTCAGAACTGGAGGGATTTTATATAGGAAAAGTATCAGGAATCTGATGTTTTTCTATGGGGAACGTGCTTATAATCGAAGGGTTCTACGGGCAAAATTCATAAATTCTAACAGTTTTTTCCTTCAAAATCTGTGGGACAAAAGTTCTCAGTATCTGTGGGTTTTTTTATGGAAAAAGTCCTCAGCATTTAAGAATTTTTCTATAGGAAGAAGTCCTCAGAATTTTTACAGGGAAAAGTCATTAAAATCTCATGGTTTTTTTTAGGAAAAAATCAATAAAATCTGGAGCTTTTTCTTTAGAGAAAGTTCTCTAAATCTAAGGGTTTTTCGATAGGACAAACTCCTTGAAATTGTGGGATTTTCTGATGATGCACTACCGCTGTAACTTCCTGATCAACCGGATAAAATTTCACTATTTATTTTTATAATATTGTTATGAAATTGGATTAGCCTAGTATTGAAAACTCTGGAATTTTAGAAGAAAATATCCCAAGAAACTGGATTTACAAAACACGTCAATCTGGTAAAACACTACACTCAAGTATACACCACAGCATATGCTATAATTATAGTACTCTGAAAACGTCTAGTATGTTCTACAACCACGGCCGTTAAACTATGTAAGGCTGAACTTGATAAAGGAAGAGGAAGTCACGAATTAGCATTTGTGGAGTTCAGTTGTACTCAAGCGTTTCTGTAGTTAATTGCGTATCAGCCTTGTATAGTGAGTTGCGCAATAGAGTTTGTATAATTGTGTGTGCTATATGTAAAGTAATAAAGTGTTAAATAAATAAGTTTAATATCAAACAAAAGAGTGTGTGGTTATTTTGATTGCAATAGAAAAGAACACGGTTTATTTAAAGCAAATAAACCAACGTTTTTAAAGGGTAAAAACGTTACAGTATTTTATGGTAAATAAATTATTATTATACACTAAAAATTATTTTAGTGTTTATTTTTTAGCCCAAAAATAGTTTCTGAATCCAAAAAAAAAAATATTTTTCTAAAAAAATATAAGCATTTTGCAAACAGTCCAAACAATTAAAAAAGAGCGATACAATAATTTTTCAGGTTCATAAAAACGACTCCAAAATTATTAAAATTTATGAGGAAATTTTCAATTGTTTAACTTCTTTTTTCTAAGTCATTTCTGAGTGCAGTTATTTGTGAAAAGTTACAAAGTATTTATGTTTTCTATTTCTAAAGCAATATTTTAATAATAAGTTACTTCAAATGCTTCTCAAATACAACATTTTGAAGAAGGTAACCTAATTGCAAAATTTCCTATTTTCAATACTTTCGTCAACATCAGTAGTATTTAGTAGCGTATGCTTAATATTTTTAGTTCCATATTACTCATAATTTGTTGCAAACAGCAATACAGAATGGTTTGGTAGTTATAATCCGAAACCCGCAAACAATGTTTTAAAAATATTATAATGAAAAAAAAACTTTCATCTGTAATTAATGTCGTTGAATTCCTAAAATTCCTGTTGTTTTCTTAAATAAAATTTTAGATTAAGTTCCAAAATGTTTTCTTAATTTGTCATCTTTAGAAAGAAGACTTAGAATAATTTCCCACTCAATACATAGCTTAACTCAACAAGTGCCAGGCTTTTATATTTTCATTCATAGACAAACCATAATACCAAACCATTTGACATTGTCAATGGAAACGTTTTTATTATTGTTGTTGTCTTCTTTCAGTCAGTTCATGTCTATAATTTGAATTGTTTGTTATATGCACAGTGCACAAAATATTCATGGTACTGGGTCATATTGTCAGTTTCGAATGTTCAAATAAATGTTAATATCACTGACAAGACGTGTGTGTGCATGATTTGTTTAACAACAATTTATGTTTTTGTTAAATATTTATTATAAAAAAAATTTTGCTTAATTATATTAATAAGTAGCATTAAATGATTAAGGTATTTTCTTTAAATTTAATACCCATTTCACACAGAAAAGTTAATCTAGTAAAAGTCGGTTTAACTGCTAATTTAACACTAAACAGGATGATGAAACCATATTTTAATCTGTTTGATTAACAGTTTATTATTTAGATAAAAATTAACGCTTAGAAACTGCCGCGAAAATATTTTAGAGCTGTCGACAAAGTTTTTGCTGTCGGCGGCATTTTCTGTGTTTATATTATGCCGGGTCTCTATCGGCGCCACCTTGGTATTTTAAACTGACAAAGTTAAACTTTTAACTGTCAAGTTAAACGTTTTACTGGCACAAAATGCATGCATATATAAAATTAAAAAAGTGGATTAACTTTAATCAATTAGATTAATTTGGCTGTCTAAACAAGGCAAGGCATGGCTTCAAAAGTTCAATGGAATTTAAGACTTCCCTTTATACCATATACCACTACGAGGACAGGTTATATCCAATGTGTGCTGATTCTAATACTAAAAAATATTGGACCTAGACCCAAATTTTTGTGATCGACTCAGAATCAGTTTTTTATTCGATATAGCCATGCTTATCTGTCTGTCTATCCATATATTATGATGGAATTTGATACACCGACATATATCGGCCCAAAGGCGAAGCCACATTAATTTAGAATCGGTTTATGTTTAGACTTAATGCCAGTATAAATGTTCCTTGGCTCTATCCTTGTTCACATGGTACAGATCGCAAATAAAAGATATTTCAATGAAATTTCTTATGCTGACCTGTGGCTGTAGTTATTCTATATTTGGACCTAGTGCCCATATGGACTATAGTGCCGAATATATCTTAAATAAACCTAACATTTGACAGAATAACAATTTCTTACTGATTTCCTAATTTTTTATTTTTACTAATTTATATAAAAATTTTGCCACAGGTACATTTTAAACCATAAAGTTTCGTTGCCAAACAGTAATTAACTTTCAAGCAGACTGGTATAGGATATTATATAGTACACTCAAAAAAAAAAGTCAGTAAAGTCAGCAAAAAATATTGCTGTGTCAGCAAATTTTTAGTCAGGAGCGTGCTTGCAAACAAGTTGGTAATTTCAGCAAAAGGTTTGCTGAAAATCAGCGAGCTGATTTTTACCAAAAAAATAGTAATCTTCAGCAAAAGTTTTGCTAACATTTAGTCGACTGCAAATGAAAAAAATCCTTGCTAAAATCACTAACTCAAAAAACTTTACTTTAGTTAATTTATTTGCTGAAAATTTAAATATAGAATATGTGTAGAGTTGTTTTTCTTTTTTTGTCATTTCCGTTTCCAGACAAGCTGCGACATCTACATCTTGTCTATCTGGTTGTCGTCCACGCTATACATGCGGTTATCAGCACAATTTTTGTAGCAAAATAAATTAGTAAAAGATTAGTTCAAAATTAGTTTCGTGCTAAAAAAATATAACTAAATTTTTAGCTGAAAACGGAATTTCAGCAAAAAAATTGCTGAAAACTAGTACACTTGATATACAAGACGTTTTACTAATTTTTCTACTAATTTATTTTTTTGAGTGTAGGCATTGCCGACTCTGATTTTTTTTCTCGTTTTATATATACTATCTAATAAAATAACGAGACCGGATTTTCGGAAATTCCCACTGTCAGGGACAAAAGAGAAAATTTCCTCTTAGAAAATTCTTTAGGAAAAAACTACCGGTAGCAAAGTATCTGACTTTTAAGATGTTTAAGATTGTGGGCGTTTATGCCGTAATAGTTAGTACGCCGGATTGTTACACGTAAGGTTTATAAGAAAAAACAAATGAATGTGAAATGAGCTTGAAGATTTTTCCCTGATTAAGATTTGTGTTTAAATATGTTACGCTATTAGGGACATGAAATGTCATTGTTGTTAAAAAAAAGTTACACAAATCGTATCACCAATGATGGAAAATAGAAGATACAAATGTACAGTAGACCGTACCACTTTACAAGGCAATTTCCGTTCCGTGCCGAACGTAGGGGCACCATTTTACATTTTTCGTTATATCTATGGCATTTACATTCGGATCGTAAAGTGTAATACATCGTTGTTTATCTCCCGAAGGGACCTGTAATTTTTTTTATTGGATATTTCCTTTATAGCAAAACACTGGTTTCCTCGAGGGAAAAAAATCGATATATCACACTTTAAAATCCGATTTTAAATGCCGAAGCTATAACGAAAAATTAAAAGAGGCGACCCCTACGTTCTGAAAAAATTTGCAAAAATACTTTATAATTTAAGGGGTACCGCGCACTTCTTTTTTTGCCTATACGGTCTAATGTACAGGGATGGTTAGCGTGTGAATCACCCTTATGTTACGCTGTTAATAAATACGGATTCTTTCTTTTAAGCTTTTTCTAAAGAAATTTGCTCATAATTTGAACTTTTTCATTGCAATATTTTATGTTTTTAATTAATTTTCTATGGCCAGCAAACACTATTATTTACCATAAATTAAAAAAAAACAATTGACATTTTAAATTGGCAACAAGTGTTTTGTTTTTCATTAATTTCAAAGACAATCTAAATTTTACACATGACGCCATCTAATCTATGAAATAATAAGTAATTTTAGTGGCTAAATAAAACATCAAAAACTTTTCAAAAGAATAAAAATAAAAATGCAAAATCAAAAACAAATTTTTTAAGAAGAAATAAAACAACTTAGGGAAATCTAATAAAAACAATGCTTAATATACACTCAACCAAAAAAGTCTGTAATGGCTACTGAAAATTTTGCTGTTATTACGGGAAATTTAACTGTTTTGAGGCCAGCGGTATTTTTTGCTAATTTTAGCAACACATGTCTGCTGATCTGTAGTACAATAAAATTAGTAGAAAAAATTAGTAGCCGCTACTAAATTTTAGTAAAATTTATGTAAACTGCAATTTAAAATCGATTTGCTAAAATCAGTTAAAAAACTTAGTAAATATCATAATTTTAGTACAATGAAATTAGTATAAATAATTAGTTGCAGCTACTAAATTTCAGTAAATTGATTGTAATCAGAATGAGAAATTTATTTCTTAATTACAATGTTTCCTCTTTTTAATCCTGTTGTTATCTCCTTTTTTACAAGTAATTATCACATTATAATTGGCTTTACTCGCGTTCAATAGTTGGATACCAGGTGTTGAAAGGAACATCTCCCGTTGCCGCTGTGCAAATTTTATAAATTTTCCTAAATCGTAATTAATAGAATTAATAATTAAAGATTATTTTTAAACCCAATAAAATTTTGCATGTTATTGAAATACAACCTTGTGTGTACTTATTTAAATGCAACACTATGTTTAGAATGGTTTCGTCATTTCTGGTATATTTCTTAAAACAGTCTAAACACTGTGCTAGTGCAAACAAAACTAAATGAAATGCATTTAATTTGTCAAATTTTAGACACGTTGTTTTTGTCTGTAATGATGATGCTGTCAATTATGAAGTCCCAAAATAGAAACTTCACACGCCCTGTCACTACGAAGCAAACGTAGGAAAATTCTCAATCAAATGAAAGTGAAGTGTTATGTCTATGTTTTATAATCATGAAGATGATGATGATGATATTGTTAATGGTGATCAATTGATTGTTAGCAAATCATCACTATTTTATCATGTACATAAAATCTAACAAAGGAGGTCTCCCGACGTGGACCCCTAATTGTAAAGGAAAAAATTATAGGGACACTTGTTTTTTGTAAGCTGCCCAATCTCATATTAAAGCGCTAAAAAATGTGGACAAAAATGGACACATTTTTAATTTTTCGGTTTCCTTCGTTCTGTTTCAGAGATAGTATAAACAAATTATCCAGTTATAAGTTTTTTAAGAACTTTAAATGACAATAAAATGGACATTTTGATTAGGAATATTGATTGGTTTGAGGTGAAGATTACGTATATTAAAGCTTATACGATTAAATCGAGGTGTTATCAGGGCTTTTTTCGATATTTGTAATCGTTCAGCTGTAAGACGACTATTCTGGAAGAGCTGTTTTGAATTATATTTCAAATAAGTGGCAATTTTGAGTCCACAAAATCGAAAATATGTGTATCAAAATTTTTGTTTTCTCGACTACTTTGAGGCTGTATACAAATAAATAGATTTTTCTTAAATTTCAGACATGTTTTCATATCAAAACCGATTAATTTTTTACTCCACTTTTTAACCCTTAAACACAAGGGTTAAAAAGTGGAATAAAACTTGTCTCTTATATTTGTCTTCTCTACAACATATTCAAAGTCCATTAAATTTTGATGGTCCGTGTCGGGAGACCTTCCCTGTTATACAAATAATTGCTTTGAAACTTTTCACTTGCATAAAAGATATTTTTTTTAGCGTGGCAAGATTTTTCTGATTGAGTAGGAAAATAGTGCAAACTTTTTCCTTGATCTTAAGATGCAAAATTAATCACACCTAATTATAAAATTTTACATGCTGCTGCTGCTAACTTTATCCAATACTATTTTATTATTTGTTTAGATTTAAGAAACCTTTGATGTTCATTAACAAAATAATTAAGAAAATTAAAGTTTTTCAAAATATTTAAGTGTAAAATCGATAAATTGTTTAAACCAAATCTGAAATCATATTTATAAAATGTTCTACTAGAAGAAATTAAATTGTATCACAAAAACCGACATTGGAAAGTTTATTTCAATTTTAATGAATCAATTAAAATATTTGACAAATATTTTCTAAAACATTTGATATACTAGCTCCGGTTTTTTATGTAATTTCTTTAAGCATTTTTATTCATCCCTAATTACTTTCTGTAATTAATATTGATTGTTTGTACTCATATAATTGCAAAATTTAAAAAAGCTGTTTCTTTTTTAATAGTTTTTTTCATTTAGTTTTATTAGACGTGATGTCAACTTTTAATTTGTGCAGAAATACATTGAAACACTGAGAGAAACATGTTCATTGATGAAATTTATTGCAATTTTTAACACTCTCGGCACCGAACAAATAACATAAATACACTTACAAAAAAAAGTTAGTACAAAAGTTTGTTAAACATGTTCTAATTAAATTGAACTAATTTTTCTGTTATTTTTCTGTTTTTTCAAAATTCTGCTAAAATAACAGGAAATAGTACATGTATTTGCGACAGCACAATTTTGACCTATTTATACGGAATTTTTTATGAGTTATCAAAAGTAAAAAATTTTAGGGCCTAAATCTAACACGGGTAAAATTTCGATACCAACATTGCCATGGATCCTGAGTTGCCACTTATTTGAAATATTGCTGGAAAAGGCGCTATTGAAAAAGTCGTTCTGAAGAAAAAAAAATAACGAATATCGATAAAATCCCAAACACACCCTCGATTAAATTAAATAGGCATTATTTTTTGTAAATTTGAATTTTCTGCAGATTTTACAGTCCAATTAGTCATTTTCAAAGAACTAAAAGTTATCTTAAATATAACTAAAATTATGTAAATTTAACAGTTTTAATTTTGCTGTTCTTATTTTACTAGTATTTAGCAAAAAAAAATCTGCTAATTTAACAGTTTTATCTGCAGCATCATTTTTAACTAATTTTTAGTTGCTTTTTCTGCTATTTTTACAGATTTAGTTCTATCAATACATTAGGGTGGGCCGATTTGTAAGGAAAAAAATTTGTCGATATTGTGCCATCGATTTTTCGATAGCTTTTGGCATGAGGAAAAAAAAGTTCCACTACGACATATCAAAAAAATAATTTTCGAGGCGCCGTTTTTTCGACGAAAAATCGTCAAAAAACCCAAAAAAAAACATTTTTTTCGAAAAAATTATATCGCCATTGTTTTAAGCGTACTCTTTTACCTTGGATAGGACATATTTTAAAAATTTGAAATCGACAAATTTTTTTTTTAACATACCTACTAAAAAACCTTAAAAATTAACGCGTAAAAAAAGATCGATTTTTCGACAAAAACTCGTCTAAAACCTCAAGAAAAACATTTTTTTGGAAAAACCGCTATCGTACAATTTCACCTTGGAAAGGTTATATTTAAAAAAAAAAAATTAGCCGATTTTTTTTATTAGCTACTAAAAAATAAAAGTTGAGAAAAAGTCAAAAAATTGAAATTTGGGTGCCTCGAAAATGATTTTTTTGGTATGTCGTAATGCCAATGTAAATGCTATCGAAAAATCGATGGCACAATATCGATTGCTAAATCGACCCACCCTAGTGATCATATTTTCTCTGCGTGCATAGAAATGTGCTATTCGGAAAAACTAATAATTGAATAACAAAACAAGTTAAACTTATTCGGACATGCTTTGTAATTTATACCGGTAGATGCGCCTCTAAAAAAGCTTTTATTTGATACTGGATATGGGCACGTGGGTGAATTTTGACTCACACTTACTCACACTCACGAGGCAAAAATTCCAATCACACATACTCGCTCACGAATAATTTTTTTCTACTCACACTGACTCACGTTCACATGAGTAAATTCAGATTTTACTCACAGTCACGCGTAAATTACGTAAATCACGCAAATTCACGAAATAAAATCTTACCGTAGATAATAAAATGCAAAAATTAAGGAAAATTGTGAAAGTTAAATGAAAAATTATTTCAAAGACCCAAAAATAGGTATAAAATCGGCAAAATTTTCAAGCGAAATACTTCTTAAAAGTCGAAAAAAAATTTAGGGAAAATTCGACTCACGCACACTCACTCTCGTAAAGATTTGACTCACCCACACACGAACAATTTTTTTCTACTTCTTTCCTACATTAAATTAAGGTTTCACTCAGACTCACGCGGTATTCAAGTGAATCACGCAAAATTCTACTCACGTGCCCATCTCTATTTGATGACCATTTTTTTTTGTTATTTATTCGTTCATAGAAAAATTGAGACAAAAATTAAAAAAAATTGGATCAATTTTGACCCCACTGTTTAACCCTTAAACATGAGATTGGGCCGCTAAAAAAAATACGTGTACATTATTTTTATTTTTTTTTTTGTCTCTATTATTACATATTCTTATCTCATTAAGATCGGAGAGAATTCCTCCTTGTAAGAACCACTTTTTTCTTAAATATTTCTTAAGTTAGAAATTTTGTTCGAAAATATAGGATCTCAAAGTAAAATGTTCTTGTTCGATTATATCGTTTAGGAGTATTTTTTCTTATATGAAATTCTTCTCCAATTTCGATTTCATTTTATATCTTATACCAAATTTTTAAAATTAGTGGACTTGACCTCCAGAAAAATTTTCAAAAATTTTTGTTTGACACTTAAACTGTTACAATTGCGAAGGCCCTGAAATGGGGCACAAAACCCCTATATTGTTAATTTCCTCCAAACAAGTTCTTATACAAAATTTCGAGAAAAAAAATTGTTCGGAAAAGATGTTTAATCTTTAACGAAGTAAACAGATCTGACTTTATCGAAATTTTAAATTAAAAGATAGTAAATAAGAAAAAAATGCGGAGCAACAGTTATGGCGTTTTCTTTTGTGGAAAAAAATGTTGCCTTGTTAAAAGGCAACATTTTAAAAATGTTGCCCTCACCCCATTAAAGTGTTACATTTTTTCAATCAGAATAGAACACAATAAAATCACTGTTGCATTTTTCTAAACATATGTATGTGTATTGTATACTCGTATGCAATATTGTTTACGCAAACTATTACTAATTGTAGCCTAGTGGTTGTGATGCCTGCCTTTGACATGGGCTGGACGGGTTCAAATACCAGACAAAGTAAAAAATAAATTTTTTTATGTATTTTCTTTTTTAAATTAAATTTTTTTTTTTCATATTTAAAGCAAATTGTATAATTTTTTATTTATTTTTAGCCTAAAAAATTGTTAAATATTAAATAACAGCAAAACTATAAAAATCTAATTAAAATTTTATAAAAACAAAAAAAAAAACAAAAAAAAAATATTGTGCTTCAACCGGGGTTTGAACCTGCGACCTACTGCATCAGAAGCCATGATAGTACCCCCTAGGCCACCAAGTTGTGAGTTAGCTGGCAAAAAACATTACAGTATATACACATGGCATTGACATAAAGAAAAAAACAGGGCAACACTCTACCCCGTAAATTTTTTGAGGGCGAAAAATGTTGCCTTTTTGCCCTTTATTTAGGCAACATTTTTAGAAAAGAACACCTAGCCCTCTTAGAATGTTACCCTTAATTTAGAAAAGAACACAAAAAAGGCAATTCAAAAGCAAAATGCAAAAAAAAGGCAACATTTTTTTCAGAAAAGAAAACGCCATTAGATAAATCGAATGGCACCCAACGAGAAGCCCAAACACTAATAATGACTCACAATAATTAACACAGGCAATATTACAATTTTGTAGAGTGTAATTCTCGTTCTTTTTTCCGTTAGATACCATTAAGATTATTTTTTCCCGTATTAGTTCTTTGTAAAGATATATATTGGGTCCAGTTTTATGGTCACAACTAAGAACGATTTTTGTCTTAAATATTTCTTCAATTAGTAGTTTTGTTTGAACTTAAGTAGAATTTTAGAAAAAAAATCGTTCTTAGTTCTGACTGTAAAACTGTATTTAAATAATTTACTCGCCCTTAATGAAACATCAAAATTTAAAGGGTTAATTTTGTTTTTATTTTATTGATGACTTCCTACAATGCATGAGACGATATAAGTGAGAATGATAGTTGGGAACCACGAGTTAAATATTGTTGATATTCATTCATCATCTTTAATCAATTTCATTAATAAACAATTTCATTCAATGTTAAGAAACAAAAATAAAATGATATCATACATTTCTGTTTTATCATCCAAATCATTCCATCAACAGATTCCTTTAGTAATTGTTAATGTTCGTTTTGTTTCTTTGTTGCGTTAAGGTCAATCTTCGTGTTAATTTGTTACAATTTTTTTTTCTAAAAACATTGTATAAAATATAAATTTAAACAAAAAAAAAAGAAGAACCACACGCAGTTTTATTATTTTTTTATAAAAACAGGAAATATTAAAATTTTATTTAATTGTTATTAAATGCTGATAGATTGATATTATTTATTATGATACAAATAAACAAATAAATCTAATAAAAACAAAATTGGTTTAGAGTTTAAAAATCATTAAACAAAATCATTTTTACAGCCACTTGGGATAGAACTGTTGTAGTCTTAAAGATAACAAATGTGACCTTCATGTCAAGAGCTGCCAACTGTTAAAGACGTCTTCGAAAATGTAAAAGAAGACTTATTTTTATATATTTATTGAGAATACTCGTACACCATTCATTCCACTTTAACTTTTATCACATATTAAATATTTAATTGCCTAGACTTTATTCTTAACATAACCTATTACATACAGTGAGAGAATTATCTGCATGATACTAAAGAATTTTTGCATAAAACCAATGGAATTGCACTAGAAGTCGTCCATTGAAACTTCATTGAATTAATGGAATTTTTCATAAGTTATTGTCAAAAATTTCATTTTATTTATTAAAAGTTTCATACACTCCATGAAAAAGTTTCATTAAAACTAGATTCATAAAATATATGAAGCTTTTTCATTGAATTTAAGAAATTTATTTATTTAATCTGTGAAGAAAACTTCATTGGTTGACTGAAAAATTTCATTAAAACTCGTCCAGAAAAATTCTCTCTGTGTATCTTATTTATGTATGTCATTCAACATACCAAATATCAGTCATTATGTCAATTAAATAAAACAAGAATGCTCTCCTTAAATTATTATAATTTTATTTATTCTATTATTAAATAACGACAAAATGTATCACTTTTCATATAAAGCTAATTTGATTTTATATGCACAGAAAGAAAAAATTTACAACATAGTTCAAGGTTCCAATAAAAATCTATATAAAAGTTCAAGTTTATTTTAAAAGTTCATGAATGATAAAAGGGGGCAGTTAAGATTAACAAAAAAAGTTTTTAATTTAATAAATCAGAAATTTTAGAATTCAAACACAAAGTTGGGTAATTTGTTTGAAAACATATTGCTGATTACTTTCAGAAGTTTATAAAAATGTTGACAGTAAGTATTTTTTAAAACAATGAACTTCATAAAATAAACAAACGCCTAACGTCATTATATTTGTTACAGTTTTTAATTTGAAAATCTCGGTAATGAAATAGTAGATTGCTCGTGTTCACTTACGTAGTTTTTTTTTTAGTATAATTGTATGTAATATATATAATATATGTATGTATAATTGAAAATTTTAAAATCAATTCGAAATAAGCTGATTCGGATCGATATGAATCAGATTTGAGTAAAATAGGACTCATGGATCGAATAAATTTTAGTTTCATTATATAACCACTTATTTCGTAATGAAAGACTTTGCTGGGCCTTTTCGTACTTATTAAAAACGCCCCCACACAAATCGGATTTTCTATAAGTATTACTTAAGCCCCGTTCACATTATCACACAAGTGCTTATACTTTTCTTCACACAAGTATGACAAAAAGAATGCTGAAATTGTCTGGTTGTCAAAAAAGTATAAAAGAAAATCTTTTCAGTGTTCAGACTGTTATCGACACACACAACAAATAACTTAAAACAGTTATTTTTTCTTCTAGTATTACTTTTTTTCACCACTAGTTGTTTTTAAGTTGTTTCTTTAACATTTATTTGTGAATAACACAACACTTTTGTTGAGACAAGTGTTAACTTTATGAAATATTTCAAAAAATAAATCTTGTCAAAAAAGTGTGACCGTATTTAAAAATGTGTGCACCCATTTTGACATGTGTAACGCACAATGTTCACACTATTATACATTTTCGTTATACAACACATTTCTGACATGTATAACACACTTGTGTGATAATCTAAATGGGGCTTTACTATTTATTGTTGGAAAAATTGTCGTTATAGCGATTTTACTGTAATATAAAAATGCTTAAAAACCCTACATATTTAGGTTGAATATTTTCAAATTTCCAGATAACTTTTTGAGAATATATTTTTAATATTTTGTTTGAAATAACCATTCATGACACGTTTTTTTTTAATTGCAGTGTCGAAATTTTTTGTTTCAAAATTTGTAAAATAATAAAGAATAAATAAGAATTGAATATAAATGTTTATATTTGGCAAATAGTATACATAAATAAACAAATCTAAGTCTGCACTATAAAATTGTTTTAATACAAAATAAGAGAACAACAAAATAATTTCCATAAATTAAAAAAATACTATAAAATACAAAATATGTATGCAAGTTTATTAGGAAGACACTTATTTACATTTTTCCTCCTAACTTCGATAAATAATATGGACTGCAGTAGTTCAAAGTTTAGCAATTACTATATGACAGTTATTTTGTGTGGTAATCAGTATTTAATGTTTTTAAATGTCATTACAGTTTTTTATATAAATATAAAGAAACACAAAACAACTAATATGACAGTTATTTAAGACAAGTTGTACAAAGCAGTTATTTTTAGTATCATAACTATCAATAAAGTATTTTTACAGTAAACGTCGTCCCCTGACGATTTCCTTAGGCAAGAATGAAATCAGGATAGGGACATGCCTACAACGGATTATTATCCACAATTTGTTAAATACGTTTGGGATTTTGGCACATTTAATTCATTTAAACATAAAGTGGTTTTTACCTATTGTAAATTTTTTCTATAATTTTTATAGTAAAAATTTATCAGTTAATTTTACGACATTGTTAGTTATTCTTAGTGCATTTGTAGTTATTTTTCAACAAATACAAATAACTATATTTTCAGTTATTTTAAAATCAAGTACACTCATAGAAATAAATCTATAAAATAGCAGAAAAAGTAACTAAAAATTAGTTAAAAACGATGCTTCAGAAAAAACTGTTAAATTAGCAAACTTTTTCTTTTGCTAAATAAAGGGTGAACACACCAAAATTGCGACACTTAGAAACTAATACCAGAAAAAAACTACACCGAAAAAATATCTCAGTTGCTCAGTTAAAACTAAAAAAAATAAAAATAAGTGAAATAATTGAACTCAACTAATCTTTTGTTCAATAAAATCGCTTTCTGTTACCCTGTGTACGCAAATGAAGTTTTAAAACTGTCAAGCAATTTTCATATGATTTTGAAAGACAAAGTCAATAAGAGCAAATAATTAATTTCAAGTTTATTGTGTTTATTTCGGTAATTTTCAAGCTTATTCTGCCATCGAAAGATCATTGCTCATTAAAATGCCATGGATATTCAATTTATTTAAATAAATTCAGATAGAAGAACACAATTTATGGTAAGTTTTTTTTTTTCTTATTTGATAATGTCTCTTCAGAAATTTTAACATTTTTAAAATTTTTTGTAGAGGAAGTACGGAAACAAAAGGACAAGTAATCCAGGAGAATGCGAATTACTATCCAGCCATGAGTGGAAACAAAAAAATATAATTTGAAGGAAATTAATCTATATATTGAAAAATTATTGAAACCCGGAACAAAAGTTCGTAATGTCATTTAATTTTTGTGAAAATATTAAATAAAATTATACAATATATATAACTCTCATTAATTGCCAGTACTGCTGAAAAAATTGGTTAGTACTATTTATTAATTATTAAATTTTAACCAAAAAATTATTCCAAATAACTGATTTCTCAGTTACACATACTGACATTTTATTTAACTAACTAAGGGGTATTTCACCTGAGACTCAGTTGAAAATTTAGTAGCCAGTAACTGAGAAATTTTTTCGGTGAAGATGGCTTTGAAATAATTTTTTTTTTATTCGAATAATTTGAAGTTTAGAGGTAATAAAAATATTATTAGTAATTATTTGTTCCACATGCAACTGATGGGACTTATCGTCGCACACGCGCCATAATCTTTTGGACGAGTACATCATCGACTTTTCGCGACGCCGACAACCACTTGGTTTTGAATTCTGCAATATCTTTTACCAGTTCACCTGTCTTCTTCAATATTCCCTTCACTATTGACCAATATTTCTCAATAGGACGTAGCTCTGGGCTATTAGGTGGATTGCAGTCGCGAGCTACAAAATCGATTTTATTTGCGTTGTACCACTGCAATGTGTCCTTGGCATAGTGGCAGCTTGCCAGGTCCTGCCAGAACAGTGGTTTGGTGACTCTTAATAAATGGTAGAAGACGCTTTTTGAGGCACTCATTCCGATAAATTTGAGCGTTCATTGTTCTAGATGTGATGAAAGGGCTGCTTTTACGACCACAGGAGCAAATGGATTGCCAAACCATGTATTTTTTGGAAACTTGGACTTCATTTTCAATTTACAGCTTTCAGGAGCATCTTTACGACTTGCAGGAGTATAAAAAGCTTGGCCAGCAATATATTTGAAATTTTGAAAGCAGTATATTTCGTCGTCCATGACAATGCACTCATATTTCATGATTTGGGTTTCGTACAACTTGCGGCTGCGGGATTTCCCCGTAACATTCTGCTTTGCGGCTCGATCTGGTGCTGTTTCAGCTTTAAAACTTCTCAGTGAAGCTTGCCGCTTTACCTTTTGTACGAAAGACTGCGATTTACGTACAGATTTTGGAACAAAACGTGACAAATTCTTCGGAGCTTCCGAAAATGCCCTGAGGACCTTCCGAGCACTGTTTGTATCACTTTGGTCATGCTCACCTCCGCTACCAGGCTTTCTAGCAATTGTCAGACCTTCTCTGTAGCGATGTAAAACCCAGGAAACTGTCGAGTGGTGCACTTTTACATTTTTCGCAATTTTACGCGCACTGAGAACCGGATTTTTTATATATTCGTGCAAAATAATTTGCCTTGTTGCCTTGTTTCTAACTCGGTGGTCATTTTTGACGAAACTAAAAGTCAAATTCGAATGAAATTTATCGTACATGAAATTTAGGTCATGGTATTTGAATTTCAAAAACCACTGTGTGGTCAGGGTATTATAAGTTTGTGCTGATGTTTGTAACACCAAAAAACACCGATCGGTTAAGAATTTTTTTTTTATTTCGATTTAACGATGTCCGTCTGTCCGTCCGTCCGTCTGTCTGTCTGTCCATGCAATCTTGTGCGCACTCTACAGGTCGCAAATATTAATATATTTTTTTTATATCGGTTAAAAACAATTTATACGTGTCCCGGCGTTTCGCTGGGTCACCCCTAGGAATCGAGATATATCTTTTTTTTTTTGACATAACTCGAGAACCACTAGTCCGATTTTGCTCAAACAATTTTAAAAAAATTAAAAATTACAATTCCTTTAATCTGTTCATATAACGTTTTTCTATATACTCAACAGTTTTGCCGGTAAAAATAAATGTTTGTTACCGCTACCATAAAAATCAATAACCTTTTGTTTATTACTTTTTTTTAATATTTTAGGCAAAAAATATTTTTTTCTTCATACATTTATTTTTACCGGCAAAACTGTTGAGTATATAGAAAAACATTATATGAACAGATTAAAGAAATTGTAATTTTTAATTTTTTTAAAATTGTTTGAGCAAAATCGGACTAGTGGTTCTCGAGTTATGTCAAAAAAAAGACCACCAAAGGTCAAATCGATATATCTCGATTCCTAGTGGTGACCCAGCGAAACGCCGGGACACGTATAACTTCTTTTTTACCGGTAGTTTGAACCCTTCCCGATCACTGACCCCTACCATTTGTCTCACAGTGTTATTTAGCAAAAGTTTTTGCTGATTTTAGCAGGTTAATTTGTGATTTTTTATTAACAAAAATTTAACTCAAATATAACTAAAATTCTGTTTATTTTACAGTTCCACTTTTTATATATATATGTATATGTCCTTTATTTATCTAAATATAATACATTTAAATATACTCCAATAAAAGATTCACGTAGAACATAGGGCGTTAACGAATTCTCTCCATCTGATTCTATCTTCGGCAAGTATTTTGATTTGTCTCCATGATTTTCGAGCTGACAGTTTAGGGTTATTTATTTGACAGCTTTGGATTTTTTGTTTACTTTATCAATGTATCAACAAGATTGGTTTACATTTGATTGTTGTAATCGCGAGAACATATTTTTCAATGGGTCCCTTATAGAATTACAAATTTTAATAAATGGATTCTTTTAATCTGGTAGGGAATCAGTTTTAAGTTTTACTGTCATCCAAAATACAGAGGGTGATACTTGAGTTTCACCCTATTGTTTAAGTGTTCATTAAAAATAAACAATGTTGTTGCTAATGGACCACCAAAATATTGTTATTTTAGTGCATACTATATAAACATGCAGCAAGCACTAAACAACAATAACTAAAGTGTGACATACAACAATGTTGTAAAAAAATATGTAATTTGAGCCCACAACCAAAACTTAAACAAGCACGTTTTACCAAATAAATAAAAATTTGCCGAAAAATTATACAATACAATTTTAATCTACGCATTTAAGTTCTTAAAAAAAAGTTCTTAGGGGCAGTTGTGTATATAGTCATAATTAAGAATGTTTTTTTTTTTTAATTTTACTTTAGACGGAAATTTGCAAAACAAAATTTCTACTTCCGCAGTCAAAATTTGTTAGTTATTGAAGTAGTATAAAAAAAACTAAAAAAAACCAAAAAAAAAAAAAAAACAACATAAAATACTGAAAATTTGTAACATTCACTTTATGCAGTTGTTTCGTTTTTAAAAATTAAACCAAATAAAATGTAAGTTAGTATATTTTGTTAGTTCTTTTCACTAATTTGTGGTTCATTTTATTAACAGTTAAAAACAAAAGCAAATTTAAGTTGAATTTAATGAAATGTTAGTAGTTCTGTTTGCAAGTGAAATTTCATTTGTTTCAAATTATATTCGCAGTGGTCTTTACGAGCAAAAAATTTTAAGTGTAAAAATATTTGAGACAAAATTCGTTCTATGTTTTGAGTATAAAACTGACCCTTAAGGTTTTATGTTGATACATTTTGAGAAAAAAATTATCAATCATTTCACTTAAAGACCTTTGAAGATCACAGACTAGTATGTTTGTCTAAGGATTCTTTGCACTTAGAATTGTCCAGATAAGAGATAGTTTAAATGATTATTTTAATTTTTGCATTAAAAAATACAAAAATTGTTTTTTCGGACTTTCTATATTTTCATATATTTAGTTAGAATATTTTTCTACCTCAAGTCCAAATTCTAATATGATATTGTCATACTAGATTTTATTTGTTGTTTCAAAAAGGGTTGATCGTTTTCATGATAGACAATACAATTGTTTCGTAGCCATCACACTACTCTTCAGCAGTGATGCCAACTTGGTGCTTTAAGCACTATTTATGTTGCTTTTTGATGACCCAAAAGGCCAAAATTTTGCTCATGGTGCAAAAACAAAAAAAAAGCTCTAAAATAGTGCTTTTTTATTTTTTGGTTAGTGCTTTTAGTGCTTTTTTAACAATTTTTCATATTCGTGTTTTTGCAATTAAATTGTTCTAAAAAAGGTCATTAATTTTTTTAAGTGGAACATTTTTTATGGCAACGTTTTTTAGGTTTTAAGATCGCTATAGGCAGTGCTACCTGATCAAATGTAAAAATAAATCATCAAAATTGTTGGGACAACACTTTGCATTACACTACTGGTTCGTGTGTGTGTATGTAAATATGAACAACGATTGAGGTACCTTTGACATTTAAGTCATAATTTGAAGAGAAGAAAAAAAATGAGTTTAGTTGGTAATTTGCCTTTGAACTATATTAATTAAAATAAATGTTGAATTGTATTTTTTATGAAAATAAATAAATCTAATTTTGAATTCACAATCACATCAAAAATCGTCAGCCATTTTATGAAAAATCGTTATATATTTTTTTATTCGAAATTTAATTCATTTTAACTACCCAAAAACATGGCAATGACAGGTCATTACCGTACGGATTACCAAGTAATGATAGTTTATTACCTTTTGCATTACTTTAACATACAAAATAATGACTTACTGATAATAAGTTATTGGAAAGTAATCACTTACTGGTAATTGATTAAATAAGTACTGATTTAGTAATTTATATATTAATATTTTATTTAATAAATTGTTTCGAAAATTTTTTCAACTGAATAGAAAATTTTCCGAGGTAAAAAGTTAATTTGCCAATATGACCATCTAGGGTAACCACTTATTTCCTAACTTCTGTGTAACCACTTGTTCTATCTTTGTGAGTAACTACTTATTCTTTCACTATTGGTAACTCGTTATTCGCACTTTTTTTGTAAGCACCCATGAATTTTTGGACATCGCGAACAAAAGTAATGTTGCGAGTAAATAGCCTGGTAAGTAGTGAAACCCTTTGTGTGCTACTTACTCGCTTAATTACTCGGTAATGTCTGTTTTTGCTGGGTACTTGACTGCTCTTAAGATAATTCACAGCTTTTATAAATTCGAATTATATATAACTGGACGTTATTTTTTACTTCACCTGTAAAAAGGTGGCATTTATGCTACGACTAGTTACAGATAAAACACCTCATCATGCGTTATGCGGTTTAAGTTCTCATAAATAATTTATATAGACTTTAAGTTAGTGATTCCGAACTCTGTTTTTAAAACTTTTAGTCACGTCTTAATTGTCCTATAATTTACAAATAAGCTAAGCACAGAGTATTTCGGCATTTTTAACCGCAATTTTCTAAAAAATGTGACTTGATTGAGACATTTTAAAAACATATTTAGAATCACCTAGTTGGAACCTAGTTCCAACTTTTGTTTTTTAATTGTTGTCAACCATGAACACATTTTTCCACTCAGACCTGAGAAGTATTGCGAATCACAAAAACGAGATTCGAAAAAACCAATTTGCGGTGTTTTTTAAACACTTTTTTAATAGTTTTGTGAATTGGATGGTATTTATAATTAAAGAAAATATAGAAACCTTTGTAAAGGGTTCTTCAATAACCTTTACAAAGGTTAAATAAAACAAAAACGGTTTTGGATATCAATGAAATTCTTTATTCCTGTGAAAGTACGGTCGATGCCATTATGTATGCAAATCGATCTCTTTTGCATGGCCACCACGGGCACGCTTGCAGAAGTCCAGACGCTGAACCCAATTTTCGACGGCTTTCAAACATAAATTCGCCGATATTCGTACGAAGTTCATCAATCGTCGCTGGCTTGTTGGCAAAGACCATAGATTTGACGTAGCCCCACAGGAAATAGTCCAACGGCGTCAAATCGCACGACCGAGGCGGCCAATCGACTGGACGATTTCGTGAGATAACACGTTCTCCAAACTTGGTTTGCAATAAATTTATTGTGACATTCGCTGTGTGGCTTGTGGCGCCGTCCTGTTGGAACCACATGTCCTCCAAGTCCATATCATCCAATTGGGGCCAAAAATATTCGGTTATCATTGAACGGTAGCGATAACCATTCACAGTAACGTGCCGGTCTTGATCATCATGGAACAAGTACGGCCCAATGACGCCGCCGGCCCATAAACCGCACCAAACCGTAATTTTTTCGGGATGCAATGATGACTCATGGAGCACGTGTGGATTGCTGTCTGACCAATAACGCATATTTTGTTTATTGACGAAGCCATTCATTATGACGACCATAAATTGGACGTAGCGCTCTTAACGTTGATTCCACTGACTCCGAATGACGGTAGTAAATTTTAATAATTTCGACTCGTTGTTGGCTCGTATATCTTTCCATCATGAAATGGCAAACCTTACTGAGGAGAAATGTCAAAAGAGCGGCAAGAAATATGGCGTCGTTTGCTGTCCCTGTCTTTCTACTTTTGTAGCGTCCCTGTTGAAGAACCCTTTATGTGAACTGTTTATTTCTGTTTTTAGTTTTTAAATTAAAATATTCAGGTACATTACTTTTTTACTTTGTATAAATATATTTGAATTGTTTTTATTAAAAAGGCGTAGTGCTTTTTTACGCTTTTTTAAGCAAAAAAACAACGCTTTTTACGCTTTTTTCCAAAACATTTGCGCTTTTTACACTCCAAAAGTTGGCAACACTGCTCTTCAGTTGTCTGCAATAAGAAAACGATAACTTTATTACTCAAACCGAGACATTACATAAGGTACAAAAAATCAACGGGACGAGAATTTTGTACTTACGAGAATTTGTACTTTTGCTTTCAAAAAAGACTTGATTTATAGCTGGTTTTAGCAAATCAGACAGTTCATATACGAAAGTACAAAATTCTCGTCCCGTTGATTTTTGTACCTTATGTAATGTCTCGGTTTGAGTAATAAAGTTATCATTTTCTTATTGCAGACAACTGAAGAGTAGTGTGATGGCTACGACACAATTGTATTGTCTATCATGAAAATGATCAACCCTTTTTGAAACAACAAATAAAATGTAATATGACAATATCATATTATAATTTGGACTTGAGGTAGAAGAATATTCTAACTAAATATATGATAGTTTAAATGATTCGTAGAGAAATGTTGGTGCAACACGATAAGTCTCTATCTATCTGATCCCACGTGTCCCTTAGGAGACAATTTCGCGAACGCTTCGGAAAAATTTTAAACATAGTGAAAGAGTCGTTCTCGCCTTACGTAATCACTGGGGTTGCGAATTGTTTTTGCTACAATTTTTTTTTTTTTTTTAAACATCGCCGGAATCTAAAAAGTCCTCAAAATAATACATTTCTTTATATTTAAAAATGGAACCAGTCTTATTGAAAAATTTATGCGACAGAAGGGAACAGAACATGCTAAAGTGTCTCTCAAGAGCCTATTTGCAAATTTTTGTTCCTATTTACATATTTACTTGATTGTAACTAAAATGCATTTTGGTTGTACCAAACTATTATATTCAATTACAATAAATTGTATTGTTTTAAATAGCAATCGATAAGTAATACTGGCAGTCAGTTTAAATTAACCAAACTAAACAAATAAAACTATACCACCGACGGACCAAACTCTATAAATCAACAAGAATCGCTTGAGGTTTTATTTGTTTTTCTTTGTTTGCCGTATTATTGTTTGTGTGGTCGGTCAAAAAGGTACTAATTGAAGTGTTAGCAATTTGTGGTAACAAATTAAAGAAAATGTTTAACAACAAAATTCAATTAAATTACGATTAGTTTGAAACCTTTTTTGTGCAATATTTAACGATTGCATGCGTTACGCATTTAAAGCGAATTTTTCGTATGTTCCACGTACTAATTTTGAATGCTGTTGTTATCAGATCATATGGTACGTTGCTGTTGCCTTGCAATAATTGCGTAATTATTTTTTTTTAAATTTTCAACTCGATTTAATTGAAAGATTATAATCTTTAAAATATACAAACAACATATTGTTGATAAAAACGTATAGAAATTTTAAAATTTTCGAAAATTTATTTGCATAAAAGCATGATGTGTGCATAATGATATTTCCGTTATTAATAACGTTTTATTGCAGTTGTTGCTGTTCGTTGTATACTTGGCAATTGATATTGGTACTGGGCACTGTGGGTCAATCATCTTAATATTTTTGTCATCAAATAGTTTTAAAATCAAAAAAAATAATATTTTGTGAAGAAATTTTTTTGAGTAAAAAGACACAAGCAATTAATCCGCGACTTGAAAAAATAACTCATGGCCCCGTCGCACATAGGAGTATTTGACCCAAAAAGCTGGCCAAAAGGGCAAAAATGAATTTAAAGAAATTTAAAAAAAAAGTACGCAGCTCAATAGGCAACTTAATTCTGCATTATTTTGCAAATTCTCAAGATTTGAAGTTGAGATTTGTAGTTTCGAGATACTGTTAAAGTCATTAAAGTTAAGAAAATGTCATCCCCTTTTATTGATTTTTTCAGATTTAAGAGGTTAATATTATATTTTTTATGGCTGAACGAATGGAGGTTATTAATTAATTTATTTTTTTAATAAAATACTTGATTAATAGCTATTTTCAACAATTTTTAAATAAATTTATTTTAAATATTTATGTTGAAACTCTTCGTTCTAAAATTAAAAAAAAGGTTTTTTTATACACTTTTTTGCAAAAAAAAAAAAAAAGGAAGAAGGTTTTTAAAAGTGAGAGTAGTAAGTGTAGGAAAAATGTTTGTTTTCATTTGCGGTGGTAAGTTGTAGAGATGAATGGAAAAACCGATAAGTTTAATATTTTAGGGCGCTTTTCCCCTAATTGTCTTTCCATAGGATTATCGTATTGGCGGACTATTAGGAGAACATAGATCGTCGATGACCCAAGTAGGGAACTGGCCACCAAAATAATGGTCTCTAGGCCCCTTAGGTGTACGGTAGGATCTGTAATGATAAATTGAAGGAGTTATCCAAATGATATTAAAGAGTTATTGCGATGGGGAAGGTCATTAAAATTTGTGCAGAAAACTCTCTGTATGCAGCTTTTTCACTATTTGAACATTTTTTTTTAAATAAATATCGAAAATCAATTTAAATATATTTAATAAAAAACTTGAAAATACGTAGAGATTTGTTATACAAAATCTCCGAAGATACAGCATGTCAAAGTTTGAACTTTAGTTCCAAATATTTCCACTAGGGGGCGTTGCAAAGGCACAAAATTAATCTAAAATACTTTATTTATGTGTATCCATGTTTCTTAAAACTTTGGTCGAAAAAGGATTAAAATACAAAAAAAAATTTGGAAACTCGAATTCTTCTGCGAAGTACGAGTAAGCGTGGGATCAAAAAAAATACGAACCCTCCAAAAATTCGCCGCTGGATTCTTTTTATCAAATTAAACCCAAAACTATTAAAAACCCAGAAGTTTTAGTCCAAAAAACACGTTTAATAATTTTGGCCAGCTTTTCGTAAATAATGTAGAGCATATGAGGATATCAAATTTGTTAACATATTTAAAGCTTTATTATTATTTTCTTATATTCTGACCTATAGTGCTGTGCTGTACACATGTATGAGAACAAATGTAATTGTTTATACCGTTACATGTACAAAAACAATACTCGGTATAATCATACCAAAAACGTGATAATTTTTATAAGTAGTATGTGTACATACGACGTATTAATAAACGAATATAGCATATGAAATCATTTTTCACTGCAATTTGTTTCTCCCTTAAAATTATGAATGTATTTTTATTAATCATCACCATATTCGGCTAAAAATTAATGACGAAAATTATTTATATTTGTGATATCGTATATGCAATTATTTTAGTGCATTTGATTTCATTTGAAATTGCACTTGAAATAGCATATTAAACGCAAATGGGTAAAAAGTTTTGTACCTTTGCCTTGAAATTACGTAAGTCATCTATTTTATTTTGGTTGCACATAATTTAACACATATATATTTTTTTAATAACAGATTAGCACAAACATAGAATTGAGTTTTAATTTATATTTGAAATAATGATAAAAATGATTCATTATTAGCAACGCATTATTTTTTGTTTTGAAATAATGCAAAACGTAACTAGCTATTAGTAACTCATTATTATATGTTTTAAAATATTGCAGAAAGTGTTTCGGTGTCGTTACTGATACACTCAAAAAAATAAGTTAGTAGAAAAATTAGTAAAACGTCTTGTATATCAAGTGTACTAGTTTTCAGCAATTTTTTTGCTGAAATTCCGTTTTCAGCAATATTTTTTTAGCACTTAACTAATTTTGAACTAATATTTTACTAATTTATTTTGCTACAAAAATTGTGCTGATAACAGCATTCATAGCGTGGACGACAACCAGATAGACTAGATGTAGATGTCGCAGCTTGTCTGGAAACGGAAATGACAAAAAAGGAAAACAACTCTACACTAGAGATGAGCGATATTTTCATACCGGTGATTTAATCACAGTTATTGATAAATCACTGGTAACTGCAGTGATCAAATATTTCAAGTCGCAGTTACTCGGAATGTCGTTCTTTTAATATTTTTGCACTATTCTTTCTTGCAAACTTCATTGTGCACAGTAATACATGATTTTTTCAATAACAGTGACTTGCTTTCACACTCTTCTGAATAAAATGTCTCCTTCTATCATGTCTTTGTTACCGGTCGCAACTATTCTTCTTTTAAGGCCCAGTTTTTAGGAAGTGGATTATCTTTAAACTTAGTTTAACGCAGTTTGTAACTTGAATACTGCTTTTAAAATATGGTTTATTTTGTTTTATTTCAATAAAGAAATTAATTATACTCGAGAAAAAGTTTTTCCGGCAAATTTTTGTAAATAGACTTTGAAATGGCTGACAAAATTCGTTTTCGGTTTAACTAAACCAAGTTTTACTGACATCTTAAAAACTCGCCATAAATATTATTTCGTTTATTTATCAGAAAATCGCAGTCTTTTCCATAGAAAAACCGTGATCACGATCACAGTTTAAAAGAAAAGCGATTTGCAAATCACATTCACTGTGAATAATGTTACTGAAAAATCGCCGGATCGCCCATCTCTATTACAAACCCGTGATCATGGTCACTGTTTAAAAGAACGGTGATTTGAAAATCACGATCACTGGTAGCAGCGTTATTCAAAAATCACCGAATCGCTCATCTCTACTCTACACATATTCTATATTAAAATATTCAGCAAATAAATTAACTAAAGTAAAATTTCGCTACAAGTTTTTTTAGTCTTTTTCAATCTACTAATATTCAGCAAAAAATTTAGTGATTTACGCAAGGATTTTTTTCATTTGCAGTCGACTAAGTGTTAGCAAAACTTTTGCTGAAGATTACTATTTTTTTGGTAAAAATCAGCTCGCTGATTTTCAGCAAACCTTTTGCTGAAATTACAAACTTTTTGCAAGCACGCTCCTGACTAAAAATTTGCTGACACAGCAACATTTTTTGCTGACTTTACTGACTTTTTCTTTGAGTGTAGCCCATAAAATAATGGCATGTCATTACCGTTTTTACACTGGGAAGTTGTATTTAATCTTGCATTGAAATTTTCCAGCTGTAGTAAAAAATTGTTTATTTTAACTCCTTTTAAGACCTTGGGCAAAACTACCTGACTGTGGTTTTTAGCACTTACATATAACACTAAGTATACAACAGTCTAAAAAACCTCATGTTGGAATACATATTTTCAAATAAACTTTGGTGTGCTGAATTTAAATTTTGCAATAAAAATCATTTTCAATAGACCATTTTCGAGAAATCGCCCTTTTTTAATTTTTGGTCCATACTCCCTTGTTATAATAAACATTTTCAAAAGGAGGGAAACTTTGACCCCCCAAACTACATATGGCAAGACGTAAACTTGTAAAACGCCAATGCACATATATTTTGTTTTTTGTGGTCCCCTCTGCCAGTATCAGTTGTGGAACATTGTTATTTTTTTTTTGTGTTGTACAATGTTATTAAACGATGAACTAACGAGCTACTAAATATATTCGATATTTAAGTTGAATAAAACAAAATAAAATTTTTAATAATTTTAAATAATTTAAAAATTTTATAAATTTATTGCAATAAAAAATGAGTCAGAAGAGCCATAGATTTGCCTTTGGTAGTTATTCTCTTTAATATTACAAAATGTAGTAGACGCCACCAAAAATAACAATAACCTTGACAACATTGGTGAGAGTATTAAAAAGAAAAAAGGAGAGAATAACAAAAACTGCCATTAAAAGAAAACAGTTTTTTTCCAAAATTATTTTTCAAAATTATGAAGTTTAATGCCCCTAATGTATATGTTAAGTAGTCAGAGGTTCTCAAATCTTTAAAAATATATAACCTTGAGAATTCGTCTCAAACCCGAAGTAGGCCGAAGATCGAAAAAAGCACAAAAAACCCTCTCACTTAAATATTATAAGGATTAATATATGAGAATTTGACCCTTAACCCTGTAAAACTTTAAAATTTTAAAGTTGATGTTTTATGTTATGCCATAAACAAATAAGCATGCGTAATAGACCGTACCATTTAATTTTTTTGCAAGGCAATTTCAAACAAAAAATTTTTTTTGTTTGCCGAACGTAGGGGTCGTCATTTTACATTTTTCGTTATATCTTTGGCATTTACAGTCGGATTTTAAAGTATGATACATCGATGTTTTTCTCTCGAGGAGACAAGTGTTTTGCTCTAAGGGCCATTGACCACAAGTATCCCATTCTAGTAGTTACCCACCAGATCTCAGTTGCTACCACCCTAATGTCAGAAAATTAAAGCTCGCAAAAAAACTTTTGCTAAGGAAGTTTTTCGATAAACCCATTAGAATTTTTTTTTTATATTTTTAGTTGCCGAACGTAGGGTCGCCTTTTTAGATTTTTTTTTTTCATTGGATTTTAACTTCATAGCAAAACAGTAGTCTCCTCGAGCCAAAAAAATTGATATATCACACTTTAAAATCTGGCTTTAAATGACGAAGCTATAGCGAAAAATTAAAAAAGGCGACCCCTACGTTCGGCAAAAAAAATTTTACCTTTCGTTGGACACCAAATTTTTCTATAGTTATTTGGGAACAAATATGAAATAAACCGAAAAAACGAAAAATTGGCCTATTTTTACCCTGTTTTTTAACCCTTAAATTTGAGAAAAAAAAATATATGTACGTAATTTAAACTTTTCTCCTCCACACAGTGTTGCCACTTTTTGAATAATTATTCAATAAGCGGGACTGTTTACACATTTCTTGGATAATTTTTGAATAATGACATTTTGGTGTAATTTCAGTTTAAACTTCAAATTTTATTAAATTCCATGCTTTTAGGTCTCTTAGCAGATAAAACCAGTTGGTTTGTGTAACATCTACCACAAATTTCCAGTTTCTGGTAAATTATTTTTGTAAATTTGTTCAACACGAAGCCCAACTTAGTTAGAGAAAGTCAAAAATGTTGTTTTGCACTTTATTTGTATACTAACCCCATATTTTATTAACTTTTTGAGAGAATATTTCTCAAATTGCATGCAAAATAAATATTTTTCTCTTGGGTGGCAAGACTTTTTGAAAGTAAGCAAAAGAAATTTGGGCTTGTTATGATTGTGACTTTTTCATGTCTGATAAAAAATAATAATTGTCAAAGTTTTTATAACAGTTTGATCAGACAAAAATTTTCTTATAACAGCACAGTGGGGCAGACCAAAATATCTTTTAAGTAATTCGTTAATTCAGTCTTTGTTAAATGGCACCCTATAATTTATTTGTATAACCTGTGTCCAAATATTAACCGATTTAGGATATCTTAGTAGAATGTAATTCAAACACCATTTGCCAACTTTCTACCATATGTAATTTTTTGTTAAAAATCTTTTGATAAATCGAAAAAGCTTTAAAAATTTTACGTGTCTTTCTTTGGAGCTGAATGACACAGCTCCCGTGGGTCTGTGTGTTCGGGCCTCAAAACTTAAGCAAAACTGACAGTGTAAAATTTCATAGGAATCCCACCAGCCGGTAAGAAGTAGCTTACCGGCTGGTCGATTTTGCCCCACTGTGCGCAGGAGAGTCCAAAGGATATATGTAATTTTTTTTTTTATAAAAATAAAGATTATTTTAAACTTATGAAAAAATATTTATTTTTTGATACGGTGATTTTTTTCATACGGTTTTGGATAATTTTTTATCTACGGCTGTGTATTTTTTTTGCAACACTGCCTCCACAACATATCGGAAGCTCATTAAGCTCCATTTCTAAATATTTCGTTTTGCCTGCGTTATGTCAACGTTGAAAATTTGGTTTTCCCAGTGCATTTTCCACCCTTCCTTTTTTCCTTTTTTTGTGATTTTAGGATTGGGAAAGCACTTTTTTCCAGCAAGTGGCTTACCAGCGCTTTCCCATTTGTATTTTTCAGACTGAGTGCTTTAGTAAATTTTTCTTGTCAGTTCTTATTAAAATTTTAATTTTTTTTTTCAAGTAACAAGTTTTTTTGCTAATAAATATTAAGTAGGGCATACACGTTCAATATTATTGATCAATTTTTGAAAAATCAACCAATCTGAATATTTTATTTTTAAATACGTTGTTCTGATTGGTTGATTTTAAAAACATTGATCAATACTATTGATTGCCTTTAAAAAATAAACATTTTTAAAAAAGAACTCTCCCACCAATTTAATGATTCATCAATAATAACCATCATTTCCAAATAAAATTTTGTAGATGATGACTAAAAAATTGTTGTCATCACACAAACTAATAAACTGAGTGGAAAATTGCAATACACACAATAAAATAAACAATTTTCCTTTTAACATATCATCACCCCAACTGCCAATTCACATACAGAGAGACATACAAAAAATAGAAGACAGACAGATTGGCCAATTTATCAATAAAATAGCCAAGCCAATATTTGTTCAAATAATAATAAATGAGTTGTACTCATTTTCTTTTTTTGTGCAATATTTAAATTTGTTGTTTGTTTTTTGTTTTCGTAAAATTGTTAAATAAATATTTGTTTAGCCATTGGCCACCCATGACGTCAGGTCTACTCGGGAATTGTATAAAATTCAATACAAAAACATATGCTAATACTTTGATCTATTAGGTTTTTTCTTGTTAATATTTTGAAAAATGTCTTTTCGTAAATTAGCATTTTGAAAATAAATGGACTCAAAACCTTGACACAATATTGTCACAATAATGAATTAATTTTTAAAATTTAGTTAATGAAACGGATAATATGGCGTTATTAAGTATACTTCTACTGATTTTCTTAAATGTGACCAAAATGACACCTGTGTTTAAAATGAGAGCTATGTATTTAGAAAATTAACCAAAACAAATTCGCATCCAATTTAAAATAAATTTAAGGTTTAAGCTTGATTCATAATGCTCTTTGCTTTCTTTTTCGCACTTACATATATTTTGCAGAGTGGATCTTTTATGAGGACTAAATAGCATTTAATGAGAACTTAATAACTTATCGTACATATGATATTTTCAGAACCCAATTTAGTTAACGCCGTTTGAAAAGATGTTAACAAAATTAATAACAACTTTCTTCAAAATTCCTTTTCACACAATAGGTCCCTTTTCTCGGAGAAGGTCACATATACGAAGCATCCAAAAACCAAAATAAATGCGAGATTTTCTCTTCTCATTTAGCTCCTTGCATGTAATAATGAGCGCTACTTTTATGTCTGATTAATTGTGTTAGAAAATATAAAAGCAATATTGGTATTCAGTGTAGCTCAGTGCGATTTGAATAACATTTTAATGTGTGCGAAAAGTGACAGAAATAATAAAAAATGTTTATAAAATATGATCTTAGCACAATTTTTTATAATTTTGAAATTTTTAAGAGTTATATATTTTCAGTTAAGTGTTTGTAACCGTCGCATAGGACAATATTAATATTACAATACATTACCCAGTGTAGAAACGGTAATGACATATCATTATTTTTTGGACTACCAGTAATGACACCCACTTACCTTCTGTATTATTTTAAAACATATAATAACGAGTTACTGATAATGACTTATTTTTATCATTATTTCAAATAGAAAATAATTTTTTAGATTTTTTTGAAAATTTTTTTAAATCTATTTTTAGACTCAATATTTTTTAAACACTGGTAAGGATATATGTAACCACATATTTTTTGATTTTTTGTATGTTGGCGAGTAAGCTTACTTGTGTGCAGCAGGTCAATTGTGTTTTTATCTATTAAATATTACATGTCGATATAGCTCAGATGGTAGAGCTGTTGACTGGCAATCTGTAGACCCAGGTTGGATTCCCGCACCAGCAAATTTTATTAAAAAAAAAAATACAATAAAAAATATTTTTTTTATATAATTTATTTTTTAGAAAATCTATTTTTAGACTCATTATTTTTGTCAGTACTGGTAAGCACATAGGTAACGATATATTTTTTGATTTTTCGTATGCTGGTGTGTAACGACAACTCATTATTTTTCGCGACATCGCCATATAAAGGTAATAAGAAATGTAATAACAAAAGTAACTAGTTACCATTACCAAGTATGTAGTTACATAACCACATATCTGGTAATGATTTTCTACACTGGGTAGTAAAGAATTTTTTCTAAACCTCATTTATAGGAAGAAAAC